>JBBBDQ010001884.1:1265000-1312500 GCA_037127315.1 Ascarosepion bandense
TTAGACCCTTCATCAGAGGGTGTCGTTGACAAAAGAAATTGACACAGGAATAAGATTTTAATTTATGAAGACAAGCTGAAAAAGAAGGGCAGAGTTGAAAACACAATTAAAAAAATCATTTCTAAAAAATCATTCGCGAATAAAATACAAAACGCTTCAACTTCTTCAAACGCAACTTCTACATAAATTAAGATCTTATTCCTGTCTCAATTTTTTTGCCAATGGCACGGCACTCTCCGATGAACTGTTGACCGAAAGCACTCACAGCGTTTTTATTAAAAAAAGTTTCCTCTTTTTAAAATTATATATACACTACTGGCCATAATTATTAGGCCACACCAGTGTTTTAAAATACGATGTATTTCATACCATTTTTTTAGTATTTATTGCCAAGTGAATAATTGTAAATGAAAATAGAATGGTTCTTTTGTTAATGCTGCACAATAACATGTGCATGAAATGAATTTATAAATATTTAATAATTACCTATATTGCAGTTTCATTAATGAAAGAATGAAGAAAATTTAGGGTGATTCGGACGAGTTCATCTTTGCTTCTTTGTCTTGTAAAATTTTGCAAAGTAATAATAACAAAAGAACCATTCTATTTTCATTTAGAATTATCCACTTGGCAATAAATACTAAAAATATTATGAAATACATCATTTAAAAAAAAAAGACTGGGGTTGCCTAATAATTATGGCCGGTAGGGTATATGTATACATATATAGATATATATAACAAATCTACAGGGTGCGATGGGTAAATTGTCGCTATTTGCCTTGTAAAATTTCGCAAAGTAATACTTAAAAAAGAACCATTCTATTTTCATTTAGCAATAAATATTACAAATAGTATGAAATACATCATTTCTTTTAAAAAAAACTGGCGTTGCCTAATAATTATGTCCTGTAGTGTGTGTGTGTGTGTGTGATTTATGCCTTTTACAAAAACTCGTTATCTTAAAAGTCTTAAATAACACTAGTTTACTAAACAAAAGAAGTGAATTGATGATCTTATGAAAACATAGAAATGAATATCTACTCAAATACGTTGACCCAAATTAATATAGATTCTTCTATGTAGTCATTTTACATTATTATTATTATTATTATTATTATTATTATTATTGTGTCTTCTGTTTCTCCAAAAATAGAAACAACGAGTAAACCGCCTTGATCCAGCGGCACGAAACGAATAACCTCGGCCTTAAAAAGTATACTACTTATAATTTAAATTTCAGTTAACTTAACTTTCAAGATTTTACTTTCCAATTTAATGTTTAACTTTTAATATAAATCAAATTAAATTACACAATATATTTTTTTAAAAACTAGCATCCAAGCATTAAAAGAAATAACTGACATGAACGACGCGAGAACCAAAAATTTACATTCCGAAACGGTCAGTTCATAATAAGCACTTAATGACTGTAGTGTGCATGAAACTCTGAGTTGTGCTATAGCCGTAGGCTAATATGCATATTTATTAATACACACACACGCGCGCGCGCACAGACGCACATAGATAGATAGATAGATAGATAGATAGATAGATAGATAGATAGATAGATAGATAGATTTTTAAAGAGAATGAGATAGATAGATACATGTGAAATCTGAAAGAGATAGATAGATAGATAGATAGATAGATAGATAGATAGATAGATAGATAGATAGATAGATAGATAGAACAGGACGAAATAGACAAATAGATGATATGAATAGGTCGAGATAGATAGATAGATAGATAGATAGATAGATAGATATGAACAGGGTGAAATAGACAAATAGATGGATATGAATAGGTCGAGATAAAGATAGATAGATAGATAGATAGATAGATAGATAGATAGATAGATAGATAGATAGATAGATATGAACAGGGCGAAATAGACAAATAGATGGATATGAATAGGTCGAGATAGATAGATAGATAGATAGATAGATAGATAGATAGATAGATAGATAGATAGATAGATATGAACAGGGCGAAATAGACAAATAGATGGATATGAATAGGTCGAGATAGATAGATAGATAGATAGATAGATAGATAGATAGATAGATATGAACAGGGCGAAATAGACAAATAGATGTATATGAATATGTCGAGATAGATAGATAGATAGATAGATAGATAGAAAGAAAGAAAGAAAGAAAGAATTTAATAATTTTCAACGTAAATCATTCTAAAAGTTTTTCCTAATTAAAACAAATGGCACAGAGTTTCTCTAGTAAATTAATTACAAATGAATACTATAAAATTGTACGCATTAAAGGAAATTAAATATTTTGATGGATTTGTTTAATAATTCATGTCTCGAATATATACTTATTGAACAGCTTCTGAAAAGGCTTCGTTTCGACTGTAATTACCACATGAATTTGCATATATTTTTTCTAATACAAATGGCAGAAAGGATTAACTGTATATGAAGCAAACAAATATTACATAATAAACAACTGATAACTAAAAAACAAATTTTATATCATGTTTTCGCTATGTATTGATAGATGTGCGTTGTGGTACAGTGGATATCGGCTCGGAAAGGGGAGCCGAGTTCGAATTTCAGTTGAATCCATTGCATTCACTTACGCACAAATACCCTTGTGAAAGGTATTAATCCGTCTCTTCCTTCCAGTTATGGGTTAAATAGAAGGACAGATTGGGTTATATAGCCTTGGTCGGCAACCAGTCTACCGCAGAAAGTAATGGCAACCTACTGCGGAATAATCTTCTGCCAGTCAGTCATGTCTCGAAAAAGACATGATCGCCCAAGCGTGTTTCACGTATGGCACTTAACTGACTGATATATTGATAGATATTTATTATTTGATAAAATTATTTTAAAGTTTATTTAGCCTACACCCCAGTGTATTTAGCCCACATAGATAACGTGTATTTGACCATAATTTTCAAGTAGAAAATGCTATATTAATTAAAAAATCAGTATTTAAAATATTTTTTTCATTTCTCTAGATTAATGCGCCTGACGATGTTACCAACTGGGGATACATCAACTAGCTTCACGACGGTATACGAACTTGATATCGATTTGGTATTTGCTGAATAATTTACAGAACATTTATTGTTTCATGAAGTATATATATATATATATATATATATATATATATATATATATATATATATATAGTCCTGAGCAAAAGTATTAGGGCGAGAACTATTTTATCTTTTATGAGCATCAAAATAAAGTTTAAAATCACCCCTGTCCTAACACTTTTGCACGCAAACGGTAGTGCGCAAAAGTAATAAGACAGGGGTGATTTTCCTTAAAACCTCACTGAAATTCAAATACAGGGTGAAAAGCCAAACCTTTGTAAGAATTTATTTAACTAAAAAGGAAGAGGAAGGAAGGCTTCAAAACTTGAATTCGCCCCCACAAAGCACTGATCTCCGTCCTACTGACCATCTATGAGATATTTTGGATAAAAAATTAATAAATCTAATGTTACTTCGCAAGACAAGCTGCTTGGCAGGATATAACAGTAGATATATGAAGAAGCCTGTGATATCAATTCCTGACAGAATAAAGGCAGTAATCACAGCAAAAGGCTATGATACTAAATATTAAATTTATTTTGTAACATGTATTTTTCTTGTTACAAAATTTGTTGAGTAAACCAAGTAAAATTACTTTAATTAAATTGTTTATTTTGTCAATATGCCTCATAAAAAATAAAATAGTTCTTGTCTTACTACTTTTGCATAGTATTATATATATATATACAAAAAGCATGAAAAAGTATAAAAATTTTGTCAGACATATTTTATCTAAGATTTTCCTTGATATACATAAATTTATATATCATTATCCCATATATATATATATATATATATATATATATATATATATATGGGATAATATATATATATATATATATATATATATATATATATATAAAATCCATAATTCCATGAGTATTTCGAGAGTAATTTTTAATAATATATTGAAATGTTGGTGTCATTGAATATTTGTAAAAAATTTGGAATTATATTTATTTAATGTTGTCTTATATATATATGTGTATATATACATATCATATGTATATATTATATATTATTGTTATGCCTATTATATATATATAAATACATATATATCAACTATATATTATAAAAATATTAGACTATTTTATTATTTTATATATATATATATATATATATATATATGTGTGTGTGTGTGTGTGTGTGTGTGTGTGTGTGTGTGTGTAAAATTATACGAAATCCGTTACGAAATAGTTTAACTGAGACATATATTAAATCTAGTTTTTTAAACACGATGTGGATATCGGCTCGGAACGAGAAACCGGGGAGATGAGTTCGAATTCCAGTTGAATCCATTGTATTCACTTACGCGCAAATACCCTTGGGAAAGGTATTAATCCGTCACTTCCTTCCAGTTATGGGTTAAATAGCCGGACAGATTGGGTTCTATAGCCTTGGTCGGCAACCAGTCTACCACAGAAAGCAATGGCAACCTACTGCGGGATAATCTTCTGCCCAGTCAGTCATGTCTCTTTCGAGACATGATCGCCCAAGCGTGTCTCACGTATGGCACTTAACTGACTGACTCGTATGTAAGTCGATGCTCTGTTTGTTAGTTCTCGATTATTCAGGCCAGTAGATGTAAATAAAAACACGGTTTCATTATAAAATACAAGCATCTACTCAAATACGAGTATGTATACAAAGATAATGCTAAACAAATATTATATATATATATATATATATATATATATATATATATAATTTATAACATAAATATGTTATAATATATCTACAAAGTAGCCAGTTTGTTTCATCACTTGATAAGACACCGATAGTGTCGAAACAAAATGGCTACTTTTGTAATGATATTATATCATATTTATGTTATAAATTCTAAATGAACATTATTAGCTCTATTTTGTATTGAGCACTTTTTTAAGAATAGTGTTTCTTTGGATACGGAATATTATTCTATCAATATCTTCCTTATATATATATATATATATATATATATATATATATATATATATATATATGCGTGTGTGTGTGTGTGTGTGTGTGTGTGTGTGTGTTAAAAATCCAAACATAAAAAGAAATTAACAATACTTAGAAAAAAAAACATGAAAACATGAAAATGACTAAAGAAGTAGATGAAAGAGCTTGGGACAGTAAAAAGTACGGGCAACTTTTAAATTATTTTACACCCGCCAAATAGAAAAATTTAAGAATATCAGAAAAACTAGTTGAAATTAAATTAAGTTTTCCATGTATGCTATATACTAGATAGATAGATAGATAGATAGATAGATAGATAGATACGAAAAGATTGGCTAAACTGATAGATAGACAGACAGTATGTAGAAACGTAAATTTTACATATATTAGAATAATGTTGGACAACTGAATAACAAAAGAGAAGAAAAATATATGTGACGCTTTCACCCGCCATAAATCGCTTATTGATAGAGTATATATACACACACACACACACATATATATATATATATATATATATATATATATATGTGCTTGTGTGTGTGTGCGTATATATATATATATGCGTATGTGTGTGTGTTTGTGTGTGTGCATAGAAGAAAAACATTTTAACTGTCATTTAATAAGAATGTTACTTTAGTGTCATAGTCACGTAGACATTTTTTGATATTCAATAATAATAATAATTATAATAATAACAATAATATATATATATATATATATATATATATATATATATATATATATATATATAATCATACAATATTAAATTTATACAACAGTGAATGTCTAAAATTTAAGACATCCACTGTTGTATGAATTTGGCTCTGAAAAGCGGCTGGAACTACGAAATACCGTATTTCCAATATATTTGTAAAATATCTAATTTTTGTTTCCTATTTATAATATTCTATTAAATTCAGCAATAAAATTTAACACTGAGTTCTCTTTGGGGTCAGTTTCTATTGAAATTTACCTTCCTAAATTTTAAGCATTATACTTTATATATATAATAATTTTCCTACATTATTAACGTTATATTGTATTATAATTGTATTATTAACCGAATATAAAACAGATTGATTAACTATTAAATCTTAAATATTTTTAATTTTCTAAATTTTCTAAGGCTTTTTAGAATCAATTTCTTATCCATTCATTATTAATATTAAAAATTTATTTTTAAACTAAATAATTAAGTTTGAACAATTAAATTTAAATAGAATAATTAGGTTTTCTTTTAAATTAATTTTTTAACTTTATATTGTATTATATTTGTTTTGTTGTCTGTATAATTAGTATAATTTTGATTATATATTGGTGTGATGGTATTTGTGATTACAACAGATTGACTAACTATTATCTCTTAAATATTTTTAATTTTCTTAATTTTTTAGACTTTAATTTTTTCTCCTTTCACCGTTAATATATATATATTTTTTATTTTATTTTCATTTTCTCCTATCATATTTTCTTTCTAATTTAAATTTATTCCTCTCTTCTTTCTTCTTTCCCTTTTTGTTTACGCTTGAAGATACTTACCCTTTCTCTTTAACGCTATCTCTCTTTCTCTCTCTCTCTCTCTCTCTCTCTCTCTCTCTCTCTCTCACCTAATCCCCTTTTTTTTTACTTTCCAAATCTACGTGTCAGCAGTCTAATTCACTTGCATGATGTATCTTTGACATCCGTTCTTACTCGTGCTCTTTGATTATATGTTGCGTATATATATATATATGCTTATGTATGAATGTGTGTGTGTATTCGCCGAACTGATGTAATGACGTATTTTTTCTTAAAGTTTCTCTTTTAAGGGAGCGATCTTTATTTTTGGGGAATTTTTTGTGAATTTAATTCGTGTAAAATCTTCTTTACAATAAGCTGATGATGGTTTGTCTGAAATAGACCATACTTCCGATTTAAAATGAAATGACGTGTCTGCCTTAATTTTTTCTTATTTTTGCTCTATATGTTTGTTATATATATATGCATATATATTTAGAGCTGTCTTGGAGAGTTATCCTACCACTTTATGTACAGGATTCTCCTTTGGATTCTTCTATATCTACACCGCATGTATATATATATATATATATATATATATATATATATATATATATATAAGAGACAATGAATGCCTATTATGTTTAATCATGAGCCGTTCTAAACGTCGTATTTTGGCTTTAATTTCAGTTGAAAATAAAGACAAAAACTCTCCAACATTTGGATAATGTTTTATTAAGTTTGTTCTAAGCTTTCGGCTCACATGAGCCATCTTCAGAAAGGTTATTAAGACGGTAACACACTAACATCCACCATCAGCGACGATTTCATTTTTTGTTGACATAAAACTCCGCTAGGCAGAGGCAATAGTTACCAAAAATTACAAACGCAGTTCGCAAATTTGCAATGCTTTGTTATTTTTTTGGTAACGATTGCCACCTGTAGCTTAGTTGGTAGATCGGTAGATCGGGGGATTGTAGTTGAGGTTGTTATCCTTATGTCGATGGTTCGAATCCGTCTCGCGGGATCCTTCCGCCCTTCTTTTAAAAGGATCCTTTTTGAACTAGTAAACATTTTCAATGCAGATGGTGTCACCATAAGCATCGTTGTTCAAATTGACAGTGTGATTTTCAATGTAAGATTAAGCCACATTGTAAAGGGATCCTTAAAATACTGTTCTTCATTTAAGTACTGACCAGGCTCGACGTTGCTTAACTTTAGTCATCGCACGAAATTATTGTTTTTAGCCTGATTTGGCCGTAGGCTCGAGATTGACAAGATTCTTCTTTTATTTACCCTTTCAGAACATAGGCAATCATGGTCCTCCATATCTTCCTGTCTTTTATAGCTCTTAATACATTGTCCTGTTATTTCTCCAAAACCTGCTTAGCCATAAGCCCATCATGTATATCATGTACTGCTTTCCTCTGTCTGTCCCTATGTCTTGTGAGTATCATATTTTCCAAACCTTATTTCCTCATCGCGTGTCCCAGAAATTTCAACTGTTTCCTCCTGATGAAAAGTATAAGTTTGCGTTTTGTTCCCATTCACTCCAAACCCTCGTCATTGCTCACATGTTCAGTCCAAGGTACACACACAGAGCCCTTGCAGAACCCACAGAGTCTTCGTAGAACCATATTTCTGCTGCTTTGAGTTTCTCCTTCACTTTAGGAAGATTGTCCAGCATTCAATGCTATATAGGAGGTCAGATATCACATAACAGTTCAGTACTCTTTTCTTTGTTTCCAAAGAAATGTTCCTGTCTCTCAATACTCTGATTAGCTTTTGAAATGCGTACTTGGCCATGCCAATTCGTCTTCGGACCTCAGTGTCGCACTTTCCGTTCTCTGTTAGAACACTTACCAGGTATTTAAATTTTTGCACCTGCTTGATTTTAGTGTCTCCGACCTGTTATTGATATTTTGGGCTCCTCTTTTTGCTGGTGACCATGCTTTCAGTTTCCTTGTAGTTTATATTTAGTCCTTTTTTTTTTGCTTTCCTTCGGTATATTCTGTTGGTGGTTTTGTAGTTTGCTTTCCGTGTCTGCTATCTGCACTGTGTCATCTGCAGATCTTATTTTGTTAAGACTATGGCCGTCAATGATGAATACTGGATTTCTAGTTCTCTCTTGTATATCTAAATCTAAAATTATTTATAAATGGAACTTTGTCTGTGTGTGTGTATGTGTGTGTGTATGTGTCCGTTACCTATAGACTCCTAAACGGATGAACGGATTTTCTTGAAAATTTACACAGTTGTACTATAAGCATCTGCGAGTGTTCTTAGTTAGGTTTTGTGTCGTGTATGCGCACGATAAATATTGAAAATCGGTAATCGAAAAAATCGGGTTATAGAAGGAGTGGTCCGATTTTAATCAAATTTCATACACTCATAGACAAAGACATAAAAAACGATATTCAGAAGATTTAAGGTTGCAGTTCTTACAATAGTGCAGAAAATCGATAATATATATATATATATATGAAAAGCAAGATGTTTGTGTGTGTGTGTCTGTTTGTCTGTATGTCCTTTATACAAATCGACAATTTTCATCCGATTCTCACCAAACTTCACACAAATATTCTTTAGGCTGAGTTTGATCTCCAGGACCATGGATTAGTTTTAAAGCTTTCATTACACCCGAGCAACGCCGGGCTATACTGCTAGTATTGAATATATCCAGTGAGGAAATGCATCTTTGTTAAACGCGCCTATCTATTCTTGTTTATATGCTGAACTTATTTCCTGACCATAGGCAGGCGGTTTTTTGCCATTACAGGTTTTGGATTATTCTAATGCTTTTTTTTCCGAAAAATGTCAAGGTTGCTGTGCAGCTCTAACAGATCTTTGTGGTGTACTTTGTCGAATGCCTTTGGGTAGTTTATAAAACACAGGTACACGTACTTCTGCATTTGTATTTCCATTTCTGATAACGTTCTGGGTATAAATATCGGGTTCCTTGTTCCTCTATCCTTGACCAACCCGCATTGTTCTTGTCTTATATCTGGCCTGATTTTTCAGTGCTCTTTATTCATATTCGGATGATGAGTTTTGTTATGTGGCTCATTAAGCTGATTGTTCGGTGGAGTTCACATTGGTTTGCGTCTGTTTTATTTTATTTTTTTTTTTGTTTTTTAGGCAGCGTTTAGGTATTAATCCGTCTATTCCTTCCAGTTATGGGTTAAATAACAGGACAGATTGGGTTCTATAGCCTTGGTCGGCAACCAGTCTACCGAAGAAAGCAATGGCAACCTACTGCGAGATCATCTTCTGCCCAGTCAGTCATGTCTCTTTGGAGACACGATCGCTCAAGCGTGTATCACGGTATATCACCATTGTTGTAGATTTTCTGGCGGAGAGTTACCTCGCCGAAGCAAGAGAGGGCGGACTGTTTGCACGTGCGTTTGTAGATGTCACGGAACCGCGTGGTAAGCTTATGCAAGGCAGTTTTGAAATGACACAGCGCATGCATCATCGGCGAAAGCGAGGCTTTCACACACAAGAGATCTCGGTTTCTTGCCCGAGACCGAAGACGCATAAAAAGAGCCAACTCTTGGTTCCAGGAAGATTGGTGTTGGAGACTCGTGAAGGCTACACCGGTGTTCGTGTAAAAGTGCTATTATTTTATGTGCGCAAGGAACGAGCGAAGCAGTGTTCTGATTTACGCTTCAAGCAATCGGCGAGGACAGATCAAGGAAGGTTATTCATACTTCTACCAACCGCACTTCGTTAAACAATACCACAGATTTCATTTATTATTTCTGTAATCTTGTCTACGCCGAAAGGCTGTCAGTTTCTCTATTACAATTCCGTCTGGTCCTGCTACTTTGGTATCTCCTGTCTCTCAATATTCTGATTAGCATTTGAAGTGATATGCCAGTGCACCTGCGGGTCTCAGTTTTGCACTTTCTATCCTCTGTCTGAATACTTTCTTCTTCTTCTTCTTCTTCTTCTTCTTCTTCTTCTTCTTCTTCCTTCTTCTTCTTCTTCTTCTTCTTCTTCTCCTCCTCCTCATCCTTCTTCTTCTTCTTCTTCTTCTCCTCCTCCTCCTCCTCCTTCTTCTTCTTCTTCTTCTTCTTCTCCTCATCCTCCTCATCCTTCTGCTTCTTCTTCTTCTTCTTCTTCTTCTTCTTCTTCTTCTTCTTCTTCTTCTTCTTCAATGTGCCTTGTCCCTTCAGAACGTAGGCGATCATGGCCTTCCACTTTAAATCATGATTAAGGTTTCTACTGATCATAAACTGGAGGATCGATTTTATATTGTTATAAATTAATAAACTGATCCCCCACCAATTACTACGTAATGACATGATACATCTCTTCTCCCTCTAGTTATGAGACAAATAATATGACAGATTGGTTTTTACAGCCTTAGTTGGCAACCAGTCTACCGCAGAAAGTAATGGCAACCTACTGCTGGATAATCTTCTGCCCAGTCAGTCATGATCTCTTTTGAGACATGATCGCCCAAAGCGTGTATCACGTATAGCACTTAACTGACTGATTGAATATAATAGTCGGAATCATGATTAAGGCTTCTACTGATCATAAAGTGGGGAGTCGGTTTTCTATTTTATGAAGTAAAAAACTGATCTCCCACTAATTACTACCTAATAATATAATACATTTTCCCCCTCTATCTATGAGTTAAATAACATGACTGATTGGGTTCTATAGCCTTGGTCGGCAACCAGTCTACCGCAGAAAGTAATGGCAACCTACAGCGAGATAATCTTCTGCCCAGTCAGTCATGTCTCGAAAGAGACATGCTCGCCCAAATCGTTTATCACTTAACTGACTGACTGACTATAAAAGTAGATCTGCGTAGGTCTTTCTGTATATCACCATTGTTGTAGATTTCATTTATTATTTCCGTAATCTTATCTACGCCGAAAGGCTGTCGGTTTCTCTATTACAATTCCGTCTGGTCCTGCCGCTTCGTTTCGTTTCAATTTGGCCAAAGCAGCTTTCACTTCTGTTTTTAACATTTCCGATCCATCAGTATTTCTGTGTATTGCTGGTTGTTTTCTTTCGTCGTGGATGTGATCTCTGATATATTCGTCCAATCGCTGAAGTAATTTTCGTTCTCTGATATGAGCGTTCCGTTCTTGGATTTTATGTATCCTGTTGATGAATATGTCCTCTGTTCTGTTCTCTTACATTATAATGCATATTTTCATTTTTTGTTATCCGCAATCTCTCTATTACTGCATATTTTTGTTGAACCATCCCTCTTTAGCCTTTTTGCATCTGTTTTTTATTTCCTTGTGTAGTCTTCTGTATTCAGTTCCATATTTCGGCATTGTTTTCTGTCATTTTTGCATCTTTCTTTTTTTAATCGTATCACCCCGATCAAGGCGATAACGCCACTGGTGTGAAGGGGGCTACATAAGAGTAAAAAGATCAGACAGGAGAGAGTGAAGAGAAAGGTGAACCAGTGAGAAAGGAGCAAGAGAAGGATGGGAATACAGGTGTGATGACAGTTGCAAATCGTGGAGAGAAAGGAAAGGATATACAGGGTGGTGTAGAAAGAACTATAGTCAAGTGTTAAAGAGATGAGTATTGGCATTGCATTTAAGAATCTCATTTGTGATCTACTAGTTATTCTTTCTACGTTCGTTTTTTTTGTGATGATTTCGTCTGATGTCAATAAAACTTCTCTTAATGTGTATCCCATTTCGAGATTCCATTACCAATGTGTCCCTCGTATCTGTTTTTTACTCTGTCCATATGTATTTCTTCAGTTTCGAATCATTCGGGTGTCTGTTGTATTTTAATTTGGGTGCTGCGTTAGGCTTCTTCAATTTCCGAAGTTTCATTCTTAGTTTACATATAACCGGGAGGTGATCGCTTCCGCAGTCAGCACTTGGATAGGTTGTACAGTGAACAACTGCATTCCTCAATTTCTTGTTGATAAACGATCTGGCTTTTAGTTTCTCCTCATGGCCTTTTCCGTGTCCATAATAGCCTTGGATCTTCTTGGAAGCAGGTGCTGGTTATTACTTGATGATTCGCCGTGCAATATTGAACCCATTTTTCTCCGCGGTCGTTGCTGTTTCCTCGTCCGAAATTGCTAACTATTCTCCCTTCCCTCTAATTGCTTGTTATTTACTAATTTTTTGTGACTTACCGAGATAATAATAACGAAATAAAAGACAGTGACTAAATATCGAAAGATCTCAGTAGATCTATTTTCAGAAAGATACAAAAACAAAATATATGCTTCGAGTTTATTATCATTTACTAAATTCGAGGATTAGTAAATATTGGTAGTTTATTTTTGAGTCTATAACCATTTAACTGGTTCGTGGAAAGATAAAAATTGATCCCCCATATTTGAGTTTCTAAGCTTTTCTTTGGTTCGGGGATAGGCAAATATTAAGAGTGATATCTGGGTTTGAAATGACTCATCTGGTGGTGAAGGGTTTCTCACTTTATCGGTGAAGCAATTGGTATATTTTATGGTACACCAACACTAACAGACATTTCGAATTTTCCTCTCTCAGAGAATTCATTTGGAACATTTTGTTTATGTATTTAAAAAAAATTGTTTAATAATTTCATGATGAACTCGAAGTTTTTTTCTTAATTTTTTCTTTCTTTCGTTCTTTCTTCGTTTTCTTTTACTCTAGTCTTTCCTGTTATTTTAATTTCCTCTTCTCATTTTTTCTTCTTTCGCTCATTTTTCTTTCTTTCTTTCTTTCTTTCTTTTTTCTTTCGTTTTCTTTTACTCTACTCTTTTCTGTTGTTTCAATTTTTTCTTCTTCTAAATCTTTATTTATTTATTTTACTCTACTCTTTCCTGTTATTTTAATTTCCTCTTCTCATTTTTTCTTCTTTCGCTCATTTTTCTTTCTTTCTTTCTTTCTTTTTTCTTTCGTTTTCTTTTACTCTACTCTTTTCTGTTGTTTCAATTTTTTCTTCTTCTAAATCTTTATTTATTTATTTTACTCTACTCTTTCCTGTTATTTTAATTTCCTCTTCTCATTTTTTCTTCTTTCGCTCATATTTCTTTTTTTCTTTCTTTCTTTTTTCTTTCGTTTTCTTTTACTCTACTCTTTTCTGTTGTTTCAATTTTTTCTTCTTCTAAATCTTTATTTATTTATTTTACTCTACTCTTTCCTGTTATTTTAATTTCCTCTTCTCATTTTTTCTTCTTTCGCTCATTTTTCTTTCTTTCTTTCTTTCTTTTTTCTTTCGTTTTCTTTTACTCTACTCTTTTCTGTTGTTTCAATTTTTTCTTCTTCTAAATCTTTATTTATTTATTTTACTCTACTCTTTCTTGTTATTTTAATTTCCTCTTCTCATTTTTCTTCTTTCGCTCATTTTTCTTTCTTTCTTTCTTTCTTTTTTCTTTCGTTTTCTTTTACTCTACTCTTTTCTGTAGTTTCAATTTTTTCTTCCTGTAATTAGATTTCTTTCTTTCTTTTTCTTTTACTCTATCTCTCCTGTTGCTTCAATTTCTTCTTCTTCTTCTTCTTCTTCTTCTTCTTCTTTATTTCCTTTTTTTTTATTACTTAACTCTCTCCTGTTATATAAATTTCTTTTCTTTTTTCTTCTTTAGCTCATTTTTTTCTTTCTTTTTTCTTTCTTCTTTCATTCTTTTCTTTCTTTCGTTTTCTTTTACACTATTATTTTCTGTTGTTTCAATTTTTTCTTCTTTTAATTAAATTTCTTTCTTTTTTCTTTTACTATATCTCTCCTGTTGTTTCAATGTTTTTCTTCTTCTAATTCTTTCTTTGTTTATTTTTATTCTACTCTCTCCTATTATTTCAATTTCTTCTTCTCCTTTTTCTTCTTTCGCTTATTTTTCTTTCTTTCTTTTTTCTTTCGTTTTCTTTTACTCTTTTCTGTTGTTTCAATTTTTTCTTCTAATTAGTTTTCTTTCTTTTTTCTTTTACTCCAGCTCTCCTGTTGTTTCAATTTTTTCTTCTAATTCTTTCTTTGTTTATTTTTATTCTGATCGCTCCTGTTATATCAATTTCTTCTTTTTTCTTCTTTCTTTCTTTCATTCTTTCTTTTACACTTATCTGTTGTTTCAATTTTTTCTTCTTCTAACTACATTTCTTTCTTTCTTTTTCTTTTACTCTATCTTTCCTGTTGTTTCAATTTTCTTTTTCTTCTTTTTTATTTCTATTTTTTTTACTCTACTCTCTCTTGTCATTTCAATTTCTTATTCTTCTTGTTTCTTCTTCCGCTCATTTTTTTCTTCTTTCTTTCTTTCTTTCTTTCTTTCTTTCTTTCTTTCTTTCTCTTTCATTATTTATTTTTATTTTTCTCTACTCTCTGTTGTTATTTTCTTATTCTTATTTTCCTTCATTTATCATTTCCCTCTGCACACTTGTGTTATTTAAATTTATTCCTCTTTTCATTCTTCTTTTTCTTTCTTCCTTCTTTCCTTTCTTTTTTTCTTTTTTTACTTTCTTTCTTTCCGTACTTTTTCTTTTACTTTACCCTCTCCAGTTGTTTCGATTTCTCCTCTTTTTCTGATTTTCAGTTTTATTTCTCTTTCTCCCTTTGGACTTTACTCATTCTTTCCTTCTTTTTGCATTTTCTACCTCCCATTGGCATGGGACAGGCTAGCCTCCCAGAGAGTAAAATACTACGCCTCCTTGGCCTTACACTTTCGGCGGACCTCAAATGGAATGACTATATTGAATCCATTGCCAAATCTGCTGCTATGAAAGTCGGCTCCCTGTGCAGGGCCCGAAAGTTTTTCCCACGTGAATCTATTCTGCACATATACAAATCTACCATCCGCCCGTGTATTGAATATTGCTGCCATATCTGGTCGGGTGCCCCTGCTGCTCTCCTTGGGCTTCTTGACAAAATACAAAGGAGGATCTGTAACGTGGTTGATACTGACTTGGCAGACCGGCTGCAGCCGCTCTCTCACCGGCGTGATGTGGCTTCCCTGTGCCTCTTCTACAAGTACTTTCATGGCTTCTGCTCCGATGAGCTTAGATCACTGGTGCCGCCTAAGCACGAATTTACACGAGATACTAGATTAGCAACTAGGTCCCACCCTTTTACAGTTAAACCAATAAGATGTAACCGCAAATTCTACTCCAACAGCTTCTTTTCTCGCGCTTCCCGCCTGTAGAACTCCCTTCCACAAGTCTGCTTTCCCGACAGTTACAATCTCCAGGTGTTTAAATGTAGGGTCAATAGACACCTCCTATCACACTAACTCCCAATTATTCTCAGAACACTCTCATCTACCCAACCCTCATTCTCTGTATCCTTACCCGCCTATCACCCACCCTCTGACATTTCCTATATTTAATCATCCTTTCTCCACTCTACGTAGCCCCCTGCGCAGTAGTGGCAGTGACATGCCTTGCTCGGGGTGAAACGCTTATAAAAAAAAAATAAAAAAACTCTATTTTTGCAAAATAAAGTTTTATTGAGAGAGCTGTAAAACAACTAAATAAAACGGTGCAACTACGCGATGCCTAATATACTCACCACGAGACCCAGTCTGACACTGGCACCTACATCACAACCAAATGGACGCGCACAGTGTACCGATTTCTAGGTAAGAATCCCGGATAGTTGAATCTGATATGCCAAAATCATACAATACAACAATTTTAATATCTAGGAAGTATTTTAACAGAAAACGAAAAGTGCGACACTGAAATCAGAAAATGTATCGAGATAGCGAAAGATGCCTTTCAAAACCTAAGAAAAATATTTATAAACATTTCATTAAAAACAATGTAGAGAATACTGAACTATTAGGTAACATCAGTCCTCCTGTATGGCAATGAATGCTAGAAAATTTACTCAGTGATCAAAAAGAGACGTAATGCAACAGAAAAGTTGTCCTACAGAAGAATACTGAGACTACCAACAATCAAACACTTTATTCACTTGAAGAGAGTCAACGTTGGACTCGAAACACGTGTGGCGACACAAATACCATCATGGACTCTTAATGTATTATACAAAAATCAAGTAATATGAATAACAATAAATCTACACTTTAAACAAAACGTTCGCGGCTTTTCGCAGTTTTCCTTCTATATCAATTTCTCCCGATAGAACAAGCCCTATTTCTGCATCTAATATATATATAAACTGTTTAACTACTGCCTTTCTGCTTCCTGCTTTCCTGCAGGCTGGAAGTTCACCTCAGTCGTTCCTGTATTTAAGAAATGTGGTGAACTATCATCCTATCAGTCTTCTACCGATATTCGGGAAAGTATTCGAGGCCATAATCAATGCTGAAATAGTCAAACATCTTACTGCTCACAAACTCTTCTCTGACAGGCAATACGGCTTCCACTTTGCCAGGTCCACGGTCGATTTTCTAACAACCGTAACGGAGTACATGCCCCAGGCCCTTGATGAGTCTGACGAGGCTCGCACGGTTGCTCTGGACATCTCCAAGGCTTTCGACAGGGTTTGGCACTCTGGCCTCCTATGCAAGCTACGGGGTTACGGTATTACCGGTCGCCTGCTTGACCTAATCCAATCTTTTTTAAATAACCGCAAAATGAAGGTCGTTTTGAATGGGCATGCCTCTTCATCCTACAGCACGAATGCTGATGTCCGACAGGGCTCTATCCTGGGCCCGACGCTCTTCCTTATTTTCATCAACGACCTCCCAGATGAGATCAGTTCCCAAGTAGGCATCTATGCAGACGACACCACAATATACTCCCGCACCATTAAGAAACCTGTCGTGGCGGACAGACATAATCTCGCTGCTGACATTGAACGGGATCTATACACTGTGGTGAATTGGGGCAAGAAGTGGCTTGTCAACTTCAATGCGTCTAAGACCAAGCTGTTGTCTGTCAACCATCACAGGCAACCTCTCCTGCCTCCCATAAGCATGGACCAAGCGATTCTCCCTGAGAGCAACACACTACGCCTCCTCGGCCTTACCCTGTCCTCAGACCTGAAATGGAACCACTATATTGATTCCATAGCAAAATCTACTGCTAAGAAGGTTGGGTCACTATGCCGATCCAGGATGTTTTTTTCCGCCTGAATCCATCCTGAATATGTACAAGTCAACCATCCGTCCGTGCATGGAGTACTGCTGCCATTTATGGTCAGGCGTCCCTGCCGTTCTCCTCAGTGTTCTCGACAGGCTCCAAAGGTGAGTCTGTAATGTGATAGGTACTGATCTGTCGGCTCGACTGCAGCCAATTCCCCACTGTTGAAATGTGGCCTCCCTTTGTCTGTTCTATAAATACTTTCATGGCTTCTGCTCGGACGAACTTAAGTCACTGGTGCCTCCTCAACAGGTGTTTACTCGTGCAACCAGACTGGCAACTGCGTCCCACCCATTCACAGTCAGGTCAATCAAATGCAGACGATAATTCTACTCCTGCAGCTTCTTCTCTCGCACTTCCTGCCTGTGGAACTCTCTCCCATATTCTTGCTTTCCTGGCGGCTACGACCTCCAGAAATTTAAATGCAAACTCAATACTCATCTACTAACCACTGGACTCTAGCTCTCTCCCCTCGCCTCTATAACCTTCCCTTTCTCTCCACCTATGTATCTCTCATCGCACCTGCATTCTCAGCTTTCTATTGCTCCTTTCTAACTAGTTTGTAGTCCTCACTCTTTTCTAATTAATATTTTTACAGTTATATAGCCCCCAGCTCATCAGTGGCATTTCTGCCTTGCTCGGGGTGAAATGATTAAAAAATATATATATAGTAATCTGCAGACAAATCTGTTTCGCTGTATCACAGCTCTTAATTACGTTTAGACAACCGATTGCTTCTAACCAGGATTGAAACCCGACCGAATTGACATCAGTCTGTGAATCTACCTCTGAGCTATATATGCATCAGTTGAGCATATGGATTTAAATCCGATATGATGAATAAAATAAGCGAAGAACAAGCAGGAAAATGTGTCTTTAATCTAATATGTTTCACTTTAATAGGATTTTTCATACATTTTTAAAAAAGAATGATTTAAAATGATTAGATTTAAAAAATTTTATAATTGTAGATTTTTTTTCAAAAAACGTGGAAGAAGTGTGAACCGGACTATTGGGAAAGTAAAATAAAAATAAATACTGAACGAAATTTCAAAACTCAATCCAAAACGTTTAGAGAAACCTAGTCCTAAACAAGAAATAAGGGATAAACCTCTACTCCTGTTCAAAAGATTGGGAAGAAGTGTATATCGGGCGATAGGTAATTATATGTTTATTTGTATTATTATTATTGAGTGAAAGTCAACAACGCTGTATTTTTTTTTAATCATCTCACCCCAAGCAAGGCATTCCACTGCCACTATTGCGCATGGGGTTACATAGGAGAAGGTAAAGAGAAGGAGTGGTTAGACATAGGGAATGTCAGGAGGAAGGTGACAGATGAGTAAGGATAGCGAGAATGAGGGTTGGGCAGATGGGAAGAGTGTTTGATAGAATGGGAGCAGGTTAGTGTGTTAGGAGGTGTCTATTGACCTTACATTTAAACTCCTGGAGATTGTAGCCGTCGGAGAAGCAATCGTGTGGAAGAGAATTATACCTCGCAAGTGTTTTACAGCCAAAGTTTAAATACTTGGCCACTAGAGAAACTTTAATCTTTCAGCTCTTTTTTTAAACTAAAAAAGATCTTTTCTTTTTTTAAAAAAATATCTTTATTATTGCAGAATGTACAAATCAACAAAGTATGGAGTTGGTAATTAGTGTTGCTGTCTTTGACGCGAATCATTGATATGGCATTGAATGGAATAATGTCCATATTTTGTCTAACTATATTTCTGAGATGAAGTAGTATTTACAGTATTTACATTATTCGGACTATTGTTTTCATCTTTGTTGCCATTTGTACGACGTTTCGGCCATTGTATGCTCCGGCCTTCTTCAGGTGCTAGGAATTTCGGACTGAAACCTTTATTACAATCACTGGGGTATATGAACTCTATTCCTTGCGTTAGCCTTGGAAGTCATGATTTATCTCTCTCTAAACTTGCAAGTTACTTGTTCACACCTGCTGTAGCCTTGTATTGAAGTCACAACTCTAAGAGTTAACGTCTATATCCATGTCTATATCCATGAGCCATGTGTCCTTAAGGACAAGGACAACTGAATTTTGGGGACTTATAAACCTAATGTCCGGTAATCCCTTTTTTTTTTTTTTACCAGAGTTCATATTGCAATTTTTTTTATGTTAATTGTTTTCTCTAGTATTTTTTATCCGAGCTCATATTTCCTCTTGCACTCCGTATTACTGGTTCCCATATTGTGTTCATCTATATGCTTGGTTGACTTAGGAGATTTTTGAAGCCTAGCATATGTGCTGATTCCTTAAATTTACATCGTTTACTGTGGCGTTCTCTATCTTATTTCAGCTTCATTCCATAGGGGGCGATGATCCCCTTTCTCCCTTCAAGGAATAGAGTTCATATACCCCAGTGATTGTAATAAAGGTTTCGGTTCGAAATTCCTAGCATCTGAAGAAGGCCAGAGCGTACAGCGGCCGAAAGGTCTTACAAATGGCAACAAAGATGAGGGCAATAGTCCGAATAATGTAAATACTGTTCATATTTTGTCACTGGAAATTTTTCTCATTCTTTTTGGCAGTGAACCAAAAGCTGTTGTAGCCTGTGGAGTTTTCGTTGGAACAGTTATTCCTTCAGTTCCCAACATAATGGTTAAATTATACTGGTACCAGTTTTTTTTTTTTTTTTGTTAGCTAGTCTTCCAAAAGTTGGGTATCTTCATCTCCAAGAAAACTTTTTCTATGCAAATGATGTATTAAAAGAGAAACATCAGGTGCATACCACGCACGTACCTTATAGTAAATACTTGGTCACATAAGAATCTTTAAACTTTCGGTTTTTTTCTTAAAAATAACAAAGATAGTTTTTCTTCTTGAAAAAAGTTATCTTTATTATTACAGAATGTACAATTCGTCAAAGTATGAAGTTGGTCACTGTTGTCGCTGCCTTTGACTCGAATCATTGATCTGACATTGAATAGAACAAGTTCTATATTTTATCATAGGGAATTTTTCCCATTCTTTTTGGCAGGAATCCCAAAACTCCTGCAGACTGTGTAGTCTCTTTTTCTTTATTTTTCAACATAATGGTCCAGTTATAGTGATATCACGATTTTTTGCTGGCCAGTTTTCCAAAATTTGATCATCTTCATTAACATTTGTTTACATGATGTGTAACAAATGAACAATTAGCAGAAAGATTGTCCCATCTTTGTTATGGTGCCCTATCTATAGGAAGGGACACTTCCTTCATCAATAAATATTAACCTACATGATTTTCGGGGAAGCAGACATGAGGCAGTCTAGTGAGAGTTGTGAGGCAGTCGAAACGCACCCTAAGGATACAGTTCGGACCTTACAGTTCTATTTGCTGATTACTCACACTATTACTTTGTATATATATTTTTTTTAATCATATCACCCCGAGCAAGGCGGTAAGGCCACTGGTGTGCAGGGGCTACGTAAGAGTGAATAGATTGGAAAAGAGATAGCCGGAAACCACGTCCTAAACAGGGAACAAGGGATGAGCCTTTACACCTGTTCAATAGACGTGGGTGGAGTGTGAACCGGGAGATAGTTTAGTCTATCTACTCCAATTGAAAGAGAAAAAAATAAATAAATAAAAAAGAAAAGTGGAAAGATTGCATGAGAGAAAACCGGAAACCACATCCTAAACAGGGAACAAGGGATGAGCCTCTACACCTGTTCAATAGACGTGGGTGGAGTGTGAACCGGGCGATAGTTTAGTCTATCTACTCCAATTGAAAAAAAAAAAGAAAAGTGAAAAGATTGGAAGAGAGAAAGCCGGAAACCACATCCTAAACACGGAACAAGGGAACAATGTTCTGTTATTCTAATACACTGGTTGAAGCAACCTTCTTGTTTTCCGTGTCTTTCTTCCTGGCTTTAACAGGCTACAACAATCTTCATAGTCTTTTAAATTTTCATCAAATTTTAACAGACTTCTAGCCTTGTTTCTAAATAATCCCACGCCATTACGAGTCAACCACTAAATTTTACCGTCTTTGTGCTGTATTATTTTACACTGATTCTTTCTTCAACTTGTCTTCTTATATTTTTTCTTGCATTATAATATAACTACTTACGGAAAAAATATTACTTTTTGTCACTTTCCAGCATCCTGCGTTGCGTGTTCCTTTGGCCATTTTGAAAATCTTTTAGTTTGCCTTTTGCGTTATAGTTTCATGGATATAGGCTCCGAATGAGAAAATGGAGTGCTGAGTTCGAATTCTGAGTCTTACACTTACGCACAAATACCGTTGGAAAAAGTATTAATCCATCTCCCTCCAGCTATGGGTTAAATAGCAGGATAGATTAAGTTCTATAGTCTTGTGTTGCTAGATTGACATCAAGGTCCCACTCATTTGCCGTTGAAATAGTTAAATGTAGCCAGCCCTTCTATTCTAATAGTTTGCACTTCCCGACTGTGGAGCTCCCTTACGTCCACTTGCTTCCTTGATACCTACAATCTCCAAAAGTTTAAATGCAACGTCAATTGTCATCTTTTATCCCCTTGATTCCCATCCATATCTTATCTTTTATTCGAGAAACACTGTATCTTTTTTATCTCTCACTGTAAACCCCCCCTGCGCACTAGTGGTGGTCCTGCGTTGCTTGGGGTGAAATAATTATAAATAAAAAGAACATTACGCAGACTAATATGAAAATAAAAAAAATTTACTTGATACCAGGGAAAAAAAATATTAACCGAACCATCCGTCCGTGCATGGAGTACTGCTGCCATTTATGGTCAGGCACCCCTGCCGTTCTCCTCAGTGTTCTTGACAAACTCCAAAGGAGAGTCTGTAATGTGATAGGTACTGATCTGGCGACTCGACTGCAGCCACTTTCCCATCGTCGAAATCTAGCCTCCCTTTGTCTCTTCTATAAATACTTTCATGGCTTCTGCTCGGATGAGCTTAAGTCACTGATGCCTCCTCAACAGGTGTTTACCCGTGCAACCAGACTGGCAACTGGGTCCTACCCATTCACAGTCAGGTTAGCCAAATGCAGACGACAATTCTACTCCTGCAGCTTCCTCTCTCGCACTTCCCGCCTGTGGAACTCACTCCCGTATTCTTGCTTTCCTGACGGCTACGACCTCCAGAAATTTAAAAGCAAAGTTAATACTCACCTACTAACCACTGGACTCTAGCTCTCTCCCCTCCCCTGTATAATCTTCACTTTCTCTCCGCCCATGTATCTGTCATTGCACCTGCTTTCTCAGCTTTCTATTGTCCCTTTCTAACTAGCTTGTACTCCTCACTCTTTTCTAATTAATCTTTCTACATTTATGTAACCCCTGCACATCAGTGGCGTTTCTGCCTTGCTCGGGGTGAAATGATTAAAAAAAAACAAAAAAAAAACGACAGCTATAAAAGATTTCAGTCATTCGGTTAATTACCGTATATTTTATCATCACAGATCTTTATTGGGCGATCATGTTTCTTTTGATCTGTGACTGACTAGGTAAAAGATTTTCCTGTGAAAGGTTGGCAATACTTTCTATCATAGACTGATACGTGGTCGGGGTTCCTGAGGGGAAAAATTACCAAGGATTCTAACGAGAAAAAATTCCTGGCTCTACAGAGTAAACCAACCTTCCTAGCAAGGAGTTCCACAGGCAAAAAGTGCCAGAAAAGATTGTTTGAGTAAAAGTGGCGGTTACATTTAACGGTAAAAGGGTGAGACCTAAATGCCAAACCAGTAATACGCTGAAAGTCATGTGGAGCACTGTGGAATAAAAAAACTCGTCAAAACAGTTGCCATGAAAATATTTATAGAAAAGACAATGGGAAGCCACATCACGTCGTTGAGAAATTGACTGGTCGAGATGCCAGGTGAAGATCGATTACATTGCAGATCTTTCTTTGAATATTGTCGTGTACCTCGTGATGAATAGGAGAACAGTCGTCTAGGTAAAGCAATAACAGTCAAAGAACGGATGAATGGTAGATTTATAAATGTTCAAGATGGATTCTGACGAGAAAAAACTTTCTGGCCCAACACAGTGACCCAACCTTCCTAGCAGTAAATGCAGTTATGGATTCGATGCAGTCATTACATTTGAGGTCATTTGAGAGTGTGAGCCTAAAGACGCGCAGGGCGTTTCTCTCTAGGAGACGAGCGTCATCCATTCTAATAATAGGCAGAAATGATTCTCTACGGTGGTTTAAGGAGAGCAGCTTTTCAAGAGTATATTCATCCGTCACTTCGCTGGCAGTTAGTTTTCGATTGCCTCCCAATATTCACACGATCTTTATTTCATCGCTCTTCGGGGTTCAAAAACATTGGAGTAGATAGACTAAACTATCGCCCGGTTCACACTCCACCCACATCTATTGAACGGGTGAAGAGGCTCATCCCTTGTTTCCTGTTTAGGATGCGGTTTCCGGTTTTCTCCTTTCCAATCTTTTCACTCTTTTCCTTTTTTATTATTTTTTTTCAATTGGAGTAGATAGACTAAACTATCGCCCGGTTCACACTCCACCCACATCTATTGAACAGGTGAAGAAGCTCATCCCTTGTTTCCTGTTTAGGATGTGGTTTCCGGCTCTCTCTTTTCCATTCTTTTTACCCTTACGTAGCCCCCTGCGCATCAGTGGCGTTACCGCCTTGCTTGGGGTGATATGATTAAAAAAAAAACTATCCACTCGTCGAAAAGCTATTGTGGGTGGTTCGTTTTATCAACACAGATCTTTGTCGGCACAATAGATTTACATAACATTTTTCAGCTTCAAGCAGTGCATCCTCTGACTATTTGGCCACCTACGAAAACGCAACAATTTATTGTTAAACACACACACACACACACACACACACACACACACACACACACACACAAAAATAAAAAAAAACAAAACGAAGCCTTTTTACCAAAGTATTTCATCTCCGGAAGGGATATGTCAAGGTAAATAGGACAAAACGCGTTGGTAAAGAAATTATTTCTTTTTTACTTTATTCATACCGTCTTTTTGAGGACATATTCTATTTATATCAACATTTTTACACACACACACATACTTTATATATATATATATATATATATATATATATATATATATCCGAGTGAATACAGAACGAAGAAAGAATTCTTACAAGTCCAAAACATTAATATAAAACAGTGCTCGATATATAATATATAGAACTGTGAATATTTATTATAAATTATATTTTAGAACGTGTACATAATCTTTCTGTATATATCCACGACAAAGATACATTTGTTTCGACAATGAAACTTCAATGTCTCATCAGGTGCTATGTAAAGGAATGGAAAGTCTCTTTTCTTATATTTGGTTAGTTGTGTTTGAAACACAACTAACCAAATATAAGAAAAATTATGTACATGTTCTAAAATATCATTTATAATAAATATATATATATTCCATTTTTAAACGAGTTATTTCACTACCCAGGTTTTTACAATGAGTGGTGTCTTCAGGCGATTTTTAATAACTTTAATATTTTTAATATATATATACATAAATTCAGGTAAAGAGAACCAACAGTTTTACAATCCCGAGATATCTGGCTTTAACTTTTTTTTTAAAAATCGTGCTCAATACAATAAGTATTGTAGATCATAATAAAATCATATAATTAAATTTGTTCTTTAATTAAAATACATTACAACGCGGAAATTTCTATATTTAAAGATTTCTATCTAGTCAGCAATCATTTTAACAATTATCATCTAACATTGCCTGATGACGAGACAGAAATCTCGAAACAGAAATTTCCGTGTCGCAATGAATTTTTAATTAAAAAACAAATATATATATATATATATATATATATATATATATATATATATATTTGTTTTATATATATATATATATATATATATATATATAAACAATATATATTTTATATATATATATATTTTCAAATACTTTGATCGAAACGGAAAAGTAGGAAGGTAAATCCCAAAAACCTGATCCTAATTAATATTAAATTTTAATATTAAAAAATGATACTGGAGGAGAACTCAATGTAATTAAAATTACAGAGCTAATATAAAATCAAATAAATTTTCAATATTCAAAAGTATTGAATGAACATTTCACCATGAAATCCCTAAGAGAGATTTCACATCTCCTCAGCAACCGTAATATTTTAAAATAGAAAAACAAGAGAATAAAATATGGACAAGTCAATCTTCTACTGGTCCTAAAGTGGGGGATTAGTTCATTATTGTTATGAAGTAATAAACTGAACCCCCACTAATTAATACTTAATATAATAATATGATCTGTCGCTTCGCCCTCCAACCATGGTTTAAATAGCAGGGCAGATTGGGTTTCTTTAGTGTTGGTTGGCAATGATTCTACCGCAAAAAGTAATGACAACCTACTGTGGGAAAAATCTTCTTCCCAGTCCATCATGTCTTTCGAGACATGATCGCCCGAGCGTGTAACACGTATGGCACGTAACCAAATATAAAAATAAAAAATAAAAATAAAAATAAAAAAATAAAAAAATGAAAAAAGAAATAAAAAATAAAATAAAAAATGAAGGTTAAGATTTGAGAAATTTACATCGCAAAAAATATTCGGAAGTAAATCATGTCTAATTTTAGATGTTAACTTTTTTATTTCTTTTTTTATTTTTATATTTTATATTTTATTTTTTATTTTTTATTTTTTATTCCCCCTTTTATTCTAATTTTTTTCATTTTAAAATATTACGGTTGCTGAGGAGATGTGAAATCTCTTAGGGATTTCATGGTAAAATTTTATTTTAATTTATTTTATTTTATATATATATATATATATATATATATATATATATATATATATATGTATCCCATTATATTTGAAACTAAATTTCAATGTTAAATTTTCCACGTCATGTTTGTCTAAGAAAGCAGACGAGTAGTTAGAGACGCCATTTCGATACATGAATTGAACATTTTATTCTTACTGTATTTCTTTGTCTTTTCTTTTTCTCTTGTTTTCTTTTTTCTTTTCTTTTCTTTTTTCTCTTCCTTTTATTCTCTCTTTTCTCTTTTTTTTTCTCTTTCCATTAATCAATCGTCTTCTTTTTCTTTACCCTTGCTTTTTTCTATTCTTTGGGGTTCTTTTTAAATGAGCCAGAAAGTTTTCGTAAATAACCGTTACAAATGTCTTTTCTAAATATGGACATGTGATGCTGCGGATATCGTGGACTGAGCATGCAAGCAAGCAACGATGAGGTGCTGGAAAAATGGCAACAAAAAGGAAATTAATACTGAGCATCAGGAAGAGACAACCGAAGTTCCTGGGACATACAATAAGAAAGGAGAGCTTGGAGAACCTGATACTGACTGGCCAGATAGAAGGAAAAAGAGACAGAAGAAGGCAGCGGATAACATATCTGCAGTGCCTGATCAGGTGGATGACGGAACGGGGGTTGCGAGGTGTAACAGGAGCAAACATACTAAGAGTCACAAGGGATAGAGAGACGTGAAGAACCATGATCACCTACGTCCGGAAGGGACAGGGCACATAGAAGAAGAAGAAGAAGAAGAAGAAGAAGAAGAAGAAGAAGAGCGATTATTATTATTTTTTTTTTTTGGTGGGGATATTTTGAGGAACAACTGTTGTACCATTTGGGTCTGACGAGCCGCAATAATAACATCATTATGCGGTGAAATATGTATTATCCATTGTAATAAATCAAAAATATTTTCTATATTATATATATACATATATATATATATATATATATATATATATATATATATATATATGGTGTCCCAAAAATGTATACAGACTTTACAATAATTATAAAGTTAGTGTTTATTAAAATACATATGATTTTCAAGAGTAAATAGAATATACAGACATTATTCCATTGCTTTTTCAAAGCTTGTTTTCAAACTGACGGAATTCTTTTTTCAGGCGCTGCTGAAGCAATGGAATCGCAAACATCACGAGACAATTCCTTTGGCATTTTTTTTTTTTTAATCATCTCACCCCAAGCAAGGCATTCCACTGCCACTATTGCGCATGGGGCTACATAGGGGAAGGTAAAGAGAAGGAGTGGATAGACATAGGGAATGTCAGGAGAAAGGTGACAGATGAGTAAGGATAGCGAGGATGAGGGTCGGGCAGATGGGAAGAGTGCTTGATAGAATGGGAGCAGGTTAGTGTGTTAGGAGGTGTCTATTGACCTTACATTTAAACTCCTGGAGATTGTAGCCCTCGGGGAAGCAATCTTTTGGAAGAGAATTCCACAGTCGGGAAGTGCGAGGAAAGAAACTGTTGGAGTAGAAGTTACGGCTGCATTTTATCGATTTCACTGTAAAAGGGTGGGATCTAGTTGCTAATCTAGTATCTCGTGCAAATTCGTATTTAGGGAGCACTAGTGATCTAAGTTCATCGGAGCAGAAGCCGTGGAAGTATTTATAGAAGAGACACAGGGAAGCCACGTCTCGCCGGTGGGAGAGAGACTGCAGGCGGTCTGCCAAGTCGGTATCTATCACATTACAGACCCTCCTCTGAACCTTATCGAGAAGCCCGAGGAGAACAGCAGGGGCACACGACCAGATATGGCAGCAGTATTCAATGCACGGGCGGATGGTAGATTTGTAAATGTGCAGGATAGATTTAGACGGAAAAAACTTCCGGGCCCTACACAGAGAATTTCTGTGCATTTTCGTTTAATGCCTGCTTTTAATTCAGCAAATGTTGTAGGTTTATTAGCGTATACTTTGTCAATATTTAACCTTCTCCCCCACTTGAGAGAGATGTGACACAAGGTCTTTTTTTAACGTGGGGAACCTGACCGTGTACGCCCAGGTACTGGTCAAAACATTACCTATCCACCGCGGTGGATAGGTCCAAAACCGGTCTGAACTGGTCTTAATTTGGTCATTCTGGACCCAAGCCCGAAGGCCTGGAAATTTTGTCTTTTATGTATCCCCATAAAAAATGTCTAGTTGTGTGAGGCCTGGTGAACGAAGAGAATATTCTACGAAACCCCATCATCCTATTCACTTATTGATTACGATCTCATCAAGGTAGGATATAACATTTTATGGTAGTGTTAGGGTACCCAAATTGCTGAATATTAAACTCCTCATCTTAAAAAGTCCTCTCTAATACATGACACGACAGACTGTTGCAGCATATGTATAATTTTTGGGGGGAACTATCGCCCGGCCCACACTCCACCCACGTCTATTGAACAGGTGAAGAGGCTCATCCCTTGTTCCCTGTTTAGGATGTGGTTTCCGGCTTTCTCTTTTCCAATCTTTACACTATGACGTAGACCCTGTGCATTAGTGGCGTTACCGCCTTGCTTGGGGTGATATGATTTTTAAAAAATATCAGTCAGTTAAGTGCCATACTCTGTCCTGTTATTTAACCCATAGCTGGAGGGAAAAAACGGATTAATACCCTTTCCCAAGGGTATTTCTGCGTATGTGAATGCAGTGGATGTGCGTTGGGTTGCAGTGGATATCGACGCGGAACGACAAATCTTGGAGACGAGATCGAATCCCAGTTGAATTCCTAGCATTCACTTACGCACAAATATCCTTTGGAAAGGTATTAATCTGTCTCTTCCCTCCAGTTATGGGCTAAATAACATGACAGATTGGATTCTATAGCCTTAGGTGGCAACCAGTCTACCACAGAAGGCAATGGCAACCTACTGCGGGATAATCTTCTGCCCAGGCAGTCATGTCTCTTTCAAGACATCATCGCCCAAATCGTGTATCACGTATGGCAAGTTCAAGTTCAAAACCGTTGTATGATCATTTCTACATGAAATCCCTAAGAGAGATTTCACGTTTCCCTCTGCTTTTCCTTTTGGATTAAAGTCTTTTTAATATATATATATATATATATATATATAGAGAGAGAGAGAGAGAGAGAGAGAGAGAGAGAGTTACACGTACCTTGTACGGAAAACATGTGTTGTTTTCATAAAATAAAAAACATTCTTAAATGAAAACGATTACTACCATCATTATTAACTACCTGATGAGACATTGTGCTTTCAATGTCGAAACAAAACGTACAATTTTGTAGTAGTTTGTAGTTTTTAGCTGTTTAAACGTAATAATTAATACACACACACACACACAAATACACACACACACACACACACACACACACAAATACACACACACACACAAATACACACACACACACACACACACACATATATATATATATCATAATCACTTGCTGATGTGAGTATATTTGACTGTGCGCGTATTTTTAATATTTAATATTTACATTTTTAATTACTTTTTTTACTCCGAGCTTTTAAAGAGACTTTTAATCCCGGCGAGTGTGTCTCTGTATATTTAAATGCATTCGTTTGTGTTTCTACACACGTGTTTCCACTGATATTGTATTTCTTTCTCTGTTTATTAAAAAAAAAAAAACTACCTTTTATTTATTTATTTATTTATTTATTTTTTTCGGAAACCCCCGACACACTTTTCCATTCAAACCCAACGCCCGCACACACTTTTCAAACACCCGTCTCATCCCCTGCATTACATTCTTCCTCCCACCCCATGTACCATTTTTCGTCTTTTCAATCCTTACTATTTCCCTAATTCTAAACACCCTCCCGACACCCTCTCCCTCATCAACTCAGTGCGTTTCTCATCATCTCGACCGACTTAAGGCGATCAATCTCGAGACAAATCCCTTCGTTCACAGTTAAACCCTGACCCTTGAGGCATCATTCACTGCGCCTCCCTTCGACCCAAAATAGCCCGGCTATATTAAATAAATACACTTACTTTACCGAGAACATCACCGGCGGGAGGAATGGAAAATGACAATAAAAATTTAACCGCAAGAAAGAAACGGGAAACAAGCGGGCCTATAATAATAATAATAATAATAATTGAAAGAAAGAAAGAAAGAAAGAAAGAAAGAAAGAAAGAAAGAAAGAAAGAAAGAAGTCAAATAGTGAGAAAAAACAAACAGAAAAGAAAGAACGAAAGAAAGAAGGAAAGAAAGAAAGGAAAAAGTAAATGTTACATAGAAAAAATGAAGTAGAAAAGAAAGAAAAAGAAATCAAATAATGAAAAAAAAACAAGTAGAAAAGGAAGAACGAAAGAAAGAAAGAAGGAAAGAAAGAAAGAAAGAAATCAAAGAATGAGAAAAAACAAGTAGAAAAGAAAGAAAGAAAGAAGTCAAGAGAAAAAACAAGTAGAAAAGAAAGAACAAAAGAAAGAAAAAAGGAAAGAAAGAAAGAAGGAAAGAAAGAAGGAAAGAAAGAAGTCAAATAGTGAGAAAAAACAAGTAGAAAAGAAAGAACGAAAGAAAGAAAGAAGAAAGAAAGGAAAAAGAAAATGTCACAGAAAAAATGAAGTAGAAAAGAAAAAACGAAAGAAAGAAAGAAAGAAATCAAATAGTTAGAAAAAACAAGTAGAAAAGAAAGAACGAATGAAACAATCTAAGAAAGACAGAAGGAAGAAAAACCTACAAAAAAAAGAAATAAAAAAGAAAGAAAGAAAGAAAGAAAGAAAGAAGTCAAATTGGAAAATTAAGTGGAAAAGAAAGAAAGAAGTTAAATAGAACAAAGAACAAGTAGAAAAGAAAGAAAGAAAGAAAGAAAGAAGACAAATAGATAAACACGAAACAAGTAGCAAAGAAAGAAAAAAAGAAAGAAGTCAAATAGTCAGAATAAAGAAAAAACAAACAGAATAGAAATGAAAGAAAAAAGAAAGTAAGAAGCCAAATGGTTGAAAAAAAGAAAAAAGTAGAAAAGAAAGAAAAAAAGAAAAAAAGAAGTCTAACAATCAGAAAAAGAAAAAATACAAAAGAAGAAAGGAAGGAAAAATGGAAGGAAAAATGAATAAATAAGTCAAAAGGGACAGATACAATTATAAAGAAAAAGAAAAGTAAGTAAATAAAGAAAGAAAGAAAAAAAGAAATAAAAGGACCAGACAATGAAAATTAAGAAAGAAAAATGCTGAACAAACAGAAGGAATAAAAATAACAAAAGAAAAAGTAAAAAAGAAATAAAAAAAATAGAGCTCTAAGTTGTCAAAATTAGGAAAAAATGCCTCCCAACCAGAAAAAGAAACAAAATCGACAAGAAAGAAAGAAAGAAAAAAGAAAGAAAGAAAGAAAGAAAGAAAAAGAAAGAAAGACAAAAGAAAGAAAAAGAAAGAAAAAAGAAAAAGAAAGAAAAAAGAAGGAAAGAAAGAAAAAGAAAGAAAAAAGAAAAAAGAAAGAAAGAAAGAAAAAGAAAGAAAGACAAAAGAAAGAAAAAAGAAAGAAAAAAGAAAGAAAGAAAGAAAAAGAAAGAAAGAAAAAAACGAAGAGATAAGATGTCCGAACAATAAAAATGAAAGAAAAAAATGAAAGAAAACCTAACAAACAAAAAGAAAGAAAGAAAGAAAGAAAGTACAGGATTAAACAGTCAAAATGAAGAAAGAAAGTAAGAAAGAAAAAACTAAGCCATTCGTAAAATGAAATTTGGGATATAAAAGGAATAATTTTTCCCATCATGAACTCTTTGAACATTCTTGATTTGAGAGTTAAAAGAAGCAGATATCCAAGGAAGAATTGATATCCTCTCTACATAATTCTTACTAAAATAAGCTTGTAAAAGATTCCGAAGACATCTTTATCTCTGGATCTTCCGTTTAAAGCCACGAATTATGACGGAGATGAAAACACATTGAGTACTTTCAGAAAAACACTATAATACTAATAATAATATAGTAACTGTGTTGAAATTATAGTTTCCAGTGCGCAGAATTTTTTTTTTTTTTTTTAATCATATCACTCCAAGCAAGGCGGTAACGCCACTGATGCGCAGGGGGCTACGTAAGGGTAAAAAGAATGGAAAAGAGAAAGTCGGAAACCACATCCTAAACAGGAAACAAAGGATGAGCCTCTTCACCTGTTCAAAAGATGTGGGTGGAGTGTGAACCGGGCGATAGTTTAGTCTATCTACTCCAATTGAAAAAAAAAATAAAAATAAAAAATAAAAAAAGGAAAAGAGTGAAAAGATTGGAAAAGAGAAAACCGGAAACCGCATCCAAAACAGGAAACAAGGCATGAGCCTCTTCACCTATTCAATAGATGTGGGTGGAGTGTGAACCGGGCGATAGTTTAGTCTATCTACTCCAATTGAAAAAAAAAAAATAAAATAAAATAAAAAAAAATAAAAAATAAAAAAGGAAAAGAGTGAAAAGATTGGGGCTGCAAGCATTTTACCACCGTCAGTAGTTGAAAATACGTGATCATGCAGGATGCGATTTTATTGACTGACAAGCGCTTGGTGGGCAATCGCCCGGATATCACATGTGAGCAAAAGAGAAGCCTTAAATGGATCCTGGCAGACATTGCGGCACCTTTGTATAAGAACGTCGTAAAAGAGAAAAAGGCGAAAATAAATATGGACCAAGAATTGTTAAGGCACTTAGGAGAAACATACCAAACAACAGTTCATGTTGTCATTGTTATGGTCGGTGCACTCGGGACTATTTCCGGGAATCTTGGCGACCGTCCTAAATATGGCAATAAATTAAATCCAGCAGATTTCCGGAGATTAGAGATTTTGAAGTGCAAGCAGCTGTTGTTTGAAGGTTCACGCTGACCCGGGTGGTAGAACCTGTTAGGATCCCAGCTATGGGTAAATAGTGAACTTCCAAACAAAATCGACACTATATTCTTATAATAAAATGACCAAAATACATCCTTATAGCGGCTTACGGCCTATCACGTTGAATACACCGGTTCTCGCTCGATCACCGAAGGTAAGCAACGTTGAGAACTGGTCAGTACTTAGATGGGTGACCGCTTGGAAATACCTAGCTGCTGTAAGCGTTTAGTGACGGATGTGAATTGTGGTGCAGTGAATATGGGCTCGGAAAGAGAAATCGGTGAGCCGAGTTCGAATTCCAGTTGAATACCCTGCATTCACTTAAGCACTGGTACCCTTGGAAAGGTATTAATCCGTCCTTTCCCTAAAGTTATGGGTTAAATAACAGGGTAAGACTTGGGGACCCTACCCTTAAAAACAAATCCCAATGAATCTTGATACTCGAAAAGAAAAAAATTATTACTAGACACAAAAGTTATATAAAAACAACAAAAAATTGTTGTAAGAAAAAGGTATTACCAGCAATAAATAAATAAAATTTAGTTGGCAATAATTGATCCGCCGAGGTTGATTTGCCATAAAAAAAAAAAACAACAACCAACCAACATCTTTATAGCAAAACGACATTCAATGCAAAACTAAAAAATATGAAGTACATTTTTATAGTAAAAATACTAACCATTTTATGATCGATTTACCTGTGCGGTTTGAGCCGGAGAATTTTTCGTTCCACAATTGTCGGTTGACAGTACTTAATGCGATAGACTAGGTGACAACCATGGCTATAGAACACAGTCTTCCCTGCTAGTTCAAGAGATGGATTAATACCTTCCTCAAAGGTATTAAAACGTATTAAAATGTACTGAATTCGACTGGAATTCGAACACGGCCCTCCGACTATGAATCCGAGACGCTATCCATTACTGCAACTTGCTTTCATTTTAAGGTCTACAAACATACAATTACGCGAAAAGTATCAAATGACGTACACAAATATCGGCAGTTGAAAGCTTGGAATTACGTAAAAGAGTATTTAGATTTCGGCATTAAATAACACTAGTGGCTATTATACAACCATTACAGGCAACCTCTCCTGCCTCCCATAAGCATGGACCAAGCGATTCTCCCGGAGAGTAATACACTACGCCTCCTCGGACCTCAAATGGAACCACTATATTGAATCCATAGCAAAATCTACTGCTAAGAAGATTGGGTCACTATGTCGATCCAGGATGTTTTTTCCACCTGAATCCATCCTGCATATATACAAGTCAACCATCCGTCCGTGCATGGAGTACTGCTGCCATTTATGGTCAGGTGCCCCTGCCGTTCTCCTCAGTGTTCTTGACAAGCTCCAAAGGAGAGTCTGTAATGTGATAGGTACTGATCTGGTGACTCGACTGCAGCCACTTCCCCATCGTCAAAATCTGGCCTCCCTTTGTCTCTTCTATAAATACTTTCATGGCTTCTGCTCGGATGAGCTTAAGTCACTGATGCCTCCTCAACAGGTGTTTACTCGTGCAACCAGACTGGCAACTGAGTCCCACCCATTCACAGTCAGGTTAGCCAAATGCAGACGACAATTCTACTCCTGCAGCTTCCTCTCTCGCACTTCCCGCCTGTGGAACTCGCTCCCGTATTCTTGCTTTCCTGACGGCTACGACCTCCAGAAATTTAAATGCAAAGTCAATAATCATCTACTAACCACTGGACTCTAGCTCTCTCCCCTCCCCTGTATAACCTTCCCTTTCTCTCCACCTATGTATCTGTCATCGCACCTGCTTTCTCAGTTTTCTATTGTTCCTTTCTAACTAGTTTGTACTCCTCACTCTTTTCTAATTAATCTTTTTTACATTTATGTAGCCCACTGCACATAAGTGACGTTTCCGCCTTGCTCGGGGTGAAATGATTAAAAAAAAAAATACCGCTAAACAAAATGAACTCACCAACGCCTTGGAGATACCTGGTATTACTGGGTGGGCACAGATGAAGGTATTGCTAGGAACAGTTCTTGTGCCGTCGAAAGCTTTGTGCCTATAAAGTAAGAATAAGAGTTGTTTATAATAATAACTAGGAGTATAGCCCGGCGTTGCTCGGGTGTAAGGAAAGCTTTAAAACTAATCCATGGTTCGGGAGCTCAGACTCTTTGGACGTTGGCACGAAAGACTAAAAAGCAATAGTTGTTTCCAGTTAAAGCAAAACCGTAGACTGAAAGAACAATGAATGAATGTAAGTCAAATTTTGATTTCCTGGTATCGATATATATATATTATCGATTTTCTGCACTATTGTAAGAACTGCAACCTTGAAACTTCTGAATATAGTTTCTTATGCCTTTGTCTATGAGTGTATCAAATTTGATTAATATCGGACCACTCCTTCTATAACCCGATTTTTCCCATAATCGATTTTCGATATTTATCGGGGGTACCTGGACACAAAACCTAGCTAAGAACACCTACAGACGCTTATCGTACAACTGTGTAAATTTTCAAGAAAATAAGTTCAACCGTTTCGGATTCTATAGGTAACGGATACACACACACACACAGACACACACACAAAGTTCCATTTATAAATAAGTTTAGAATATGGAGCCAAAACAACACGCCACGTCTTGCCTTAGGTCTTCCCGCAGACTTGGTTGGTAGTGCGACCATAGCAGAAATCGAAATATGATGAAAAATGACATAATAATAATTGACCAATGTTAGCACCGGCAGTATTTACACTGAACAATGTGAAAACACTTTTGAAAATATGTAAACAAGATGTATGAACACTGGTATGAACATCACCCAACACCGGTTACACCATTCTATGAGATTACACCGTCTACAGACAGACAAATTGAAGGAAATAGGCCGGACATTATTGTCAAAATCTAAATTAAAAAAATTTGCCTATTAATTGATATAGCTTGTCCAGTGGATTGTAACATAGCAACCAAGGAATGTGAAAAACTATCAAAATATAAAGACCTGGAAATTAAAATAGAAAAAAAATGTGGAAATTGAAAACGAGAACAGTACCTGTGATAGTGGGTGCACTTGGAATTATAAAAAAATGGAACAAAACAATACATTGAAAGAATCTTTGGAAACCCCAGCTTAAGAGATAGACAAAAAATTGCTTTGTTAAGTACAGCTCACGCACTAAGGAGAACTATGTAATGCTAGTGATTTTATGGGAGATAGAAAAAACATGAAATGTAGCCATAACAACACATCACAATCTGCCTTAGGCAGCCTTTGAAATTTTACTCACCCGAACGACTCAGTCGATTAAAAAATTAATTGGGTGGTTAAAGTTTATTACTTTACTCGCCCGGGGTCGATTCCTTTTACAACCCAAAAGTATGCCATTGAAGATTCACAAGTTACTTACAACTTACAATGATCTACAATGGCCTACAATAACAATGTCTTGCTTTTATCGTCCCGGTCAGTGTAAACATTTGTTTAATTAACGTTTCAAGAGTGAAGCCAAAATGTCTCTGTCGCCGAGATTAAAGACGCTCACAGATCTTTAGAAACTTATTTGGAAAAAATATTATCCTTGACTCAGCATCTATATTTCTACGAAAAGTAAAAATGAACATTTGAAAGAAAGAAAAAAATACGTACACTTCTTTCAACCACGCGCCGAAAAACAAATTATACAAGTAAGTAATTTTTTTTATAGAAAATCGTTGAGAAAATAGGATTTGTTATTTTTTTATCATTTATGAGGTGGAGATTGTAGTCAAACAGAAAAAAAGAAAGTACGAATTTAGGTACCCCCACTCAATTACCAAAGAAAAAATCAGCATATCATGATATTAAAAGGGTTCAAACTTAACAAAAACAAAGTTTTATCATCAAAATGTTTATGATGTTATGAAGAGGAAAAATCAAATTTTGTTATTATTTTTTAAAAAAATTTAAATCCTAATACGTTCGAAATTTTAATTAAAATTTCATTTTTTGTTTTCCGTCAGCGATCTATGCTATGTTTACGTAAGGCGACTATTAAGAAAATGATTTTTGGGCGAGTAAATTTTCCCTCGCTCTCGACCACCTGCAGAGGGATTTCTTGTTCAAATCTCAAATGCTGGCTTTGGGTTTTTCAGCAGACTTGATAGATAGTGTGATCATAGCAGAAATAAAATTAAGATGAAAATGACATACTAATTGACCACCTTATATCAGGTCGCACGATGTTTGCACCTGCAGAATGTAAAAATTAGCATTATAGATTAGGCCCATGACTTTACTGGAAAATAGGCAACTTTTACATGGCGGAAACAGTAAGAAACTGGTATGGACATTACCTTGATCCGGAAAGAGTGATAGGATAAGTAACAATTTTATGTGTCGTTACAATGTACGCAGACAGAACTATCGCCCAGACATCGTAACCAAAGACCAAAAAAAAGAAAAAGAAAAAAAAAAGATGTGTTTTCATAATGACATGCCAGTTTAGGCAGACAGTTATGTATCTTTGAAAAATTTTAACAAAAACTGCCAAAATACAAGTATCTTGAAATGGAAATCTTAAAAGGTGACACATGAGAATATCAATAATTCCAGTTGTAGTTGGAGCTCTCAGATTAATTAGAAAAGGTTCCGATAGACTCATTGAAGAGATTCCTGGTAGCCAATGTCTTAAAGAAAAGGGTCCGATAGACTCATTGAAGGGATTCCTGGTAGCCCACCCATTAAAGAAAAGGGTCCGATAGACTCACTAAAGGGATTCCTGGTAGCCCATGCCTTAAAGAAAAGGGTCCGATAGACTCATTGAAGAGATTCGTGGTAGCCCATGTCTTAAAGAAAAGGGTCCGATAGACTCATTGAAGAGATTCGTGGTAGCCCATGTCTTAAAGAAAAGTGTCCGATAGACTCGTTGAAGGGATTACTTGTAGTCCACACATTAAAGAAAAGTGTCCGATAGACTCACTAAAGGGATTCTTGGTTGCCCTGCCTTAAAGAAAAGGGTCTGATAGACTCATTGTAGGGATTCCTGGTAGCCCATGTCTTAAAGAAAAGGGTCCGATAGACTCAGTAATGGGATTCTTGGTTGACCCTGCCTTAAAGAAAAGGGTCCGATAGACTCGTTGAAGGGATTCCTGGTAGCCCACCCATTAAAGAAAAGGGTCCGATAGACTCACTAAGGGGATTCCTAGTAGCCCACCCATTAAAGAAAAGGGTCCGATAGACTCATTGAAGAGATTCGTGGTAGCCCATGTCTTAAAGAAAAGGGTCCGATAGACTCATTGAAGAGATTCCTGATAGCTCATGTCTTAAAGAATAGGGCCCGATAGACTCATTGGAGATTCCTGGTAGCTCACCCATTAAAGAAAAGGGTCCGATAGACTCAATAAAGGGATTCTTGGTTGCCCCTGCCTTAAAGAAAAGGGTCCGATAGACTCATTGAAGAGATTTTTTGTAGCCCATGCATTAAATAAAAGGTCCGATAGACTCATTGAAGGGATTCCTGGTAGCTCACCCATTAAAGAAAAGGGTCCGATAGACTCACTAATGGGATTCTTGGTTGCCCCTGCCTTAAAGAAATATAAGAAAATTACTAACAAGTAAAACACACAGATGATGAAGTGATTTATCTATGCCAAATGAGTTTGATCTTAATTTTTCAGTGGAAAATGTCATGAAGCGATTTCTGACCTCAGGGCTCTTGTTAGATACTGAATGTAACGGTATATGCAACATAAATCAAAGAAAATAATAATAATCCCATGATGCACCATGCTCTCATAGCTTCTCGTCTCAATTGATTAGAGGTGTTAATTGATAACAGCTACTCATATCTTATAGTCTCAATTGATTATAGGTGTTAATTGATCATAGCGTCTCATAGCTTCTGGTCTCAATTGATTAGTGGTGTTAATTGATCACCGCTTCTCATAGCTTCTGGTCTCAATTGATTAGAGGTTTTAATTGGTCATAGCTTCTGGTCTCAATTGATTAGAGGTTTAATTGATCACAGCTACTCATACCTTCTAGTATCAATTGATTAGTGGTGTAAATTGATCACTGCTTCTCATAGGTTCTGGTCTCAATTGATTAGAGGTTTTAATTGGTCATAGCTTCTCAAAGGTCCTCAAAGCTTCTGGTCTCAATTGATTAGTGGTGTTAATTGATCATAGCTTCTCATAGCTTCTAATCCCAATTGATTAGAGGGTTTAATTGATCATAGCTTCTGGTCTCAATTGATTAGTGGTGTTAATTGATCATAGCTTCCCATAGCTTCTGGTCTCATTTGATTAGAGATGTTAATTGATAATAGCTTCTCATAGCTTCTGGTCTCAATTGATTAAAGGAGTTAATTGATCATATCTTCTCATAGCTTCTGGTCTCAATTGATTAGTAGTGTTAATTGATCGCAGCTTCTCATACCTTATAGTCTCAATTGATTTAGAGGTGTTAACTGATCACAGCTTCTCGTAGCTTCTGGTCTAAATTGATTAGCGGTCTTAATTGATCATAGCCTGTCATAGCTTGTGGTTTCAATTGATTAGAGGTGTTAATTGATCACAGTTTCTCATAGCTTCTGGTCTCAATTGATTAGTGGTGTTAATTGATCATAGCTTTTCATAGTTTCTGGTCTCAATTGATTAAAAGTTTTAACATGTATATGTTTATTTTTCTGCATTAAGATGGATTTCGCTGAGTATCTTTGATGTGCCTTGTGGTGCTCGGATAACCGAGTTCGAATTCTAGTTGAATTCATTGCATTTACTTACGCACACATACCTTTGGGAAAAGATATTAATTTGTCTTTTCTCTCTCAACTTTCTGGTTGAATAGCAGAATGGACTGGGTTCTGCTCTCTTGGTTGGTAACCAGTCTAGTGCAGAAAGTGATGGCAATCTACTGCGGAAAAATATTCTGCCCAGTCACTCATGTTTCTTTTCAGACATGATCGTCCAGGCGTGTATCGTGTATAGTACTTAACTAAACTCAACTGGAGATTGAATATCAGGTTATTTACTACAAGTTTTCTGGTAAGTTCGACTAAACTTAGTCAATTAGGAATGTCTCTGAGTGTCCGACGCACTATATATTTCTGTTCATGAACTAAAGGGTTGATAGCTTCACAGTAAATTGTCGAGTGAGCTGCTTTTTGCTTTTATTTAAAGGATGAAACAACTTGGGAGTCACACCTAGATAGTTGGAAACACTCACAATCGGAGATCATCTGAGTGAATTGGGTTCAGTTAGTCAGTTTAAAATGCCATACGTGATACACGCTTGGTCGATCATACGTGATACACGCTTGGTCGATCATACGTGATACACGCTTGGTCGATCATGTCTCGAAAGAGACATGACTGACTTGGCAGAAGATTATCCCGCAGTAGGTTGCCATTGCTTTCTGCGGTAGACTGGTTGCCGACCAAGGCAATTTTTTTATCTAACCCAGTCACTCCGTACAAATCGCGTAATGAACGTTGCATTGAAAGGACATGCCTCCCGATACTATCAGACAAACGCGGTGTCCCTCAACGCTATATTCTATGTCCTACGCTTTTTCGGATCTACACTAACGATACCACCGTTTACTCTCGACTCATTTAAAAAAATCCGCTGGGGTTGACAAAGCAAACCTTGCTGCTGAGCTTAAAACGACCTCCAATCTGTGGTGGGCTGGGGTAAAAAATGGCTCTTGAATTTTAGTGCTTCCAAAACGAAGCGCCTATATGTTAACCATCACAGACAATCGTTCCTACCCACCATTAGCATGGATCAAGCTAGTCTCCCTGAAAGCAAAACACTGCACCTCATCGGCCTAACCCTTTCAGCAGACCTCAAGTAGAATGACTACATCAAATCCATAGCTAAACCTGCTGATAGGAAGTTTGGTTCACTGTGTAGCGCCAGGAAGTTTTTCCCGTCTGAATCCACCCTGCACATATATAAATCTACCATCCGCCTCTGTATTGAATACTGCTGTCACGTCTGGTCGGGTGCCACTGCTATTCCCCTCGAGGTTCTTGACAAAATCCAACAGAGAATCTGCAATGTGATTAATCCCGACTTGGTAGCTCAGTTGCAGTCACTTTCTCACCGGCGAAATATGGCTTCCCTATGTCTCTTCTACAAATATTTCACGGTTTCTGCTCTGACAATTGTAGCTCACTGGTGGCTCCTCTGCATGAATTTACTCGAGCTACTAGACTAGCAATTAGGTCCCACCCTTTTACAGTGGAACCAATAAAATATAACGACAACTTCTACTCTATCAGCTTTTTTCTCGCACTTCCCGACTGTGGAATTCCCTTCCATTGACTTGCTTCCCCGACAGCTACAATCTCTAAGAATTTAAATGTAAGGTCAATTGTCATCTCCTATCTCATGAACTCGCATCCTTTCCTCATCTTCTTTTCTCCGTCCACTCCACTTTCATCACACCAGTATTCTCACTCTTTCCTTACCCTCTTCCTGACACCCCCTATAACATGTCCCTCTTTCTTATGACTTTCCTTCTATGTAACCCCCAGTTGCAGTAAAACTGCCTTGATTGGCTTGAAATGATTAAAAAATTTCTGATCTTTCATTTAGTAAAAATTCATGGTGTACGTTTGTAACAGTTGGAAAATCAGTTATCATAAATCGACTGAAGGTAACGAATGTCTGAAACATAGTTTGCGGAAATAACTCGTTTCCAAATAATATATATATATACACATATATATATATATATATACTAGCAGTATAGCCCGGCGTTGCTCGGGTGTAATGAAAGCTTTAAAACTAATCCATGGTTCTGGAGCTCAGACTCAGCCTAAAGAATATTTGTGTGAAGTTTGGATAAAATTGTGGATTTGTATAAAGGACATCCAGACAGATAAACAGACACACACACACAAACAACAGGCTTTTTTAATTATTTTTTAATTTTTTAATAAGCACCTACGTACTCACGCGCTCGCGCACACACACACACACACATGTATATTTATAAATTAGCAATATTAAAATGAGAATACAGCATGAGAGACAGGGCCTTTCTATGCAATATATAGACATATAAGTAAGTATACGCATTCATTAATGTAATTATATATCTATACATAAATCTAAACTTATTTATAAACGGAACTTTTTTTGTGTGTGTGTGTGTGTGTGTGTGTGTGCAATACGAACACATATATTTATATTAATGAACACTATCTCAATTACGGACATCTTTTCTAAAAATATACAAAATTTTAACCAATATATATATATATATATATATATGAATATTCCTAAGTGGTTCTGCTTAAAGTGTTTATCGCTCAGCTTCAGAAACAATGGGGTTAGCAAATATGTCTTAAACTTATATTTTGAAAATGGCTATTTCCCCTCTAAACTTTATCTAAATTAACAGATAATTAAATAAACAGCCGATCTGTAAATTAAATTGATTTACATTGAGCTCTCTATTGGATCAGTTTTAATATTTTAACGATATTACTAGGATCCTCCTAGATTACTTACTAACCTTATCCAGGATTATTTATCAATTCCATCCAGGGTTTGTACCGCCTATATATTTGGGGATTAACTGGGACAGTATTTAGCGCTAAGGTTGTTATTTTTCACTGATAATATATATTTGCTAAGAAGGTTTCTTATCGTATAGAGCGTTGATATGTACAAAAAGTTTGTTTCTTTAAAAGGTGCTTTTATTTGACAGCCCTGATGAGTGAAAGCATCATGACGGTGTCCTCACGAAACATTGAAGTCGGCATGAATCGTCTCTATTAGAGAGATACATTTTTTGTACTCATATATATATATATATATATATATATATATATATGTGTGTGTGTGTGTGTGTGTGTGTGTGTGTGTGGATGGATGTATATATATATTACGGATTTTAACGAAGATTAACGAAACTGGTTATAAACAAACGACAATTTGAAATTATTTGTTTGAATCAAAAATAGTGTTCAAACAAATCATTTCATATTGTATTTACGCTCTCATACCCTGATTGAGCACTCTGGAAGAGTGGGAGTCTTTGTAAACAGTAGCTACCCTGCATATATATATATATATATATATATATATATATATATATATATATATATATATATATCCCTATACACATATACACTACCGGCCATAATTATTAGGCCATCCTCGTTTTTTAAAATAAATTTTGTATTTCATACTATTTTCAGTGGATAATTCTAAATGAAAATAGAATGGTTCTGTTTGCAAGATTTTACAAGGCAAATAGCGACAATTTACCCATCGCACCGTGTTGATTTACTATATATATATATATATATATATATATATATATATATATGAGCGAAACAGATCTGTCTGCAGATGACTATAGTATTTACGCTCTCACATCCTGATTGAGCACTCTGGAAGAGTGGGAGATTTGGAAAACAGTAGCTACTCCGGCATTTACGCACCGCTCATTCGATAATGAATTGGAGCACTCTAGCTATTGGGTGTGTTTATACTCGCTAAAAAGCCTACCACCTACTACTGGACGCTCGTGGTCTAGGGGTAGAATCGCCGACTTACACGAATTCGCTCGGGCGAGCCTTAATAAAAAACTTAAAACCCCATCAACTTTTTGGCATTAAATAACCCACAGAGTTTGATATGCCGTTAAACAAAAGTTAACCTCAAACTGCTATATGGATACACGCGAAGCGATCATGTCTCTTTCGATCCATGACTGACTAGAATAAATATTTTCGTGCTCTATATTGACATTTCTTTCTGCGATAGACAGTTTGCTAAACAAGGCTATAGAACTCAATCTCTCCAGTTCTCACTGAGCTTAAATTGATAAAGTCTAGGTACCGTAGAGGAATTCCTGTAAAGTTTATGTTAGGGTGGCACCCCTGTGAGTCGATTGACAAATGGACTATTCCTGACGTCAAGTCCGGTTACCAGGTTCTGTCTTCCGGGCAGTCCGATGCAGAGACTGAGAGTGTAAAGATCGTAACCTGATTTGTCCTGTAGCTGAGTAGATATACGACTCAGCTTTAACAACTATTTGTATTTTGGTTAATACATTATTCTATTTCGCTGTTCCCGAATCTTCTCGTTAGTTATTTTAACAATAACTCCACAATAGTTTATAATGAATTTTTTATCCGAAATTATTTTTATTACTATAAACTTTATTTTTAGTGAGTGCACGTGTTTTTGTTGCTATTCCTGTTTTGTTGTTTTGTTGTTTATTTGTAATTTTCTTAGGCATAGCAACCCGATAGCAATTTTGTCAGCAATCTTTGTTTTATACAAATTTCGTTGAAGATGAATGACAAAGCACTGATTTATAATTGTTTTTTTCTTGCGTTTGCAGGATTTCTTTCTTTTCTGGATTCAGTGTGTGTATTAGCATGACTAAAGATGCATTTCGAAAGATAAGCAGATTATCAAGAGACAGGAAAATTTCATCAGAAACAAAGAAAGAAAACACTGAAATTATTATGCGATATTTATTCCCCTAGTGAATGGTCGAAAGTACACAAAGAAAACAATAGAAAAATACAAGCTTAGAACAGTTTATCCACAATTTTGAGCACAATTCTCGCCACCTTATTCGAAGATGGGAAAAATATAAGACATTACTCGTACAAACTGTCGGTTGGTTTTAGTCAAAATTGTTGAACATGCGCATTAAAAGGGAATCCGAGGAAAAGTGAGGAAATAAGACAAGCTTCACGTATGTATATTGTTGACAACGCGTTACGCCTTCGTTCTGGTGGGATGTTTGCATGGTAGAATGGAAGACAAATTTGATTTGTCTTTCCTGAATACGTCTACAAACGAATATCTATCTATCTCTCTCTCTCTCTCTCTCTCTATATATATATATATATATATATATATATATATATATATATGTAAATAAAAGGAAAGATGTTTGTGTGTGTATCGGTCTGTCTATGTCGTTTATACAAATCCGCAATTTTTATCCGATTGTCACCAATCTTTACGCAAATATTCTTTAGGCTTCCGGTCAGGTCATGGGCTACTTATTACTTACAATTTCCCCCCGATATTGGAAATCAATAACCCGATATCCGATCAAGTCTGATCAAGATCAGATTTTCAGCCCTTTTATCGTGGTTCTTGCTGCAGAATTTGCTCTAACATGGTAAAATTATAGTTTTTAGTCTCAAACATTAGTAGATCTTCTGAGACGTCTCATTTTCACTGATATCGGAAATCGATACACCGATATTCTATCGAATCTGATCAAAAACCGATATTCAGCCATCATTTTTTTTCAATTTTACTCCCGATGGGTGCGATAAGTTTTCATAGACTTACTTAGGTTAGTTTATCCTTGGATGACTTATTTGACCCCGATATTGGAAATCGATACCTCGATATCCTATCGGGCCTGATTAAAATCAGGTTTTCAGCCCTTTTATTTTGGTTTTTACTTCGGGTTTTTCTCAAAGTAGATATAATTGTAGTTCTTAGTCTTAACAACCTACGTTTTTCGTGCCAACGGCCAAAGAGTCTGATCTGAGATTTGACATCTTTTGATTGTAATACGTGAATGATTATCCGTGAGTATGAACGGATTTTATTAAAAATAAGCAAACATATTGTTTGCAATTCATTTTATCTGACACACACACACACACACACACACACACACACACACACACACACACACACACACATATATATATATATTTATATATCATTCCCATACAAACCTGTTTGGCTGTATCACAGCTCATCAGTGTGCCTAGACACATCCACTTGCTTCTGGCCGGGATCTAAATTCGACTAATTTGGAGTCGGAGTTGCTACCCCCTAAGCCATAAGCGCATGGAATCAAAAAAGGGAAATTTTAACGTGTTGTATATAAGCAGTGTATACACTCGCAAGTCACCGAAAGAACTCGATTCATTTCTGAAGAATAATGCTTATATCGCAGAAGTGGAAACTGTTTTTAAAAATTTTCTTCTCTAGAGAGCTCAATCGTAATGAGGGCATAATATATATATATATATATATATATATATATATATATATGTACACTAATGTAAAAGAACGAAGAATAACATTGCAACTTTTAAAAACATAAATTTAAAACAAAGCTCAATATAAAAATAGACCAATAAATATTTATCTAATGTAAAAATTGATTAATATATATATATATATATACTAACAAAATAGCAAGATTACCAAGACCACCGACCGCGGTTTCGCACAACCGTTGTTGTGCGAAACCGCGGTCGGTCTTGGCGATCTTGCTATTTTGTTAGTGTGTTTGCTCTGCGTTACTGCCTTTTAGTTAAATACTTTTCGGTTGTGTGTATCGAGCACTTTTCTTTTCTGGTTGTTTGTTCCGTTGAGGTTTTTTTTTCTTTTTTACTGGGAGGAACCGTATGTATTGTCGGTCCCAAGCAGTTTTCTTTTTTTTCCCCCTCTTTGCCCAAAGCTTTATAGCCGAGGGCAATAACGGATTTAGATTCTGCTGGTCATTCGTAGTCTTAGAAATTCCCTTCTATAAAATTTTGAGATTAGAATACACGCAGAGTCGGTTTAATAATCATAGTTATTATTATTGTTATTATTATTATTATTATTATTATTATATATATATATATATATATATATATATAGAATGTGCGTTGTGGTGTAATAGATATCGGCTCGGAACGAGAAATCTGCATTCACTTACGCACTAATACCCTTTGGAAAGGTATTAATCCTTCCTCCAGTTATGGGTTAAATAACAGGGGAGATTGGGATCTATAGTCTTGAAAGGCAACCAACTTACCGCAGCAAGCAGTGGCAACCTGTTGCGGGATAATTAAAAAAGCCTGCTTCATCTGTGGCATTTATATGCACGGACTGAGTGTATCAATAGTTCCGAAAAGTGTGAATGTTTCTGTACCAACCTTCACCACAAAAAATATTTTTCAAGATTATATATATATATATAATCTTGAAAAATACATTTGCATCGAGCACTCTTTATAAAAGTAAATGCATGAACAAAAGATTACAAAACCTACGAGTTCAACAACTTAGTTACAATATATATATATATATATATATATATATATATATATATATATATATGATGGATGTGCGTTGTGGTGCAGTGTGCAGTGGATATTGGCTCAGAACGAGAAATCGGGGAGCCGAGTTGAAAGCCTTGCATTCACTTACGTTCTAATACCCTTGGAAGAAGCATTAATCTCTCTCTTCCCTTCAGTTAAGGATTAAATAACAGGACAGATTGTGTTCTATAATCTTGGCTGTTGCGGGATGATTAAAAAAGCCTGAGATCTATTGACTGCTTCATCTGTGGCATTTATATGCACCGACTGAGTGTATCAATATTTCTGAAAACTGTGAATGTTTCTGCACCAACCTTCACCACTCTAATCAAATCACTTGTGTGTGTCTTCTGGCGGTTTTCCT
>JBBBDQ010001884.1:1322500-1432500 GCA_037127315.1 Ascarosepion bandense
GAGATTAACGAAATGGTCTTCAAACAACCAACAATTTGAAATCATTTGTTGGGATATTATTTTTGATCGATACCCGCATTTAAGTAGATATTTATTTTATAATTAAACCGTATTATATATCTATTTCTAAATAATCAGGCCGGTAGAAATAAATATATAATAGTGTTTGATTATAAACAGAATTTCATAAACAGAATACGAGTATCGATCAAAAACAATGTTCAAACAAATCATTTATATATATATATATATATATATATATATATATATATATCCGCAGACAGATCTGTTTCGCTGTATCACAGCTCATCAGTACGGTTAGACATTGCTTTTAACCCAGGATTGAAATCCGATCGAATTGGCGTCAATCGGCGATTCTACATCTGAGCTATGGGCGCTCGGTAGAAGGAGGCAGACTTTTAGTGTATCATGTATCGTACGCCAATAGCCAGAGTGCTCTAATTCATTACTGAATGAGCGATGTAATATATATATATATATATATATATATATATATATATATATATATATATTACATGCTTATATAAATATGTATGGATGTCTATATTTATTGAGTTGTTTTAATATGCATGTGGGTACCTATAGAAAGATTGCAATGCGCCAGTGATGGCAAATCTCTTATTTCAGCTTTTATGTGCTTTTCACCACCGAAACATGAACACGGTTTTTAGGTAATTTTAATTTTTCTATATGCCATGTTCCCTAAGGACATAGTCGATCAAATCTCTCCACAATTTATCCATTCTAGCTCTTTTTATTTTTTTTATCTGCTAAAGGAAATACATATCTACACAAACCTTTAGGAATGGTTAGCAATAGTATTGTATATAATAGTTTGATTCTCACTACGTGTCTTTTATTTGTAACCTTGTTTCAAATCTAAGGTACGCTTTTTCCATCACTTAATAAAATACACCGGAAGCCTGGTTTATGCGCATGTGCACACGCATATGTATCTGTTTTCCTTCTCTTTTGTTTCTTTTACTTTTTAATTAATCTAAAAACATCTCTTCCTAGCAGTCTACTCTTCTTCAAAACCCTGTCTTTCAAATAATCCCCGCCTCTTTCTTAGCACTTCGCTGACATCTTCCCTCCCATAGTGCCACCTAGATTCCTCGCTTGCAAATCACAGCTTCATTTTGGCAAAATATTACCATTCCGCTCTGTTTCCAACCCGCCACCACTTCTTCCGCCTTCGACAAATCTCCTTCTGCCTTGTAAATGTTCACTTGTATTTCGCCATTTCTAACGAGTTCCTTTTCATCATTCACCGTCATCTAAAAAAAATTACCCAACTAGTTTTTAAGACCAACCGTTCATTTTATTAGAAAACGCCTCCTTCATTTCGTCTCCTTTTCCAACAATATCTTCACGTATAGCTCCACTCCAGTTCGACTTAAAAAAAAAAATCTCGTTCCGTATAAACGGCTTTTGTTTTGCTTCGATGTTACCCTCTATGGTGAGGCGGTGTTCTATATATATTTGTCCCGTATACAAATATCTTCCATGCTTATTTTTAGAGTTTAGGTTTCGGTTTAATTCTAATTCTTTAATATAGATTTTATTTTTTATATCACTGAAAAACCACTTATAATTTATTCCCTTCAATCTCTATGTTTTCGTCCGTGAATTTCAAAGAAAATTAGATTTATTTAATGAGATTTGCAGCAGATTCCGTTGTTGAAGAAAATTCTGAATGTTGAACGCGAAATAAGAATGTTTATTTTCATAGATGAATGTGAGGGACCCCTCCCACACACACACACAAACACACAAAAAAGCTACAAAAACGAAATGTCAAAAGGACGGTTTCTTCCAATTACACGGGTATTATACGGGTATTTTAGTTTACCGTCCATCATCGTGATTTCTATGGTTTCTAAAAGTGATTATTAGAATTGTAATAAAACCTATATTCGGTGTGTTTTGGTGAAGTGTATATCAGCTCGGAAAGAGAAATCGGAGAACTGAGTTCGAATTCCAGTTAGATTCACTTCTCTATTTGTTTTTTTTTTGTTTTGTTTTTTATTAATCATTTCATCCTAAGCAAAGCAGTTTTACTGCTACTGGTGTCCAGGGGGTTACATAAAGGAAAGGGACGAGAAAGAGCAACAAATTATAGCGGGTGTCAGATAATGGGTAAGAGAAGGGTGAGAATACTGGTATGATGAGAGTAGAGTGGACAGAGAAAAGAACATAAGGCTGCGAGTCAGAGAGTTAGGAGATGACAATTTATCTTACATTTAAATTCTTGGAGATTGTAATTGTCAGGAAAACAAGTATACGGAGGGGAATTCCACTGGCGGAAAGTGCGAGAAAAGAAGCTAATAGAATAGAAGTTGAGGTTACATTTTATTGTTTTCACTGTAAAAAGGTGGAACCTAGTTACTAGTCTAGTAGCTCGAGTAAATTCATGCAGAGGGGGCACCAGTGAGCTAAACTCGTAGGAGCAGAAACCGTGAAAGTATTTGTAGAAGAGACATAGGGAAGCCACATTACACCGGTGAGAAAATGACTGTAGCTGAGCTAGCAAATCGGGATCGATCTCACTGCAGATTATCCGTTGGATTTTGTCAAAAACCCCGAGGTGAATATCAGGTGCACCTGACCAGATGTGGCAGCAGTATTCAATACATGGGCGAATGGTAGATTTATATATGTGCGGGATAGATTCAGACGGGAAAAAATTCCTGTCCCTACACAGTGAACTGATCAGCTTAGCAGTAGATTTAGCTATGGATTCGATGTAGTCAATCCACTTGAGGTCTGCTGAGAGAGTTAGGCCGAAGAGGCGCAGTGTTTTGCTTTCAGGGAGATTAGCCTGATCCATACTAATCGAGGGCAGGAGCGATTGTCTTTGGTGGTTAACAGATAGCATCTTTATTTTGGAAGCATTCAAATTCACGAGCCATTTCTTACCCCAGAACAACAGATTGGAGGTTCTTTTCAAGCTCAGCATCGAGGTTCGCTTTGTCAGCCTCAGCAGATTTTTGATCGAAGCGAGAATAACGCGCAAATACTCTTCGGAAAAGTATAAATCCGTTTCTTCTTCCTACAGCTATGGATTAAATAGGATAGATTGGTTTGGTAACCAATCTACCACAGAAAGTAATGGTAATCTACTGCTTTGAAAAATCTTCTTTCCAGTCTCTCTTGTCTCATTCGAGACATGATCGCCTAAACGTGTATCCTGTATCACACTTAATTGACTGACTGAATAAAATCTAAATATGTAATGAAAGAGTTAAACCTTATTTATTAGATACTAGAAGTATAGCCCGGCGTTGCTCGGGTGTAATGAAAGCTTTACAACTAATCCATAGTCCTGGAGCTCAGACTCAGCCTAAAGAATATTTGTGTAAAGTTTAGTGAGAATCTGATAAAAATTGTGGATTTGTATAAATGACCTACAGACAGATAAACAGACACACACAAACATCTTGCCTTATATATATATATATATATATATATATATATATATATATATATATTATCGGTTTTCTGCACTATTGTAAGAACTGTAACCTTCAAACTTCTGAATATCGTTTCTTATGTCTTTGTCTATGAGTATCAAATTTGATTAAGATCGGACCACTCCTTCTCTAACCCGATTTTTTCGATTATCGATTTTCGATATTTATCTGGGGTACCTCGACAAAAAAACTTACGAAGAACACTCGCAGACGCTTATAGTACAATTGTGTAAATTTTCAAGAAAATCGGTTCAGCCGTTTCGGAGTCTATAGGTAACGGACACACATACAGTGAGCCACACACACACATACACACAGACACAGTTCCATTTATAAATAAGTTTAGATTTTATGCTTATACTAACACAATTAGTATAAGGCTTTGTTCTTATTGTGGGAAGGCAAATGCAATGCAATATTTATTATTAACCAATTTATAAAGAAATAAATTTGATAACAATATTTTATTCATAAATTTATAAATATTTTCTGAATAACTAAAATATGTGAAAAAATTTTATTAGAAAATGTTTAATGCCATTACAGGACAATGGGCGTGCGAACTTGCAGTGGAAGAAGGCCTCACCCAAAGTCTCCACTGACTCATCCCAGCGGACGCAGTAGGGACAATTTCCCAAGCCCCCAAGGAACTGCGAGCTAACCGGCATTCAAAATAGAAGGAGCACTCACCTCTGGGTAAACGGTAAAACTCCTTCCCACACGAGTACACACTTCTCAGGGACAAGGAGTACTTACTGGCATATTTATTCCAGAATTTGTCTTTCCCATAACTTTGCGAACACATTCGGTCTAGGAACACGATATGAAGTGTATATAGGCAAATCTCAACGCTAGGCATATGCACATAGCCTTCAGAAATATAGAGGTAACAGATCTCCCGACATACCTTGCAATCCTTGCCTCCCCACAAGGAGAGCAAGGCCCTAATTGCATTAGTATGGCATATGGGAATAGAAAACTAGGTAAAGGACAATTGGGTAGATATGCGTAGCCTTCCTCTTTAAGGACAGATTCCTCCGTTACCACAGACAAACTGCGCCCTCAACCTTCTCCCGCACCTCCAACCTATTCATTTTCAACAATAGATCAGGACCGAACCAGACACCGAGTATCATGAACGTTCTGTCCGCCCGTCTAGAGGGAACGTCGGGAAGATAAACTCCCTTCCACGCGTCCAACCACAAGCCTAGACTTATCGTGGTTCATCTTGGCCCCTGTCACCGTTTGTAACCTCTGATCTTTTTGCCGACTTCGTCAATCTCGGCTTCGCTTGATACAAGAATCGAGATGTCATCAGCATAGGTGTCCGAGATGGGTTTTTTTGTACGGAAGATACACTTTGAATTTTTATCACCCTTACCGTCTTCTTTTTTTATTTTAGGGTAAAATATAGATTCACCAGTCTATACATTTATTTTATTTATTTATTGCGTATATTGCATTTTAATTTTCAGTTTCTTTTATTTTTCATCTCCTGCTACAATTACAAAGCCTGAGATCAGGCAAGCGGTGAAGTTCCTTCAATCAGTTAAGTGCCATACGTGATACACGCTTGGGCGATCATGTCTCGAAAGAGACATGACTGACTGGGCAGAAGATTATCCCGCAGTAGGTTGCCATTGCTTTCTGCGGTAGACTGGTTGCCGACCAAGGCTATAGAACCCAATCTGTCCTGCTATTTAACCCATAACTGGAAGGAATAGACGGATTAATACCTTTCCCAAGGGTATTTGCGCGTAAGTGAAAAAGCCAATATATACTCAGGGGCATTCCGCTCGGGCAAACATTTTCCGTGGAACCCGTATTACCCGTGGTCGGACTCTCGTCTGCGTTTTCAAGTCCTGTTGGTTTGCATCTGGTAGCTCTACTTGATCCACCAGTCAGTTAAGTGCCATACGCGATAGAAACCCAATCCCCAACTTTATGGCCAGTAAAAACCTTAATCATGTTTCCAGCTATTATATTCAGTCAGTCAGTTAAGTACCATACGTGATACACGTTTTGGGCGATCATGTCTCGAAAAAGACATGGCTGGGCAGAAGATTATCCCGCAGTAGTTTGTCATTGCTTTCTGCGGTAGACTGGTTGCCCATTAAGGCTATAGACCCCAATTTCTCCTGTTCAGTCAGTCAGTTAAGTGCCATACGTGAAACACGCTTGGGCGATCATGTCTCGAAAGAGACATGACTGACTGGGCAGAAGATTATCCCGCAGTAGTTTGCCATTGCTTTCTCTCCTGTTACTTGTCTCATAGATAGCGGGGGAATAGATGTATTATATAATTAATTAGTAATTATGGGGGGTCGGTTTATTACTTCATATCGATATAAAACCGATCCCCCACTTTAGGATCAGTAGAAACCTTAATCATGTTTCCAATTATTATATTCAGTCAGTCAGTTAAGTACCATACGTGATACACACTTTGGGCGATCATGTCCCAAAAGAGACATGACTGACTGGACAGAAGATTATCCGCAGTAGGTTGCCATTGTTTTCTGTGGTAGACTGGCTGCCAGTTAAGGCTATAAAACCTAATCTGTCATGTTATTTAACCCATAACTAGAGAGAAGAAACGGGTTAATACCTTTACCAATGGTATTTGTGCGTAAGTGAATGTAAGGAATCAAACTGGAATTCGAACTCGGTCCCCCGATTTGTCGTTCCGAGCCGATATACACTGCACAACAGGGCACATCCACCAGTGGTTTGTTTTTATATCTCATTCCCGGTTTCGAGAGCCAAGAAGATAAAAACGTTCCAGTTGAACTTCTTGTAAACGGTAGGAATCGTTTATAGCGTGATGTGTTAGTGGCTGTGTAGCGGAATTGAAAGGCAGCAGTCATTCAGCAGTTAATTATATGACCCCGTTAAAGTTACGGGAGACAAAATGAGCGCGATGTAGTTCGATTTTTTCAGGACGTTCAGATTAATAAAGGTAGGTTTCTTCAATAACTAATTGTTGATTTGAGTTCAGCATTTACATTTGCACAGAAATAATGCTATTTTGGATAAATTTGAAGGGGGAAAAGCCTTCGGGACCTAAAACGAAAATTTACCTATTTTTCTAATCAATTCTGTTCGATATCATTCTGCTGATAGTGAAGAAAATGAAAAGTCCTTACTTAAATTTACTTAGTCTCGATAGAATGTTAGCTGAATTTAAGGGCAGTTGAGACCTCATGACTAGTAAGTGTCTAGAGACAAGTTCATTTCTTTTATTATGTAGATTCTATTCAGTGTTATTAAAGCTTCTTCGTAGGAGGGTGCGTCTGCAAAATAATTAGAAAACTTGTGCTGAGACATATTTTGTGAGGTAGTGCAGCTTATTAGAACTTTCACCGCAGGAGGTACTTAAGAAATTTATGAAAGATATTCTCTAGTAACGATGTTGTAGTTTAGTATCAAACGCGTCATAAGTTTCTCTAGACAGAGAGATTAGCTATTATCGAAATGGTTCATAACGAGAGTTCATTAACCCTCTAGGGCCATTCGTATCATATTTGATACAGTATTTCCCTATAAGGAAACATTTGGTATTTCCCTATAAGGAAACATTTGGTATTCATTGACTGAGCAGTCAGTGCTGCTTTCATTTGAAATTTATAAAATATTTCTCTTAAAAAATTTTTCAGGAAAATATTTCTTTCAAGGCTTGTTTTCATACTGTATCAAATATGATACGAATGGCCCTAGAGGGTTAATCTCAGTCTGTTTATCTATCTATCTATCTATTAACCCTCTAGGGCCATTCGTATCATATTTGATACACTATTTCCCTATAAGGAAACATTTGATATTTCCCTATAAGGAAACATTTGGTATTCATTGACTGAGCAGTCAGTACTGCTTTCATTTGAAATTTATAAAATATTTCTCTTAAAAAATTTTTCAGGAAAATATTTCTTTCAAGGCTTGTTTTCATACTGTATCAAATATGATACGAATGGCCCGAGAGGGTTAAATTACAGCAGAATTGTTGGATACTATTCGCATTGGCTTAAATTTAAGTTTAAAAAAACTCTGTATTTACCTGTCATTTTATCGGCAGAGTTCTTCTGAGTATGTGCAACAGAAGAAAATGTTAGCGTAAAACTTAATCTAGCAATATCAACTGTAAAATGTCGAGACCTTGCCGCCACTGCTGTATTACGTTTAAATTTATAAAGTCAAGGTACCATACAGGAAGGTTCATTAGAACTATAAAAGAACTGATAGAAAAAGTATAGGAAAGTGTTAGGGATCACCCCTTTTTGATTGTGTATTTTGGTTTATGAAGGATTGAATGCAGATGGACAAGTTCTTGTGGTGGATGAGAAAATTGTAAAGTATGTTTGGGTCGTGAGTCGGATTAGCTAGATATAGGATAGGTACTGAAGACCAACCTGAGTTTTTTGCCCCCCTCTAAACCGGCCTTGTGCTACAAGTATTATACACAATAAATAAAGAGCCGAATTGTTAAGCGGAGTTGAGTAGTTGCACTGCCGCTAGTTGGTCAGTAGGAATATAGACTCATTACCGAACATACTTCTTCACTACACGATTGTATATATGGATTCCTACTAACAGTATTACTAGTGTTCCTGAATTGACTAACCCGTGTTCCAGTTTGTATATTTTTGTTCAATATAACTTACATTTTTTATATCCATATCTGCTTTTATAATTTCTTATTTTGTGTGGTTTCTCAACAAGAATCCACAATAACTAAGATATTCGAGTTAAAGTTGAATTGTTGCATATCTTTTTTATCCCCATAATTTTCACTTCTTATAATCTCTTGTGGTCATTACACACTAAGAAAATCAACCCTACCTTAACCAGAGCATGCAGATCGCTGATGACATAGGTATTCATAGTTTTGGATAATAATTTTATAAAAAAATAGAAATATGCATTCTCTCTCGAGACCAATGCACTGATAAGGATGTATATGCTGATGACATAGGTATTCATAGTTTTGGATAATAATTTTATAAAAAAAATAGAAATATGCATTCTCTCTCGAGACCAATGCACTGATAAGGATGTATATGCTGATGACATAGGTATTCATAGTTTTGGATAATAATTTTATAAAAAAAATAGAAATATGCATTCTCTCTCGAGACCAATGCACTGATAAGGATGTATATGCTGATGACATAGGTATTCATAGTTTTGGATAATAATTTTATAAAAAAAATAGAAATATGCATTCTCTCTCGAGACCAATGCACTGATAAGGATGTATATGCTGATGACATAGGTATTCATAGTTTTGGATAATAATTTAAAAAAAAATAGAAATATACATTCTCTCTCGAGACCAATGCACTGATAAGGATGTATATGCTGATGACATAGGTATTCATAGTTTTGGATAATAATTTAAAAAAAAAATAGAAATATACATTCTCTCTCGAGACCAATGCACTGATAAGGATGTATATGCTGATGACATAGGTATTCATAGTTTTGGATAATTATAATCTTATAAAATAATTATAATCTGATAAAGTTATTTCTTATTTTTGTGTGGTTGCTCAACAAGAACCCACAACAGAAAGCTATGTTACGGAGGTGGGAAAATGACCGAAGCCGAGATGCAAGGTGAGAACCAATAACATTGCATTATAACCTTTGTAACTTGTTAAAAGTAGATACACTCATGTATCTACTATTAACAAATTACAAAGACGAATACCTTTTTTTATTCTGGAAGCAGAAGAAATGTTGTCTGCACTATTTATTATTATGAGTTGCATGATGGACTGGCTCACACAAAATGTGTCCCTACAGAATTATTAGCGTGATGATTGATCGGTGAAATATGTCTGTCCCAACCCGTGGTCGGTGCTGATAAGAAATGAGTTCCTCGTGTATTATTGATACATTGATCGAAAGGGTATGAGTGAAATTTCCCCCTTGAGAATAGCCATTTTGACGGACAATAAATACACGAAAATATTCCAAAAGGAATTATGAAACAATGATGTATTTTTAAATTTAATAATGCGTATACATCATATATATATATATATATATATATATATATATATATATATATATATATAAAGTTTGTACATGTTTTAAAATATAATAATTTATGATATATATATATAAAATAAAACAGAAACCGACCACGGTTTTGCCTAACGGCTCGTCAGGGAAATTTCCCTGGGGAGCCATGAGGCGAAACCGTGGTCGGTTGTTGGCTCTTTCTTAGATTTCTGTCTTTGTTTGCTCTACTTTCGTACTGAGCGCTTTAGTGTTAGGGTTTTCGTCTTGGGAGTTTTTTTTTCTTTCTTACGAGTGCTTGACTTTTTGTTCATGTACTTCGTTTGTTTCTTTTTCTGCTTCCCCTTTTTTTCCCTCCGAGTTCGTTCTCGGTGGGTTGTTCAAGACGATTTAAATTATGGCTTGATTAATACTAGTCTTACTATTGGTATTGTTGTTGCTATAGTTAATATTATATATATATATATATATATATATATATATATATATATATATATATTAAAACATGTGCAAACTTTTTATATCCACTACAAATTGTACATTTTGTTTCGATATTGAAATTACAATGTCTCATCAGGTAGTGTGGAAAGGAATGGAAAGCCTCTTTTCTTATATTTGGCGAGTTGTGTGTGGGATGTTGGGTTAGCGATAAGGGGATAAGTCTTGTAAATTTTCCGTTAGAATTTTGAAGAAAGTCGGGTGGGTTGGGAATAAAGTTGATTAATGAAAGTGTCGGGAATTTTGTAGACAGATTTAACATTAAAAGATAGGGTGTGTTTTATGGCCTCATGACTAGACTTTATTCGTTGGGTTTATTAGAGGAGGAGATTAGGGAAGAGTAAAAGGTGGGGAGGGATGGGATATATATATATATATATATATATATATATATATATATATATATATACTGTCATCCGCAAACAGATCTGTTTCCCTCTATCACAGCTCATCAGTACGGTTAGACTCCAATTGCTTTTTTTACCCAAGATTGAAACCCGACCAAATTGGCGTCAGTCGGCGATTTTACCTCTGGGCTATGGGCGTTCGGTGGAAGAAGGCAGACCTTTTTTTAGCGCGTATATTATCATTATACGCACCCAATAGCCAGAGTGATCTAATTCATTTTACTGAATGAGCGATGTGGTGTTTGAGTGCTCGTTACTAAATGAAATGCCATCAAGATGGAGAGTGCTTTCCAAGAAACAAAAGAATAAAAATATAAAATTATCATCAAATAGCTGAAAATATTTTTTGTTAAAAAACGCTTACGTTTTTTAATGAATATTGCCTCGAGAATCTGTAGTTTGCTTTTGTTGTTTTCTTGTGTCAATTAATACAATCAGTTATGAATACTGTATTAATGTTCTAAAGTGTTTGTAAAATGAACAGTTTTTTTTCATACTTTACCACGTGCATAACCATGACATTACAACACATAAAAAACTTCCATTTTTTATAATTTTCACGTTCTAATGAACGCTAAGCAATTTGTCAACAAATTAAAATTTGTTAATTTGTCAAATATAACATTTGAAGCAAGAAAACAATTTACAGTAAGTTTTAGTAACACAATTTTGCGGTTATTTTATGTTACTACAACTCATACCTCTGAAGATGATCGGAGAAGGAGATCGAAAGTACTTGGGAATATTTAGAAATTAATGTTAAAAAACATCTGTCAACTTTACAGCTCATTTCTTAAATCTTTCAAATATTATACGCGATAGATAATTCGTGAGTATGAACAAATTTTATTTAAAATAAGCAGACACAATGTTTGCAATTTATTCAATCTGATATATGTATGTAATAAATTATATAGACATATTTTATCTATTTTTATAGTAATACTTTCTAGTCTCGAATAAGTTCCTTTGTTGTTAAGATCAAATTTATCAAAGAAGGCACATTAGCTTTTTTTCTACCCAAGTACTTTTTGATCTCCTTAAAGCTCATCTTTTGAGGTGAATTAAAAGAATTAACTTTTTCTTTTTTGTAACTGTAATAATATTTTAATTTCCTTGTAATGGCGATTTTTAAAAAAGCGCTCGCGAACGCTTTCTGTTAAAATGCAATTGATCCCTCCATAGTAGGCTGATATATTAAGAGAAATAAAAATAAACAGCATAATATATTATTCAATGAAACATATTTGAATGAAGATATACTGCATATATATATATATATATATATATATGTTGAACAGAATAAATTAAGATTTTGAAATTTCAATATCAGAATATATTTCTGAATAAACGTAGAGAAATCATTAGTATGTTTCGTCACATAAATAAATTTAAATTGCAATAATTAGCTTATTCTTCCATTTAGTGACAATATAATTCGTCTTCTACATAAACTAATTTTTTAAAACTTGGCGAAGCAGTAACCTTTAGCCTCCTCCCTACCACTACTAACCCAATGGTCAAGCCACATACCTCCCACTACCATAAAGAAAGTACTACTATGATTCTTCTAGCTTAACCCTGTAATAGCCAACATTCTCCACCTCTTTCTTTACTAGTCCCTGCTTCCGGCATTAGAATTTTTCTTCGTTCTTTGATTAAGCGGGTTTGACAATGCATGTCTTAAACTCACATGCTGAAAATAGCTATTCTCCTTATACACAGACACAGACAAAGTTCCATTTATAATTAAGTTTAGATGTTAAACAAGATGATTTAAAGTCAGTACATTAGGCTAGCTAAAATTAAATACTAACTTCCGTCTCGAAAAATCACTGAACAACTATGGCGTATTTACCATCCGGTTGGAATTTATTGACGTAGCGCGCTGGTGAATTTTTCTTCTTTTTTAATCTGGTGTTATGTCGATATTTAACAGCAAGTTTTCGTCGTAACTTTCTTTCATCTTTTAGTTTCGCAGCTGTTATTTCGTCTTTATTACACAGAAAAAAAGAAATACACTCCTGTCGTATATGCAAAAAAACTTTCGTAAATTTTGTATCATTACGCATACAAACAAGATCACAAGTGGCCGACCGGTCTTATTGAAGACGATGAGCGAGTAACGATGTGAGCGATCTCGCCATGCAATGCGTCAAAGTCAATTAACAGAGGAAAGCGTCTCCCGACCCTTTCTTCACCTGAATTCTATTCACTTTGCTTTAAAATTCGAGGACTGCTTTTCGGTCTAAAAAAAAAAAAAAAAAAAAAAAAAAATTCGCTACGTGAGTTTTATGGCTGTAATATAATCACCTCCTTAACTAGGGACGGATTTAATGGGGGAATATTAGTTCCGCTTCTGTTATATATTCAATAATCTGGTATAGTCAAAAAGGATAACGTGATCAAAGGACACGTCTTTCATATTCAATGACATGACGCGATTGAGTGACACTGCACCTTACTAATCACGTAACTAACTTAGTACACTTTTCTAGGCACTTGGAATGTACATGCCACGTACAAGATGTTTCATTTAAGTAAGTAGCACACACAAACACAAATACATACGCACACAAATACAGGCACAATTTTTTTTTAATCATGTCACACGAGTAAGGCGGTAACGCCACTGACGTGCAGGGGGCTACGTAAGAGTGAAAAGATTGGAAAAGAGAAAGCCGGAAACCACATCCTAAACAGAGAACAAGGGATGAGCCTCTTCACCTGTTCAATAGATGTGGGTGGAGTGTGAACCGGGCGATAGTTTAGTCTATCTAATCCAATTGAAAAAAATAAAAAATAAATGAGTGAAAAGACTGGAAAAGAGAAAGGCAGAAACCACATCCTAAACAGGGAACAAGGGATGGGCATCTTCACCTGTTCAATAGATGTGGGTGGAGTGTGAACCGGGCGATAGTTTAGTCTATCTAATCCAATTGAAAAAAATAAAAAAAAATGAGTGAAAAGTTTGGAAAAGAGAAAGCCGGAAACCACATCCTAAACAATTATATATATATATATATATATATATATATATATATATATATATATATAAACTTATTTATAAATGGAACTTTGTCTGTGTGTGTGTGTGTGTGTGCCCGTTACGTATAGATTCCGAAACGGTTGAACCGATTTTCTTGAAAATTTACACAGTTGTACTATAAGCGTCTGCGAGTGTTCTTAGCAAGGTTTTGTGTCGAGGTACCCCCGATAAATATCGAAAATCGATAATCGAAAAAATCGGGTTAGAGAAGGAGTGGTCCGATTTTATTCAAATGTGATTCACTCATAGACGAAGACATAAGAGACGATATTCAGAAGTTTCAAGATTGCAGTTCTTACAATAGTGCAGAAAATCGATAATATATATATATAAAAGGCAAGATGTTTGTGTGTGTGTCTGTTTATCTGCCTGTATGTCTGTTATTTTTTTCAGCCCTTTTATTTTAGTTTTTGCTTCGGGTTTGGTTCTAAGTAGGTATAATTGTAGTTCTTAGTCTCAGCCATGATACCATTTACTCACAGGACTTATTTAGCCTTGAAAATTCAGTTTACGACGAAAAAACTTATTTGATATCGATACCAGGAAATTAAAATTTGACTTACATGCATTCATTTTTCTTTCAGTCTATGGTTTCGCTGTAACTGGAAACAACTATTGCTTTTTAGTCTTTCGTGTCAACGTCCAAAGAGTCTGAGCTCCAGCACCATGGATTAGTTTTAAAGCTTTCATTACACCCGAGAAACGCCAGGCTAAACTGCTAGTATACTATATATATATATATATATATATATATATATATATATATATATATATATATATATATATACATACTAGGTGCGATTGGTAAATTGTCGCTATTATTTTATTATTTCAAATATTTTTTAGGCTGTGTCTGAGCTACAGGACCATGGATTAGTTTTAAAGCTTTCATTACACCCGAGCAACGCCGGGCTATACTGCTAGTATTAATATAAAACAGAATGCAAATTCCGAATATAGGATTATTCAAGAGCTGCAACATTATTCTATGTGTTTTAGTTTTCTTCTTACAAATATATTTTACTAGTAAGTTGGCTCATGTTTTTGTTGACTGTAACAAGATTCCTTCATCGACTATCAGCAAACGGACAATATATATATATATTATACAGTATGTTGAAATTTCACCGTTGCATTAAAACTAAAAGCTGGAGTTTGAGATTAAATATACCGAAACCAACAATTAGATTAGGTACCTTCACTTTTTCGTCAGAAATCTTCGATACCCAAGTTTTCCTCTTGTCTTCTTTTTATTTAAACCATATATATATATATATATATATATATATATATATATATGTTCATAGGCGTGAGGTTTATAAAATAAATAAATCTCACTCCCAGGAAAATTGAATATTTTATTTCTATTGTATATTTCTGAGTTCAAATTCCAGTTGAATTTGTTGGACTTACTTAAGAGTAAATAATCCTGGGAAAGGTACTAATCCGTCTATTTCCGCCAGCTATAGGTTAAATAACAGTACAAATTGGGTTCTATAGCCTTGGTTATCAACCAGTCTAACGCAGAAAGTAATGGTAAAGTACTGCGTGAAAATCTTCTGCCCAGTCAGTCATGTTTCTTTCTAGACATGATCATTCAAGCGTGTATTACGTATGACACTTAACTGGCTGAACACGATAAAAGAATTGAATAGCAGGACAGATTGGGTTCTATAACCTTGGTTGGCAACTAGTCGAACACACAAAGAAGTGGCAACCTACTGCGGGAAAAACTTCTGCCTAGCCAGTCATGGAATAAAAGAGACATGATCGCCCAAGCGTCTATAACGTATGGCATTGACTAATATTTCTGAAAATAATATCTGACTAAAGTCGTCTTTTTAAACTTTAATACACAACAATAAATTCGAAAAGAAAAATATTACTAGACACAAAACTTATATAGAAACAGTAATAAATTGTTGAAAGAAAAAGGTATTACCAGTAATAAATAAATAAAATTTAGTTGGCAACAAATGACCCGCCGAGGTTGATATGCCATGAAAACAACCAACCAAAAATCTTTTTCCTTCAAAAATATGTTATGATAATAATTTTTTCTTCAAAAATGTATATTTTTCTATAAGAGTCTATTTTTATACTTTGATAGTGTTTTGGCCCCAATTTTGGGATTAACTATTTGCCCATTGCTGGGACCCTAACAGGTGCTACCATTGCGGGTCAGGGTGGATCTGGGAACAACAGCAATTAAGTTCCATGCTCCTCACAACCTTCCAATCAGAGGTCTTGCTACCGGATGTTGTTCACCGTTATACCCAGGACTGACCTTAAATGGAATTTAAAGAACAGGAATAAAAGGGTTCAAAAAATGCCTTCTTCAAAACTTATTTGAACTTTCGCTTCATTCAATTATATTTCGAGTGACGTCATTTGATTCATTATGAATCTGGTTTTAATTACGAAATGAAAAAAAAAGCAGCTTTTCCTTTGTACGTTACATTAGCAAATTAGATAAATTTTATCTCTGTATTTAAGCTTAACTTGCTTACTGCTTAAAGGCGACAAGTATATCGTTGATCTCTGGGTGGAGGCTTTAGATCACGTGTTGTGTATTAAAGATTAAAAAGACGACTTTCTTTATCTGTCGTTTCTTTTTTTAATCTCTTGAAATCTAACACTTTCCAAAATATGCATACGTTTACGATGCAATGATTTTAGAAGAAACTTATATGTAATCATAATATCATTTGCATTATTAAATAATTCTTTGATGTGTTTGCGTTATTTAAAGTCAGACTCATGTCCCCGTTGTTGTTATCGCAACATGTCGGCTGTTATGTTCGCTTACCTCTTAAACGTGTTTGTGTCTGTAAATCAATAGTCCTCAAAAACGGCTTAATCTGGAGTACCGCCATTTCTTTAAGGTACGGCAGGATAATCAGGACCAAATTATAATTCATGTATAATAGTGAAATATTAAACATTCGTAGTAACTAAATACATTGTTTCCAGTCCGACATATATGTTCAACTTTATTATTATTATAATGAGGTTTCTTTCTTTCTTTCTTTCTTTCTTTCTTTCTTTCTTTCTTTCACAACCGCAATTCCTTCTTCCTCTATTTGCCTCTTTAGTGTTAGCCTGTTCCTTTTTTTCTCATTCTTTCTTTCTTACCAATGTCAGCATTTCTTTCTTTCCCAAACTTTCTTTATATGTTCGCCTCGTTCGTGTTTGTCGCATTCTTTCTTTCTTTCTTTCTTTCTTTCTTTACCAAAATCCCTTCTTTTTACATTCGTCTCTTTCTTTTTTTCTTTCTTTTTCTTTCTTTCTTTCTTTTGCCTTCGCCACTTTTATTCTTTCTTTAGTGAGTGTTTTTCTTTTTTTTCTTTCTTTTTCTTTTCTTTCTTTCTTTTGCCTTCGCCACTTTTATTACTTCTTTCTTTAGTGAGTATTTTTCTTTCTTTCTTTCTTTCTTTCTTTCTTTCTTTCTTTCTTTCTTTCTTTTGCCTTCGCCACTTTTATTCTTTCTTTAGTGAGTGTTTTTCTTTTTTCTTTCTTTTTCTTTCTTTCTTTCTTTTGCCTTCGCCACTTTTATTACTTCTTTCTTTAGTGAGTATTTTTTTTTCTTTCTATCTTTCTTTCTTTCTTTCTTTGCACATGCAGCCTTTTTTTCTTGCTATAAATTTTATTTATATCATTACAATATGTACATGACAGGCAGAAAATAACATTCCTATTAACTTTTTACGCTATTTAGAATTTGACTAATATCTTTTTCTTTAGTGTTCTTATCACAGTTTTTCTTTCTTTCTTTTTTTTCTATAAGCAGCCATTCTTTCTAAATATACACTACCTGCCATAATTATAAGGCCACCCCAGTGTTTTAAAAAATTATGTATTCCATACTATTTTTTAGTATTTATTGCCAAGTGAATAATTCTAAATGAAAATAGAAAGGTTCTTTTGTTAATACTGCACAATAACATGTGCATTAAATTAATTTATAAATATTTAATAATTACATATATTGCAGTTTCATCAACGAAAGATTGAAGAAAATGTAGGGAGATTCGAACGAGTTCATCTTTGCTTCTTTGCCTTGTAAAATTTTGTAAAGTAATAATAACAAAAAACATTCTATTTTCATTTAGAATTATCCACTTGGCAATAAATACTAAAAATATTATTAAATACATAATTTAAAAAAAAAAAAGACTGGGGTTGCCTAATAATTATGGCCGGTAGGGTAAATGTATACATATATAGATATATATAACAAATCTACAGGGTGCGATGGGTAAATTGTCGCTATTTGCCTTGTAAAATTTTGAAAAGTAATAATAACAAAAGAACCATTCTATTTTCATTTGGCAATAAATACTAAAAATAGTATGAAATACATCATTTCTTTAAAAAAAAAACTGGGGTGGCCTAATAATTATGGCCGGTAGGATATTTGTATACATATATAGATATATATATAACAAATCTACAGGGTGCGATGGGTAAATTGTCGCTATTTACCTTGTAAAATATTGCAAAGTAATAATAACAAAAGAACCATTCTATTTTCATTTGGCAATAAATACTAAAAAGTAGTATGAAATACATCATTTCTTTTAAACAACAAAAAAAAAAAAAAACTGGGATGGCTTCGTAAGTATGTCCGGTAGTGTAGATCATATTTATATAACTATAATGACAGGTAAATTATTAAACACTCTTAGTAGTTATTTGCAACCATTTAGAATCCGATTAATATCCTCATCATTATTGTTATTATTGCAGCGTTTCTTTTTTTTTTTTTCGTTTCTTTCTTTCCCAATCGCCATTTCTTCTTCCTCTATTCGACCCTTTTATTCCTTATTTTTTCAGTGTTTGTTTCTCCCTTTTTCTTTTTTTTCTTTATTTTATTCATATGTCGTAATGCTGGAGGGAACACATTATTTATAGCGATAGAAAGTATACGACATTTTATTTAATATAAGTCCTCTCATATGACTTTTGTAAATGCTGGAAAATCTCCTCGCAGATGAAGACGACACCCGAAGCAACAGAAATGTGTCTTTATAAAAGGATACTAAAATTAAAATGTAAGCAATGACAAAGTTTTAGAGAAAATGAAACCAAAAGAACACTTAAAATTAGATACCTTCAGTCATTTTTGATATCTAACTTTTAAACTGAACTTTTAAACTTGAAAAAGTTTTCTAGAAACTTTTATTTTAGTTTGAATTGAAAGCTAAATGATTAAATTTACTATTTCCAGTAAGCAAAATACTCTTTGGTTTATTTCAAACAAAAATTATATTGACTGGAAGATAAAACTAAAAATAAAAGTTTTTTTTTTTTACAATTTTTGAAATTGCCGTCATTTTTGAGCGATCGACACATTTGTAAACAAATGTTAATTCTTGATTTTAAAAGGCAAAGTAATCTTCAATTATTAACTTAAAAAAATTAACCGCAACATATCTTTAAAGTACTTTAAAAAATATTTTTGTAACTTTATAAATTATTATAATTAAAATAAATGAAAACAATTCTTTTAAAATTTCATTATTAATTGAAATTTTTTTCAGACTATAATGTCCTTAATTTTTATTACTTATTCAAGTAATTAAAAACTCATCAAATTAAGTAATATCAGAGTTTTATTGTATTTTTATTTTACTCTTCGGGGCAGATTTTCAGATACAGAGGCCAAATTTTAACAAAACAAATGATTTATATTCTCTAATGAGTCCTGCATTTAACTAATAAAACCAATTGCCAGAACAGATGTAAAAAAAAAATATAACCAAAATTTTTTAAAAATATTAATTTCAAAATTTTTTTATTCAATTGTGATTAAAAATTCGACAGTTGTTTGATTTTTGCGAGAATTTCCCAATTAATGTGTTTGTCACTAGAAAAAAAGTGATTGATGTAATATTACTTTTTCCATTGTAAACAGTCGTAACGTTTTGACTACCCGATAAAAAAGATTTTCTGCCAAATTTTCTAAAATGTTAGAAGGGGTTAAAATATTTTTAATAATAATTAAAAATTACTTTGATCTTTCCTCTTAATAATAATATAAATATTTTGATGGAAAAGTTCGCTTTTACTAAGTTGTGGGCCTTTTTATTCATACTATGTTGTTTTAAGCGATTTTGGGGAGGTACCTACTTATAATTAACACCAGGAAGTGACAGTTGAAATTCCTAAAGATGATGAAAGAGGGCTTGGCAAATATGGCACTCTTAGGATAGATGAGCAAAAAAGACAGAGAAAAATAACATTTATCCTACCTAGGGAGTTTGAGTAACTGGATGGTAGAGCAAGATTTAAGAGAAATAACAACAAAAAAAAAAACTATTAAAAGCTACAAAGGACATGAAATTGTGGAGAGCTATGATCGCCAAAGTCCTGAAGGGACACGGCACTTAAAAAAAGTTAAAATTACTCCATACTTTAAGTCTAAGTTTTTCCTGTTATTATATAATAATATAATGTTTTAAAACCATGTAAAATATTCCAACAGAAGACGGAAACTGCGACATTGAAATCCGAAGGCGAATTGGCTTGCCCAAGGATGCATTCCAGAAGCTGAGCAAAGTATTAAGAAACAGGAAAATTTCATTAGAAACAAAGAAGAGAGTACTGGATTGCTACGTGATGTCTGTTCTTCAACATGGTAGTAAATGCGACAACAATCTCACTAAAGATGAAAGAGAGACTTGAAGCAACCGAAATGTGGTCCTACAGAGGGATGCTGCGGATACCATAGGCAGAACATGTGAGATTTTGGAGAGAATGAAAACGAAAAGTAAACTAATACTTAGCATCAAATAAAGACAGCTGAAGTTCCTGAAATACGCAATGAGGAACGAGGGTTTGGAGAATCTGATACTCACAGGTCCGATAAAGGAAAAGAGAGAAGGGGAAAGCAACGTATAACATACTTGATAGGCTTGAGCAAATGGATAGCACAGTATGGGTAGAGAAAGCATAACAAAAGCAACTAGGAATAAGGAGATGTGGAAAGCCATGTTCGCCTACGTCCTGAAGGAACACGGCACAAAGAAGATGTATTTGAACTCTCTATTTGCGGACTATATATTTATTCAATCATTTTTCCCCAAGCAAGGCAGTACTGCTACTAGGGCACAGAAAAGTTAAGTGAAAGAAAGGGGAAAAAATTATGGGGTTACAGGGGGTGTTGGAGAAAAAATAAGAGATGGACAGAATTCAAGGAGACAGAAGATGGTAACTGATGTTGCATTTAAATTTTAGGAGTCAAATTTGAGGACTGTACTTAATACTGTTGCCATATCCGGTCAGAGGCTTTTGCTATTCATCTCGGGATTCCCGACTAAATCCAAAGAAGGATCTGCAATGTAATCGGTCCTTACATGGCATCTCGACTTCAGTCACTTTCTCGCCGACGGGACGTGGCTTCCCTCTGTCTTTTCCAAAAATAATTTCATGGCAACTCCTCTGATGAGATTTTTTTCCTGGTGCTTCGTCTATGTGAATTCAAGCGTGTGCGTTGTGGTGTAGGATGTGCGTTGTGGTGCAGTGGATATCGACTCGGAACGACAAATCGGGGAGCCGAGTTCGAATTCCAGTTGAATTCCTTGCATTCACTTACGCACAAATACCCTTGGGAAAGGTATTAATCCATCTCTTCCCTCCAGTTATGCGTTAAATTGGGTTCTATAGTCTTGGTCGACAACTAGTTTACCGCCGAAAGCAATGGCAACCTACTTCGGAAAAATCTTCTGTCCAGTCAGTCATGTCTATTTCGAGACATGATCGCCCAAGCGTGTATCACGTATGGCACTTGACTGACTGACTAGTTTGGTATTTATGTCCCATCCTTTTATCCTTGAAATAGTTAAATGTTTCATCTACTCTGACAGTTTCTTTTCTCCCACTTTCTGCTTGTGGAATTCCTTTCCGTTTACTTGTTTCCCTTATAACTAGAATCTCTAAAATTTTAAATGCGATGTCAATTACCATCTTTTATTTTTATCCTTTCTTCAATACCCACTGTATCCAGTTTTTTTCTCGCATTGTAACTTTTAGCACAATAGTAGCAGTCCAGCTTTGTAAAATGATTAAAAAAATTCTAAACACAGAAATATTGGTATTCCAGTTTGGATGGGGATATTTAGATGGAACTTATTCCAATATTCATTGGAATCAATTACAAGAAAATCTCACTGGAATGTGATTTTTCTCTACCTGGAGGCTGGACTTGGTTAACTACCCCAAGTCTTTCCCACGGATTTCAATTACAGTAAATAAAATAGTGAAGCTCAAGCATCTGGGAACACTCGACTGTCAATTTCTCTCTCTCACTCTTTCTTTCTCTTTATATATATATATATATATATATACACACACGCACCCCCCCCCCCCACACACATATATATATATATATTTTTTTTTTATAAGCGTTTCACCCCGAGCAAGGCATGTCACTGCCACTACTGCGCAGGGGGCTACATAGAGTGGAGAAAGGATGATTCAATATAGGAAATGTCAGAGGGTGGGTGATAGGCGGGTAAGGATACCGAGAATGAGGGTTGGGTAGATGAGAGTGTTCTGAGAATAATTGGGAGTTAGTGTGATAGGAGATGTCTATTGACCCTACATTTAAACACCTGGAGATTGTAACTGTCGGGAAAGCAGACTTGTGGAAGGGAGTTCCACAGGCGGGAAGCGCGAGAAAAGAAGCTGTTGGAGTAGAATTTACGGTTACATCTTATTTGTTTAACTGTAAAAGGGTGGGACCTAGTTGCTAATTTAGTATCTCGTGTAAATTCCTGCTTAGGCGGCACCAGTGAACTAAGCTCATCGGAGCAGTAGCCATGAAAGTACTTGTAGAAGAGGCACAGGGAAGCCACATCACGCCGGTGAGAGAGCGGCTGCAGCCAGTCTGCCAAGTCAGTATCAACCACGTTACAGATCCTCCTTTGTATTTTGTCAAGAAGCCCAAGGAGAGCAGCAGGGGCACCCGACCAGATATGGCAGCAATATTCAATACACGGGCGGATGGTAGATTTGTATATGTGCAGAATAGATTCAGGTGGGAAAAACTTCCGGGCCTTGCACTTGACTTTCATAGCAGCAGATTTGGCAATGGATTCGATATAGTCATTCCATTTGAGGTCCGCCGAAAGTGTAAGGCCAAGGAGGCGTAGTATTTTACTCTCTGGGAGGCTAGCCTGTCCCATGCTAATGGGAGGTAGATGCGATTGTCTATGGTGGTTAGTTGATAACAGCTTCGTTTTAGAGGCATTGAAATTTACCAGCCATTTCCTACCCCAGGCCACTACGGATTGGAGGTCCCTTTATATATATATATATATATATATATATATATATATATATATAATGGCTAGCCACTCCACTCGTATTCGAGAATACCCGTCTACCGGGGCGGCTAGCATTACGCCTTTCCAACTGCCTCTCTCCAGCGAGTTTCAGATTCTCCAAGCCCACCTTCCTCATTACATGTCCCAGAAAATTCAGCAGTCATTTCCTGATGTTAAGTATAATTTTATTTCGTTTCCATCCTCTTCAAAACCTCGTCGTTCTCACATGTTCGGTCGCTTTCTCTCTATCCACCCTGTGAGTATAAGATTCTCCAAGCCCACCTTCATCACTACATGTCCCAGAAACTTCAGCTGTTTTTCCTGATGCTCAGTATAAGTTTCCTTTTCGTTTCCATCCTCTCCAATACATCGTCGTTCCTCACATGTTTGGTCTCTTTCTCTCTATCCAACCTGAGAGTATCAGATTCTTCAAGCCTACCTTCCCCCGGAAGACTTGGAGAATCTGATACTCACAGGTTAGATAGAGGGAAAAAGAGACAGAGGAAAGCAGTGGATAACATATTTGCTGATCCTGAGCAGGTGGATGACAAAGTGGAGTTTGGTTTGGGTAACTGGAGAAAGCGTGCTAAGAGCCACCAGGGATTGGGAGACATGGAAGTCCAAGATCGTCTACGTCCTGAAGGAAAGTTCTATATAGAAGAAGAAGAAAAAGAAGAAGAGCAACAACGACAACAACAACAACAAAAACAAGAACAAGAACAAGAAGAAGGAGCTATTAAGGAAGCAAGTATAAGTAATGGAGTTCCTCAGGCGAGAGGTGCGCAAGAAGAAATTGGTAGAGTAGAAGTGGTGGTCATATTTGACTGTTTTGACGGTAAATGGGTGGGACCTGATCGCCAATCAAGTAGCACGAGTAAATTCGTGTAGTCTGGGCACCAGGATGATAAGCTCGTCAAATCAGTTACCGTGAAAATATCTGCAGGTAGAAAGAGGGAAGCCACACCCCGTCGGCGAGAAAGTAACTGTAGTCAAGCTGCCAAGTCGGAATCGATTACATTACTCCTTTGGATTCTGTCGAGAACGAGGAGATTAATAACAAGAGAACCCAATCAGATATGGCAACAATATACAATGCACGGAGGAATGGTAGATTTGTGAAAGTGCAAGATGGATTCTGACGAGACACAGCGACCCAGCTTTCCTAGAATTAAACTTAGCTATTAATTTTATGTATTCTTTCCACATGAGGTCAAGCGAGAGAGTGAGGCCGAGGAGTCGCAGTCTATTGCTATTTGGGAGACTAGCGTGATTCACACTGATGGAAGGAAGGAAATTTTCTCTGTCTTTTTTTTTTTTTTTTTTTTTAATCATATCACCCCGAGCAAGGCGGTAATGCCACTGATGTGCAGGGGGCTACATAGGAGTGAAAAGATTGGAAAAGAGAAAACCGGAAACCGCATCCTAAACAGGAAACAAGGGATGAGCCTCTTCACCTGTTCAATAGACGAGGGTGGAGTGTGAACCGGGCGATAGTTTAGTCTATCTACTTCAACTAGTTTAGTCTATCTACTCCAACTAGTTTAGTCTCGTGGTTAAAGGAGAGCAGCTTCGTTTTGGAAGCATTAAAATTTACGAGCCATTTCATACCCCAATTTGCCACAGATTGGTGGTCCTTTCCACTGGCAACAGCGAGGTTTACTTTGTCAGCCTTGGCGGATCTCTTATTCAGACGAGAGCTAAAATGTTTAATCTAAACTTATTTATAAATGTAACGGCTGAACCGATTTTCTTGAAAATTTACACAGTTGTACTACAATCGCCTGCGAGTGTTCTTAGCTAGGTTTTGTGTCGAGGTACACCCAATAAATATCGAAAATTGATAATCGAAAAAATCGGGTCATAGAAGGAGTGGTCCGATTTTAATCAAATTTGATACACTCATAGACAAAAACATCAGAAACGATATTCAGAAGTTTCAAGGTTGCTGTTCTTACAATAGTGCAGAAAATCGATAATATATATATATATATATACAAAAGGCAATATGTTTGTGTGTGTGTCTGTTTATCTGCCTGTATGTCTGTATTTTTTTTCAGCCTTTTATTTTAGTTTTTGCTTCGGGTTTGGCTCTAAGTAGGCATAATTGTAGTTTTTAGTCTCAGCCATAATACCATTTACTCAGAGGACTTATTTAGTCTTCAAAATTCAGTTTACGACGAAGAAAACTTGTTTGATATCGATAGCAGGAAATCAAAATTTGACTTACATCCATTCATTTTTCTTTCAGTCTAGGGTTTCGCTTTAACTGGAAACAACTATTGCTTTTTAGTCTTTCGTGCCAACGTCCAAAGAGTCTGAGCTCCAGGACCATGGATTAGGTTTAAAGATTTCATTACAACCGAGCAACGCCGGGCTATACTGCTAGTTTACGAATAAGGCGAATTTGTACGATTATTGTAAAGATTATTGAAAACATGCTAACGATTTCGTTAGGCATTGTGTTAAGAGCAGCTATCAACAGTTGCAGCTGAAACAAGCTACCAATGAAATATCTAAAAATGAAGATTACCATTAATTTATATGCAGTCGAAACACCGAAAAACAAAATAATAATTCCGATAGAATCCCATTAGTCATCAAGTGGCGCCAAAGTTTTATTGGAATTTCGATAATATCAAAAGACAGCTATAAAGACATTGAGCAAACATATCCACGTTTTAAAGCAATATTTTCCAGCCCGCCAATAGTTTCTTTTCAAGGAAATAAAAGCATTAGACAAATTTTAACAAATGTAAGTGTCCACACTCAAAGCAACATTAGAGTATTGGATCGTTGTACCCCCGAAAAATTACTTTGAATATACGCTTTATCGCCGCGCTGGAGGGCGTCGTCAGTGGTGTCCTGAATTGGGTTATTGGGCATTTTCGGGTCATTCAAACATCGTACATCTCTCACCAAATCGACTCCACCAGAGCTGATCAATCTCTGATGTGCCCACCTTGTAAATAACAGACTGCAGACACTGACTTATATTAGCCATCCCATACCCCTCTGTCATTTTGATGGAAGTTGACCAACAGCCAATCGCAGTGGTGTGACCTTTTTTTAACTTGATTACTGGGGATTTTTACTTCTTTCTTTTGTTTGTTTAGAGGATGTGCGTTGTGGTACAGTGGATATCGGCTCGGAACGAGAAATCGGGGAACCGAGAAATCGGGGAACCGAGAAATCGGGGAACCGAGAAATCGGGGAACCGAGTTCGAATTCCAGTTGAATTCATTGCATTCACTTACGCGCAAATACCCTTCGGAAAGGTATTAATCCGTCTCTTCACTCCAGTTATGGGTTAAATAACAGGACAGATTGGGTTCTATAGCCTTGGTCGGCAACCAGTCTACCGCAGAAAGCAATGGCAACCTACTCCGGGATAATCTTCTGCCCAGTCAGTCATGTCTCTTTCGAGACATGATCGCCCAAGCATGTATCGCGCATGGCACTTAACTGACTGACTGACTTTTTTTTTCTTGTGGATATTTGTCGGATACTCGAAAGGTAAATGATGTGTTTCCTGATTTTTCTTTTTTTAAGTTTTATCTCCCCAACTGATAATTATTTTGTGTAAAAAAGTAAAAAAATAAGAATAAATTAAAATATAAAAAAATAAGAAAATAAATATATAAATGAATGTTGTTTGAAACATGTTAAACGAGTGAACTTAGAAAATTCGATTAAATCTAATCATTAACATGGTAAAATTAACGTGTGAGGTTAACAAATAAAATTAAATTTACGATTTTGATGGTTACGCAAAAAAAAAAAAATTATTATCAATTTGCAAAATTTTACAAAACAGCCAGGAAGCCTTCGCTTCGGTCAGCCAATAAGAAGAAGAGACTGGCATGGGGAAGAGAGCACAAAAACTGGACACCAGAACAGTTCTTTTGATGCACATATTATTGTGCAGTATTAACAAAAGAACCATTCTATTTTCATTTAACATTAGCCACATGGCAATAAATACTAAAATAGTGTGAAATACATCATTTCTTTTAAAAAACTAGGGTGGTCTAATAATTACGACAGACAATGTGTATATATATATATATATATATATATATATATATATATATATATATACAATTTCTAAACTCACTTTGAAGAAGACAGACATAGTTTCGAAATATTGATGAACATTGTCAACTGTTGTATTTTTTAAAACTTTATCTTTTCTGAAATTGCGCTCTTCTTTAAGTGTTTAATAATAATATTAATACTATATATATATATATTGTAATGTTTGTTTCAATGGTTTATAAAAGCATAGTATCACTACCCTCTTCTGGTGATGAGGTTAAATAGCAGTGTTATGTAAACATTGAAAATATTTTTCATTAAAATTTAATTAACCAAAAATTACCTCATTCACATAAAATAATCCCCTCCAAAACGGTAAACCTCAAAATAAAAAAAAAACGAACTACGTATAAATAAAAGAAAATAAACTCACACAACATTAATAGCAACTTTATTCCATCCACTCAACATAGCAGTAAAATAAAAAGTATCTACCCTTCCTTTAAAAAAAAACCTTACATCCCAATATAAAAATTACCCAGACAAAACTAAAAAGTGACCTGTCCAAAACTATGCTACTCCGTACCCCTCTCCTAACCCAAGGCTGTATCACTATGGCTACAAACTGTCGGCTAAATCGTACTAAACTCCCACCACATTCACTTCTTCTTCTTCTTCTTCTTCTATGTGCCCTGTTCCTTCAGGACGTAGGCGATCATGGATCTCCACGTCTCCCTATCCCTTGTGGCTCTTAGTATGTTTGCTCCTGTTGCTCCTGGCAACCCCCGTTCCGTCATCCACCTGATCAGACCCTGCAAATATGTTATCCGCTGCCTTCCTCTGTCTATCTTTCCTTCTATCTGACCAGTCAGTATCAGGTTCTCCAGGCTCTCCTTCCTCATTGCATGTCCCAGGAACTTCAGTTGTCTCTTCCTGATGCTCAGCATTAATTTCCTTTTTGTTGCCATTCTTTCTAACACTTCGTCGTTGCTTGTATGCTCAGTCCACGATATCCGTAGCATCCTTCTGTAGAACCACATTTCGGCCGCTTCCAGTTTTGTCCTCATTTTCGATGATATTGTCCAGCATTCACAGCCGTATTGAAGAACTGACATCACGTAGCAGTCTAGCACTCTTTTCTTCGTTTGTATTGAGATCTTCCTGTGTATTAGTATTTTGCTCATCTTCTGGAACGCGTCCTTTGCCATGCCAATTCGCCTTCGGATCTCCGTGTCGCACTTTCCATCTCCTGTTAGAACACTTCCTAGGTACTTAAATTCTTGGACTTTTTTGATTCTGTTATCCCCCACCTGTATTTGGCATTTTGGGTTGTATCTTTTGCTGATGACCATGCACTCAGTTTTCTTAAAGTTTATTTGTAGTCCCTTCTTGTCACTCTCCACTGCTACTTTCTGTATGAGATCTTGCAGTTTCCTTTCCGTGTCCGCAATCAGTACTGTATCGTCCGCGTATCTTATGTTGTTCAGGTTGTGGCCTCCAATAACAAATCCTGGTGTGTCATCTAGGGTCCTCAAAATATTCTCGCTGTATAGGTTGAACAAATCCGGTGAAAAGACACATCCTTGTCTTGCGCCTTTTTCTATTTTTGTGTATCTACTGAGGTCGTTACCTGTCCGTATGCAGGCCGTTTGCTGCCAGTAGAGATTCTTGATTATTCTTATGTCTTTGCCGAAAATGTCGAGGTTGCCTAGCATTTCCATCAATTCTTTGTGTCGTATTTTGTCGAATGCTTTCGCGTAATCAATGAAGCATAGGTACAAGTCTTTCTTCATTTGTAATGCCCTTTCAGAGAGCATCCTAATCATGAATATGGCGTTCCTTGTGCCAGTGTCCTTGACGAACCCGCACTGTTCCTGCCCTATCTCTGGCCTGATTCTGCTTCTCGCTCCATTCATCAGGATTCTGACAATCAGTTTTGTAATGTGACTCATTAAGCTGATAATTCTGTGTAGTTCGCACTCGTTTGCAGCAGGTTTCTTCGGCAGCGCTATAAATATCGACTTGCATAGGTCGTCTAGTATTATTCCGCTGCTATAAATTTCGTTTATTATGTCTGTAATCCTTTCTATGCCATATTCTTCTAAGGCTGTCAGCAGCTCTATCACTATGCCATCTGGGCCAGGTGCTTTGTTTCTTTTCATTTTGGCCATTGCAGCTTCCACTTCGGATTTTAGTATTTCCGGTCTATCCATCTCCTTGTGTATTCTCGGTTGTTTTCTCTTGTCGCAAAAGAGATCCTTTATGTATTCTTCCCATCGCTGGACTTACATATCCTACTACCAAAAATAAATCGTTTTCACCTTTTATTTTTCATTTAACCTCATCACCAGAAGAGGGGCAAACGTGGCTCCGAAACGCGGAAATTATTTTGTAATGATACTATGCATTTATAAACCATTGTAACAACCATTACAATATAAAGCTCTACGTTGTATCGAGCACTCTTTATAAAAGTAAATGTATGAACAGTGGGTTTAAAACCTACGTGTTCCATAACCTTCTTACAATATATATATATATATATATATATATATATATATAATTGGAGTAGATAGATCTATCTATCGCCCGGTTCACACTCCACCCACGTCTATTAAACAGGTTAAAAGGCTCATCCCTTGTTCCCTGTTTAGGATGTGGTTTCCGGCTTTCTCTTTTCCAATCTTTTCACTATTACGTAGCCCCCTGCACATCAGTGGCGTTACCGCCTTGCTCGGGGTGATACGATTAATATATATATATATATATATATATATATATATATATATATATGAAATGATTTGTTTGTACATTATTTTTTATCGGTACGCGCATTTAAGTAGATATTTTGTTTATAATCAAACAGTATTATATATCTATTTCTACTGGCCTGATTATTTGCGATATTTTTTTGTAAATAATCAGGCCGGTAGAAATAAATATATAATACTGTTTGATTATAAACAGATCTATTTAAATACGAGTATCGATCAGAAATGATGTTCAAACAAATCATTTCAAATTGTCGCTTGTTTATAACCAGTTTCATTAATCTTCGTTATTTTCCGTAATATAAAACAGAATATCTATTTAAATACGAGTATCGATCATAAGTAATGTCAAAACAAATCATTTCAAATTGTCTCTTGTTTATAACCAGTTTCGTTAATCTTTGTGAATTTCCGTAATATAAAACAGAATATCTACTTAAATACGAGTATCGATCAGAAATGATGTTCAAACAAATCATTTCAAATTGTCGGTTGTTTATAACCACTTTCGTTAAACTCCATTAAATTCCGTCGCCCATAGCTCTGAGGTAGAATCGCTGACTGACGCCAATTTGGTCGGATTTTAATCCTGGGTAAAAAGCAATCGGCTGTCTAACGTACTGAGTAGCTGTGATACAGCGAAACAGATCTGTCTGTGGATGATTATATATATATAATAATTTATTTACAATTTATTAACCCGCTTTGACGAAAATAGGCATACTTTCGAAATATTCTTTAACATTGTCAAGCATTGTGTTTTTTTTTCGTTTCTTTTTCTTTTCTGAAATTGTGCTCTTCTTCCTCTGGGTCATATATATATATATATATATATATATATATATATATATATATATATATATATCACCCCGAGCAAGGCGGTAACGCCACTGATGTGCAGGGGGCTACATAGGAGTGAAAAGATTGGAAAAGAGAAAACCGTAAACCGCATCCTAAACAGGAAACAAGGAATGAGCCTCTTAACCTGTTCAATAGACGCGGGTGGAGTGTGAACCGGGCGATAATTTAGTCTATCTACTCCAATTGAAAAAAATAAAGAAAAGTGAGAAGATTGGAAAAGAGAAAACCGGAAACCGCATCCTAAACAGGAAACAAGGGATGAGCCTCTTCATCTGTTCAATAGACGAGGGTAGAGTGTGAACCGGGCGATAATTTAGTCTATCTACTCCAATTGAAAAAAATAAAGAAAAGTGAGAAGATTGGAAAAGAGAAAACCGGAAACTGCATCCTAAACAGGAAACAAGGGATGAGCCTCTTCATCTGTTCAATAGACGAGGGTAGAGTGTGAATGAAAAGCTTTATCTATGTGAAATGGGCAGGAGCTGCATTTGTAAGTACAATCTTTTTCTTTAAGTCTTGGACTACCAGAAAGTATTACACTGAATCTATCAGAAACTTTTCTAGTCAATCCGAGGGCTTTGACTACAACTTGAATTGATGTTCGCATGTGTCTCATTTTTTTTAGATGTCCCGTTTAAGATCCTTGTACTTTGATAGTTTTTTTTAAAGACCCATAATCATCATTTTTTGGGCAATTCTTCGAAAGCTAGAGGGTGGAACGAATTTTTTAATCCAAAGCTCGGAGGTAGAAACACCTACTGACGCCAATTCGGTCGGGATTCAATCCTGGGTAAAAAGCAATCGGTTGTCTAACTTTATTGATAAGCTGTGATACAGCGAAACAGATCTGTCTGCGGATGACTATATATATATATATATATATATATATATATATATATATATATATACACACATACACACACACACACACATATATATATATATATATATATATACATATATATATACTCACAGAGAGAGAGAAAGAAATATTGATAGATGTACTTATACTATAGAGTGATACAGATAATGTTGTTTGTTTTCTTTTGTATTTGAAGTATTCTTGTGTATATATTTGTGCTGCTGTATAAGAGAGGTTTTGTACTTAGGTGTGTGCCTCTCATTGAATTCTAGAAACATTTTGAGCGCGATAAAAAGCGAACTCTTGGGATCGGTTGATGAAAGCTCGGGGCTTTAGTAGTGAGCCGAGCGATATCGCTGATATTGCAATCTGCAGGGACATCCATCTCGATAAAAATCACGTTCTGTTTTTTGTGGTCTTCGATCACGATGTCTGGGTGATTAACCTCGATTTTTCTGCTTGTGTGTATTATAAAGTCCCACAAATTTCTTACAGGTTCTATCTCCGTAACTGCGTCAGGTGATATTCATACCAGTTTCTTCGTCTTCTTCTTCTTGATGAATAAAAGGAAAAATGCCCTTCAGGAAGAAGGAAGCATTATCTGAATCGAATTGACCCAGTAAATCTATTTTTGAAAAAGACCCACAATCATCAATTTTTGGGCGATTCTTCCAAATCTAGATAGTGGAACGAATGTTTTTAGCTCAAAGCTCGGAGGTAGAATCGCCGACTGACGCCAGTTCGGCCGGGTTTTAATCCTGGTTAAAAAGCAATCGGATGTCTAACCGTACTGATGAGCTGTAATACAGCGAAACAGATCTGTCTGCGGATGACTATTTACGCTCTCGCACCCTGATTGAGCACTCTGGAAGAATGGTAGACATTGAATTAAAAAAAAGTAGCTACTCTATCATCTACGCATCGTTCATTCAGTTATGAATTATAACACTCTCACTACTGGCGTGTGAATACATGGTATATCACACGCTAAAAATCTGCATCCTTCTACCGAGCGTCCATAGCTTAGAGGTAGAATCACCTACTGACGTCAATTCGGTCGGTTTTCAATAATAGGTAAAAAGCAATCGGATGTCTAACTTTACTGATGAGCTGTGATACAATGAAACAAATCTGTCTGCGGAGGACTATATATATATATATATATATATATATATATATATATATATATATATCGTGTCACAGAGAGAGAGAAAGAAATATTGATAGATATACTTATACTATAGAGTGAGACAGATAATGTTTGTTTTCTTTTGTATTTGTAATATTTTTATGTATATATTTACGTTACTGTATAAGAGAGGTTTTGTACTTGGGTGTGTGCGTCCCATTGAATTCTAGAAACATTTTGAGCGCGATAAAAGGCGAACTCTTGGTAAAAGCGCTTCGGGATGTGATCGGTCGATGAAAGCTCGGGGCTTTAGTAGTAGACCGAACGATATCGCTGATATTTTCCGTGTTTATCTGATTTACACCTCGGCTGAGATCCATGGACATGTGTGGGTCAAACTCGTTGGCTCTGAGAGTAGATCAAAAGCAGCGAAATATGCAGTTGGCCCACTCAAAGGCAAGAATCATTATCATTCGCTTAATACTATACTATCGTTTTTGGAGACAGAGAAAAACCAGGTTAGATTGGTGTGCTCAGAAAAGAATAAAAAGAAAGAAATGTGGGAACGAAAGAAAGAAAGGGAAAATGAAGAAAGAACGAAGGAAAGAAAGAACAAAAGAATAAAAGAACGAAAGGAAAAAGAAGAAAGACAAATGAATGAAAGAAAGAATGAATAAACGAACGAAAGAACGAAAAAAAGAAGAACGAAAGGAAAAAAGAAGAAAAAGGAAGAAAGAAAGAATGAAAGAACGAAAGAAAAAATGAAACAAAAAAGAGTGAAAGAAAGAAAGAAAGAAAGAAAGAAAGAAAGAACAAAAAGACGAAAGAAAGAAACAAAGAAACAAAAAAAAGGGAACGTGCAGATGGAAGCAACGAAATGAACTGGTAAATGAAAGATGAATAAAAGAAATAAAAAATGAGGAGAACGCGCTAAAAAAAACAACAATGAAATTAATGGACAAAAAAGCAAAGAAAGAATGAATGAATGAAATTAATATAGAAAGATACGTGAGAAAGGAAATGATGGAAGGAACGGATAAATGTTAGTGAAGAAAGAAAGAAAGAGAGAAGAAAGAAAGAAAGAAAGGTGATAAATAAGCAAAGAAAGAAACATTACAAAGGAAGTGACGAATTAAAGAAACGTAAGGAAGCGAAAAAAGAAAGAAAAAAAGAAAGAAAGAAAGAAACGTGTGAAATGAGAAAGAAAGAAACGAAAGGAATGCATAAAATTAAACAAAGAAGAAATATAGAGGGAATGTACGAATGAAAGAAAGAAAAAATGGAGCAAGAATAAAAAACAAGAAAGAAAGAAAGAAAATTAATGAAAATAGTTAAACAAGGCAAAGTAAGAAAGAAATGAAGAAAAAAAAAACACGAAGGAAGATACAACGTAAAAACAACATTTATTTTTATTGTTTTTACGTTGTATTTTCCTTTGTTTTCTTCGGAAAGAAAAATACTATAGAACGACATGTATTAAGGAATAAATAATCTAAAAATAAAAATAAAATAAATAAATAAAACGAAAAAAAGAAAGAAAGAAAGAAAGAAAGAAATTAGTGGAAAAAATATTTACAAAGAAATGTAAATCAAAATAAGTAGAAAAAATAAAGTAAAATTACGAAGACAAGCAAATCAGAATGAAAGAGAAAAAGAAAAAGGAAGAAAGAAAAAAGAAAAAGGAAGGAAAGAAAAAGGAAAAAAGGAAGAAAGAAAAAAGGAAGGAAGAAAGAAAGTAAAAAGAAAGGAAAAATGACAAAAAAGGAAGAAAGAAAAAAGAAGGAAGAAAGAAAAAGGAAGGAAGAAAGAAAAAAGGAAGGAAGAAAGAAAGTAAAAAGAAAGGAAAAATGACAAAAAAGGAAGAAAGAAAAAAGAAGGAAGAAAGAAAAAGGAAGGAAGAAAGAAAAAAGGAAGGAAGAAAGAAAGTAAAAAGAAAGGAAAAATGACAAAAAAGGAAGAAAGAAAAAAGAAGGAAGAAAGAAAAAGGAAGGAAGAAAGAAAAAAGGAAGGAAGAAAGAAAGTAAAAAGAAAAGAAAAATGACAAAAAAGGAAGAAAGAAAAAAGAAGGAAGAAAGAAAAAGGAAGGAAGAAAGAAAAAAGGAAGGAAGAAAGAAAGTAAAAAGAAAGGAAAAATGACAAAAAAGGAAGAAAGAAAAAAGAAGGAAGAAAGAAAAAGGAAGGAAGAAAGAAAAAAGGAAGGAAGAAAGAAAGTAAAAAGAAAGGAAAAATGACAAAAAAGGAAGAAAGAAAAAAGAAGGAAGAAAGAAAAAGGAAGGAAGAAAGAAAAAAGGAAGGAAGAAAGAAAGTAAAAAGAAAGGAAAAATGACAAAAAAGGAAGAAAGAAAAAAAGGAAGAAAAAAAGAAAGACAAAAGGTAACTTTTTGATTTAGCACCCGAGGTGGTAATTGAGTTCCGAAACAAAACAAATCGCGTAGTAATTGCACAAAGGAAGTAAATAGGCAGAAAATTAACTTCCTACGCCTAAAGTCATTCAGCACTGAATTAGATATGAGAATGGTGGTTTGGAGTGAGACAATGAGCGAGAAGATGTTCGTTTTTTTCTGGTCGTTAACAGCAATAAATTTAGGTTTCTTCAATAAATATTTATCGATTTGAGTTCAGCATATACATTTGCACAGAAATAAGAATGTTTTGGAAAAATTTGAAGGGATAAAGGCCTTCGGGTAGTAAATAAAAAATTTAGCAGACAAAAAGAAAGGAAAAAGAAAGGAAGAAAGAAAAAAGAAAAGCAGAAAGACAAAAAAGGAAGAAAGACAAAAAGAAAAGAAAGAAAAAGAAAGGAAGAAAAAAGAAAAGTAGAAAGACAAAAAGATAAGAAGAAAGACAAGAAGAAAGAAAGAAAGAAGGATGGAAAAAAGAAAAAAGAAAGGAATAAAGAAAAAAGGGAGAAAGACAACATGAAACGAAGAAAGAAGAAAGGAAGAAAGACAAAAAGAAAGGAAGAAAGAAAAACAGAAGGGAAGAAAGACATGAAGAAAGGAAGAAAGGAAGGAAGAAAAAAGGAAAAAATGACAAAAAAAAAGAAAGAAAGAAAACGCAAAAGAATGATTCACGAAAAAGAATAAAAATACGAAATAAAAATAGCTTCAACTTTAGCGGAATTTTTCGCTATTTCGCTTTACAGACCAATTTGCTATTTTTCTAAGTTCCTACTAAAGGCCGCAATGGAATGTACGAAACGAAGCCATGTTGAGAGCAAGACTGCTGGAAATTTGAGTTTGAGCTTGAATTTGAGTTTTGTTTAATGGCATATCAACCTCCGTGGATTATTTAATGCTAAAACGATGGACTTTTAAGTTTTTTTCAATGTTCGGTTATAGTGAGAGGGTTGATTTCATCAGATTTTAATAATAAAAAAAATTTTTATTCTTTTTTATTTAAAAAAACTGAAAATGTGTTCTAGTTTTGTAATCAAAAATGTTTTGTCGAGAATAATTTTTTTTTCTTCAAAAATGTGTTATGGTAATAATTTTTTCTTCAAAAATTTAATGTCGGTAAAATTTTTCCATAAAAGTCTATTTTGATGGATATATTTCTATAAAAGTCTATATTTGTACTTTCATAGTGTTTTGATCCCAATTTGGGGGTTAAATATTTGCGCATAGCTGGGACCCTAACAGGTGCTACCACTCCGAGTCAGGGTGGACCTGAGAACAACAGCGATTAAGAGATGGTTCCATGCTCTTCACAAACTCCCAACCAGAGTCCTTGCTTCCGGATGTAGTTTACCGTCATGCCAAGGACCTGGAAATTTGAAACAATACAAAATCCTTTAGCTGAGCAAAATATCAAGAGAAGTATCGTTCTTCCAGCAAATAAGCTTAGCTCTTTAGGTATTCAGTTAAGTGCCATACGTGATACACGCTTGGGGGATCATGTCTCTTTTGAACCATAACTGACTAAGCAGACGATTTTCCCGCTGTAGGTTGCCATTTCTTTCTGGGGTAGACTGGTTGCCAATCTGTTCTGCTATTCAACCCGTAGCTGGAGAGAGAAGAGATTGATTCATGCCTTCCCCAAGGATATTTGCGCGTAAGTGATTGCAGCGAATTAAACTGGAATTCGAACTCAGCTCTATTTTTTTTTTTTTTTTAATTCAGAGCCGATATCCATTGCACCACAATCCATTTAGTCATTCGTAAGCTATTTCTTGCACAGCGTCATAGAAATTTGGTATTCAATGAGACGTGGAATCACTACATCATTGAAGTTCATTTCTGATCTGGAGAATTCTGACATTATTTATTTTATTTTTACTAGAATTTGATTGTAAACAACCAGCGCCCAATATACTCAAGTTGCGAGTTAGATAAACGATCCGTTAACAGAAAAGCTCCGTAAAAAAGCACGCGTAGCTAGGGGTCATTTTATTCGCCATGTCTACCCTAGAGTTTTGTTCTTCTGTGTATTCTAGCGTCTACACATTCTTCGAGGCTTTAATATACTTGTCGTGTTTTAGGTTGTCATTCTAAACGGGTATTTGCTTAAATCACAGCTGAGTGGGAACACGATTCGTGTGTAAGCGGCACGTCAGTATATTGCCGCCAGGTTAAATGGAAATATTCGAATAATCTCCATTCCTCATCGTATTCCCATTAAGCCTTGTTTGTTCAGCTTAAAACGACGAGGTAGAAGAAATAATGTAACATAACCTCCTATTATATGCCAGCAAGCATTTAAAAAAGGAAGTATTTTCCTCGCTAAAAAGAAAAAAAAATAAAATGCTCTATATATCAGAAAAGTTAGAGCGGTCAAATCTGGACTTTAAATAAAAGCAAAAAAAAATTAAATGTTACATACAATTGGAGTAGATAGATCTATCTATCGCCCGGTTCACACTCCACCCACGTCTATTGAACAGGTTAAGAGGCTCATCCCTTGCTCCCTGTTTAGGGTGTGGCTTCTGGCTTTCTCTTTTCCAATCTTCTCACTTTTTTTTTTTTTTTTCAGTTGGAGTAGATAGATCTATCGCCCGGTTCACACTCCACCCACATCTATTGAACAGGTTAAGAGACTCATCCCTTATTCCCTGTTTAGGATGTGGTTTCTTGCTTTCTCTTTTCCAATCTTCTCACTTTGTTTTTTTTTTTTTTCAATTGGAGTAGATAGCTCTATCTATCGCCCGGTTCACACTCCACCCACATCTAGTGAACAGGTTAAGAGACTCATCCCTTGTTCCCTGTTTAGGATGTGGTTTCTGGCTTTCTCTTTTCCAATCTTCTCACTTTGTTTTTTTTTTTTTCAATTGGAGTAGATAGATCTATCTATCGCCCGGTTCACACTCCACCCACATCTAGTGAACAGGTTAAGAGACTCATCCCTTGTTCCCTGTTTAGGATGTGGTTTCTGGCTTTCTCTTTTCCAATCTTCTCACTTTGTTTTTTGTTTTTTTTCAATTGGAGTAGATAGATCTATCTATCGCCCGGTTCACACTCCACCCACATCTAGTGAACAGGTTAAGAGACTCATCCCTTGTTCCCTGTTTAGGATGTGGTTTCTTGCTTTCTCTTTTCCAATCTTCTCACTTTGTTTTTTTTTTCAATTGGAGTAGATAGATCTATCTATCGCCTGGTTCACACTCCACCCACGTCTATTGAACAGGTTAAGAGGCTCATCTCTTGCTCCCTGTTTAGGATGTGGTTTCCGGCTTTCTCTTTTCCAATCTTTTCACTATTACGTAGCCCCCTGCACATCAGTCGCGTTACCGCCTTGCTCGGGGTGATACGATTAATATATATATATATATATATATATATATATATATATATATATCCACTTGACTCCAGTCCTTTCTACATCACCCCGTGTATCTTGTTCTTTTCCTTTCTCATTACATCCACAATTGTCTTAAGGGTGGGGTTTTGCTACCATTCTGGTTGCTCGAAAAAAAATCTTATAGATGAGGCACCAGCGAGCTAAGCTCCTCGGAGCAGAAGCCATGAAAATATTTGTAGAAGAGTCAGAGAGAAATCATATCTCGCCGGTGAGAAAGTGGCTGGAGTCGAGCTGCCAGGTCGAGACCGTTTACATGATAGATTCTCCTTTGGAGCCTGTCAAGATCCCTGAGATGAGTAGCAGGTGTGCCCGACCAGACATGATAACAGTATTTAATGTTTGATTTGTACATGTGCAAGATGGACTTATGAGGAAAAACTTCCTGGCCCGAAACAGTGATCCAACCTTCCCAGCAGTGGATTTAGCTAGTGATTCAATTTAATGCTTCCACTTGAGGCCGGAAGAGAAGGTGAGGCCGAGGAAGCGCAGTGTATTGCTTTCAGGGATATATATATATATATATATATATATATATATATATATATATAAAGAGAGGAGAGAGAGTGCAAGGAAATATGCATGTATGATTCTAGTTTCTGTTATATTAAAAATGCTGAAAATATTCGTTGTATAATTTTAATGTGTTTCATTTAGTTGTCATATTGTTGCACGATAAATTTTGGTAAAAATTTTAAATTTACCGGTTCATTGTAATCCATACTCTTATCAAACTTCCCCATTGCTCACATTCTCTGGCCAAGGTATTTAAAAAAAAATCCACTTAATCCCATTGGATTGCATAAAATATTTACTTCATTTGTGACGAATTGTTTGATTGATTAAGTTTTTACGACTTGTCAACACTTTGGCGGTTATTTAAAGTCAGATTTTTTTTTTGTTTAGAATGCTAGAATTTTAGGGAGGGAGATAATAATTTAGTGATATCTTCTTTTACGTACCATCATCTTTCAGAACGTAGGCGATCATGGCCCTCTACATCTTCCTCTCCTTTGCAGCTCATATTTCGTCTTGTTATTTTTCCAAAACCCTGCTATGCTATCTATTTGCTTAAGTCCATCATGTATGTAATGCGCTGTTTTTTTTCCTTTATTTGTGAGTATCAGATTCTCTAAACCCGCCTTCCTCGTTACATATCCCAGAAATTTCAACTGTCTCTTCCTGATGTCAAGTATAAGTTTCCTTTTTGTTCCCATTCTCAGCAAAACCAAACAAAAAAAAAACAATATTTCAGGGGCTATTCAAGAACATGGCTCGAGTTTTCAGTTTGCTGTTCAGTTTTGTAGCAATTGGCGGTATTGGGCGAAACTACCTCTGGCGGAGCCTAGTCTGTGTTTAATTTCTTTTTTTTCTCCTATACATTGTTTCTTCTTCTTCTTCTTCTTCTTCTTCTTGTGCCGTGTCCTTTCAGGTGGTAGGCTGTCATGGACCTCCACTTACACCTGTCTCATGTCGGTCTTAACATTTTTCCTCTTTGTATATCTGCTCAAGCGCATTTTCCCCCTTATCTCTTTTTCCTGCTATAAAACCTAGCAGAAAGAGTACTCGCTATTCACTAGCAGAAAGAGGACTCGCTATTCACTAGCAGAAAGAGTACTCGCTATTCACTAGCAGAAAGAGTACTCGCTATTCACTAGCAGAAAGAGGACTCGCTATTCACTAGCAGAAAGAGTACTCGCTATTCACTAGCAGAAAGAGGACTCGCTATTCACTAGCAGAAGGTGTACTCGCAATTCACTAGCAGAAAGAGGACTCGCTATTCACTAGCAGAAAGAGTACTCGCTATTCACTAGCAGAAAGAGGACTCGCTATTCACTAGCAGAAGGTGTACTCGCAATTCACTAGCAGAAAGAGGACTCGCTGTAACGTTTATAATGTAACAAGAAATCATGTTACATTATTGTTGTGGACCTTCGTCATCAATTTGTTATATCAAGTCTTAACGCAAATCTTCGTCGCCAGTTTGTTGTAGCGAAACTTCGCTGCAAACTTGCAGTGACCCGTTTGGTCGGAAGTGAGACAAGGAACACATGAGGTAGGTTCAAAACAGTGTATTATTATAACAAGAACATATGTACGACGTAAGTGTTAGTAATTAAGTAAATAGAAATAAGTCCGAACGGTACAGTTACGCTGCTTATTGCTTGACTAGTAACTGGCCTTAACTGCGTACTAACTGTTGTCCTTAACAGTATTTAATTGCCTCCCCACTTAAGACAAAATGTAGCATGAGCCTTTTTAATGTGGGTCATCCAGGCCTTATAGCCCGAACAAAGATTAATGTGTAATTTTCCCCAGACGAGACTCTACCTTTCGGCGCAGACTCGACTGAGTTATTACTCTCCGCTTGAAATCAGAGAGTTCGACAATGCGCAAGGCAGAACACAAACTGCGTTTTTAACTGCTTCCCAGAAATCACGCAGGTAATTATATATAACAAGAGGAAGAGTCCATTCCTCATAAGAGGGCACCACAACAATTATTAAATAAGTTTTAGTTATTCCTTACATGATATTTTGTTTAGAATATGTTTTTAAGTGTAACTTAAACATGGCACAAGCCCAAAAGTATGGTGGACAGTGGGGAACATTGAACTCACTATTCAGTTGTAACCGATCGAGTGAAACAATCTTGCCAACAATGATACGATTAGAAAGTAATGACATTATTTTATGTTTCGGTTATGAAAAGAATGTAAGCTTTTGTAGATGAGAGGTAAGATTTTCTTACAGTCATGACCAAAAACCACCTGGCAAAAACGAACACCTTTTTATGTGCGTTGTTGTGCAGTGGATATCGGCTCGGAACAAGAAATCGAGGAGCCGAGTTCGAATTCCAGTTGAATTCATTGCATTCACTTACGTGCAATTACCCTTGGAAAAGATATTAATCCGTCTCTTCCTTCCAGTTATGGGTTAAATAGCAGAACAGATTGGGTTCTATAGCCTTGGCTGGCAACCAGTCTACCGCAGAAAGCAATGGCAACCTACTGCGGGATAATCTTCTGCCCAGTCAGTCATGTCTCTTTCGAGACATGATCGCCCAAGCGTGTTTCACGTATGACACTTAACTGACTGACTGAATAGGATATTACACAATATACTACTAGTTAAAGTTAACAAACTACAGTATTATTTTTTATAATCATATCGTCCCAAGCAAGGCATTTTATTGCCACTGTTTTACAGGGGGTTACATAGGAGGAAATTTATGAGAAAGAGTGACAGGTTATAGGGAGTGTCAGGAAGTGGGTAAGAGAAAGATCAGAATACTGATGAGAGTGGAGTATACGTAGAAAGGAGCCTGAGAAAGAGGATGCAGGTTAGTGAGATAGGAGATGACTATTGACTTTATATTTAAATTCTTGAAGATTGTAGCTGTCGGGGAATTAAGTAAATGGAAGAGAATTCCACAGGCGAGAATTGCGAGAAAAGAAGCTGATGGAGTAGAATTTACGTTTATAATTTATTGGTTTCACAGTAAAAGGATGGGACCTAGTTGCTGATCTTGTGGCTCGAATAAATTTATATATAGGAGACACCAGTGAGCTAAGTTCATCGGAGTAGAAGCCGTGAAATTATTTGTAGAAGAGACACAGGGAAGCCGCATTGCCCCGGTGAGAAAGTGAGTGTATCTGAGCTGCCAAGTCGGGATCTATCACATTACAGATTCTCCGTTGGATTTTGTCAAGAACACCTAGGTGGATAGCAGGAGTATCCGACAAGATATGGCAGGCGTATTCAATGCACGGGTGGATGGTAGATTTATATATGTGCAGGATTGTTTCAGGCGGAAAAAAACTTCCTGACCCTACACAGAGAACCGATTTTCTTAGCAGCGGATTTAGCTATGGTTTCTATATAGTCCTTCCACTTGAGGTCTGTTGTGAGAGTTAAGACGAGGAGGCGAATTGTTTTGCTTTAAGGGTGACTAACCTGATCCTTGCTAGTGGGGGGGGGGGGGGGTAGGAGCGATTGTCTGTTATGGTTAATAGATTGCAGCTTCGTTTTGGATGCATTAAAATTCACGAGCCATTTTTTAATCTAGTCCGCCACTGATCGGAGGTCCTTTTCAAGCTCGGCAGCGACGTTCGCTTTGTCAACCACAGAAGATTTTTTCTCGATGCGAGATTATTATTACAGCATCCGTAAGTTCCATAAGTGTTAGACACTGAATAGTATTTTTGAACTAGTGTAAATTTAAAATCCAACGTTCGCTAATAACCTTGGGACAAGAATAAACAAAACTATGGTAGTTTGTTTTACGGTTTGTCAACCCTTTACAGGTTATTTAAAGCCAGAAAATATTTTAGATTATAAGAATATTTCTTTGGGATAATAAGGATTTAATGACAAAAATCTTAATAATTAATCCATAGATGGAGGAGAAGTTTGGATTCGTACTTTTCCCAAAGGGTATTTTGCACGTAACGACCCCCAACAGGAATTGGAACTTGGCTCTCTGATGAACAATTCTAAGCCATTATCCGTTACACCGACCGCATATCCAAACTTAGATCACTTCGTATTCCCAAGACGTCACCCATCGCGGTAGTGACCTGGCTCAAAGATGCTTAACTTTGGTAATCATCATTTAACCTCATGCACATTTTCTTTAACCCTGATCACCTGACGCCAAATATAAGGTGCGTACCTGCAAGCTCTTTCTCAGAGCATCTTCTATGTGTTGTGTCCCTTCGGGACGTAGGCGATCATGGCCTTCCACATCAACCTGTCCCTTGTAACTGTTAACACTCTTTCTTTTGTTATCCATCCAAAACCCAGCTCTGAAATCCATTTGCTCAAGCCCATCAAGTATGTTAGGCGTTGATTTCGTTGTATTTTTCTCTATTTCCCTCTGACTTGTGAGTATCAGATTCTCCAAGACTACCTTCCCCATTACATGTCCAAGAAACTTGAATTGTCTTTTCCTGATGTTAAGTATAAGTTTCCTTTTCGTGTCCATCCTCTCCAAAACCTCGTTTTTATCAAATGTCGGTCTCTTTCCCTCTATCCACCATGTAAGTATCAGATTCTCCATGCCCACCTTCCACGTTACACGTCTCAGGAACGTCAGCTGTCTTTTCCTGGTGCTAATCATAGGTTTCCTTTTCGTTTCCATCCTCTTCAAAACCTCGTCGTTCTCACATGTTGGGTCTCTTTCCCTCTAAACACCCTGTGAGTATCAGATTCCCCAAGCCCCATTTCCTCATTGTGTGTCCAGGAAATTTCAACTGTCTTTTCCTGATGTTAAGCATAAATTTCCTTTTCGTTTCCATCCTCTTCAAAACCTCGTGTTCGTTCACATGTTCGGTCCATGGTATCCTCACCATCTTTCCTAAACCTGTTCGGGCATCCATTTACGTATAGTTGTTAGGTTGGTTATGTGCTGATTTTCTCTCTCCCTGTTGACTTAGTTATGACCTGTGAAGGTCAAATTTTACAAGCCCTTTCCTTATTATGCGCCCGTCCTATTTTTCACAAGGCTATTTGCACATATAACGATATGGATATAACGATCTCGACCAGAATTGAAACTCTTCTCTCCGATTTCTAATTCTTAACTGAAATTACAAATCGAAGAGCAGAAATTAGAAATCTGCTCTAATTTCTAATTAGAGCAAATTTTATGTTCTGCTCTAACAGAACACAAAATCTGTGTTCTGTCAGAACACAAAATCTGTGTTCTGTCAGAACACAGATTTTGTTAGAACGAATCTGTTCTAACAAATTTACAACAGATTTATTTCTAACAAAAAAAAAATTTGTGTGGGTGGGGACACCCACAAAAAAAATTTACAGTACCTGGTATTCCTCAGAGGCCTCACCCATCCGTTACTTAACTCCGGTGATCGTACAAGAACAGGTGTTTCAGCGAGATGTAACCATAAGCCATTACTAGAAAAAATTAATATAATAATAATTATTATCTTCATTGTTCGAACTATCGTCTTATCTTTATTTTAATATTCACAACGTTTCAGACGTTGTACGCTCTGGCCATCTTCAAGTGATTGAAATTTTCGAACCGACCCCTTTATTTCGATCACTGGGGTATATTGTTCTCGCGCCATGAGCCATGCCACTTCCGGATGTCTTAGTTAACTCCCTTTAACTCATCACTCTAAGGTATTTTTTCACCATTGCTGTAGCCAGGTATTGAACGCACAACTCTTTCGGCCAAGTCACGAGATCTAACCAAACCTATATCCACTGGGCCATACGGCCTTAAAGAAACGTCACGAATATGGCAATGAAGACGAGGACAACAGTCCGAACAATGTAAATAGTGTAAATACTACCTCATTACGTAAATATAGACGAATAATAATAATGTTTATAAAAAATAGTATTATTAGTAATGTTAAACAGAATTTCCAAAGCTTAGGAACTCATAATATTAAAGACATATACATATATGGATGCATATCAGTCAGTTAAGTGCCATACGTGATACACGCGTGGGCGATCATGTCTCGAAAGAGACATAACTGACTGGGCAGAAGATTATCCCGCAGTAGGTTGCCATTGCTTTCTGCGATAGATTGGTTGCTAGCCAAGGCTATAGAACCCAATATGTCCTGTTATTTAACCCATAACTGGAGGGAAGAGACGGATTAATACCTTTCCCAAGGGTATTTGCGCGTAAGTGAATACAATGGATTCAACTGGAATTCGAACTCGGCTCCCCGATTTCTCGTTCCGAGCCGATATCCACTGCACCACAACGCACATCCTCTTATACATATCCAGAAAATACTAATGACATTATTTGTCTCTAAAATATTAACAAAAGAAATAACTATTAATAATAATGCCGTATCCAAGTTCCACTGTGCCTTTTCTATAAATACGTTCGCTGTAACTCTTTTGATGATTTTTCCTTTCTGGTTATTTTTATTACTCACCCCTGCCAAACTAATTGTACATATGTGAACTAGTGTGAACTTCAGAGAGACTTGAGGTGTTACGGTGGCTGTAATAACAATGGTGAGTAAAAATGTGTTATTTTATTGAAAAGGTATTGCATTGGTTGTTTGGACAAGTGATTGTGGCTAGTTAAGTTTAAGATAAAGCAGATGATGACCAGCCTTCTCCATCCGCAATTTTGGCCTTATGCCACAGCCTTTATATTTATGCAAAAGTAAATATGATTTCTTTAAATAATCAATTAAGACTTCATTTTTAAAGTTCTTTATGTTCCTCACCTCCGCAGACAAACTGTACGTACTGGGATTACATTGAGCTTCAAAGAGACTTGAGGTATTATGGTGGTTGTAGTAAGAATATTAAGTCGTAGGCCTCCGTCGGTAACAGTTGACCATGGTTGGATGCAAGCCTGGGCAATGTGATATGGAGGGCAGGCAGTTGCTCATGTATCGCACCCATCAGCTTCACGTCACTAATTAAACAAAAGGAACGAAAGCGTCGTTACAATTTGGGACCAGTGCCGCCGCAGAAGTTGCCAAAACTAGTTGAATACAATAGCGAACTGCCTAAAGGACTCCGAATCCTGAGAAAGTGACTGTATCCGAGATGCCAAGTCGGGGTCTATTACATTGCAGATTCTCCGTTGGATTTTGTCATTGGATAGCAGGAGCACCCGACCAGATATGGTAGCAGTGGATTTATATATGTGCAGGATTTGTTTTTGTTTTTTTATAATCGTTTCACCCCGAGCAAGGCATTTCGCTAACACTACTGCGCAGGGGGTTACATAGAGGGGAAAGTGGTGAGAAAGGATGGTTAGATATAGGAAATGTCAAAATGAGGGTGATAGACGGGTAAGGATACCGAGAATGAGGGTTGGGTAGATGATGAGAGTGTTGGGAGAATATGTGCAAGTTAGTGTGATAGGAGGTATCTATTGACCCTACATTTCAACTCTTGGAGATTGTAGCTGACATGTGGAAGGTAATTCCACAGGCGGGAAGCGCGAGAAAAGAAGCTGTTGGAGTAGAAATTACGGTTACATCTTATCTGCTTACTGTAAAAGGGTGGGACCTAGTTGCTAATCTAGTATCTCGTGTAAATTCGTACCTAGGCGGCACCAATGATCTAAGTTCATCGGAACAGAAGACGTGAATGTATTTGTAGAAGAGGCACAGGGAAGCCACGTCACGCCGGTGAGAGAGTGGTTGCAGCCGGTCTGCCAAGTCGGTATCAACCACGTTACAGATTCTCCATTGTATTTTGTCAAGAAGCCCAAGGAGAGTAGCAGGGGCACCCGACCAGATGTGGCAGCAGTATTCAATACACGGGCGGATGGTAGATTTATATATATGCAGGATAGATTCAGACGGGAAAAACTTCCGGGCCCAGCACAGAGAACCGACTTTCATAGCAGCGGATTTGGCAATGGATTCGATATAGTCATTCCATTTGAGATCCACCGATAGTTTAACGCCAAGGAGGCGTAGTGTTTTACTCTCTGGGAGGCAAGCCTGTTCCATGCTAATGAGAGGTAGATGCGATTGTCTATGGTGGTTAGTTGATAGCAGCTTCGTTTTGGAATCATTGAAATTCACGAGCCATTTCCTACCCCAGTCTACTACGGATTGGAGGTCCATTTCAAGCTCGGCAGCGAGGTTCGCTTTGTCGCCCACACCGGGTTTTTGATCGAGGCGAGAGTAAATTGTGGTGTCATCGGCGTACATACCTACTTTGGATCTAATGGCATCGGGGAGATCATTAATGTAGATCAGAAAGAGCGTGGGACCTAGGATAGAGCCTTGAGGGACGCCCGCGTTCGTATGGTAGTTTTGTGAAGCATGCCCATTTACTACTACCTTCAATGTGCTGTAGGAGAGGAATGACTGGATGAGGTCAAACAAATGTCCAGTTATACCGTAGTTCCGCAGTTTGCATAAAAGACCAGCGTGCCAGACTCTGTCGAACGTTTTGGAGATATCCAAGGCAACGGTACGGGCTTCGCCATTCTTGTCAAGAGCCTGGTATATGTACTCGGTAATGGTCGTTAGGATATCAGCAGTAGACCTGGTGTATCGAAAACCGTACTGTTTGTCCGAGAGAAGCCTGTGGGCCATGAGATTCTGAATCACCTCGGCGTTGATAATGGCTTCGAAAACTTTGCCGAAGATCGGAAGGAGACTGATAGGGCAGTAATTAGCGGGGTCCGAGGGTTCGCCAGTATTCTTAAATATAGGAACTACAGAGGAGGACTTCCAACAGGCAGGAAAACAGGAAGCAGATAGGCAGAGGTTATAGAGTTTAGAGAGGACAGAGGAGAGTTCGGAAGCACATGACAGAATGATCCAGGGATTCAAGAGATGTGACCTTGGCTAGAGGGAGGTGTTCGCTGACATAAACACCAAGCTCATGCATATGGACATTGGAGTCCTTCCTGAAGAGGGGAAGATAACCAGTAATGAAAAACTCCGAGGAGGGGATAGAAGGGTCAAGTTTAGTCTCACATATAGCTAAGATATCGGGTGAGTTAGTTTGGAGGAATGATTCTACGCTGTTAAAGTTACTGCGGATACCTCGTATGTTTGTGAAGGAAACGCAGATAGGTTTGGGCGTTTGATGACTAGCTGGTTTAGTCTTACTGTTTCGATTGTTTGATTTCATAGAGGTTTAGTTGGGGAGAGAGAGAGGTCTAGAGTAGGGTCAGATGGTCACTAATTACAGCAGGTGAAGGATGGAGACTGGCGCTGCCTGCAGCATAATGTGACCTCGGGGTTGCCCATAGGAGATTCATGCAGGAACGCCCGTCCATGCGCGAAATGGCACTACAGGAACCGCGATATTATTCAACTGTTGATCAGAGCAGCCTTTCAAGACGCTCAGAATGAAGAGACGTTGCCACCATACTCACCAACTGCAAAGAGCTTCCAGCCGAACCGACACCAAGACCGAAAAAGAGAGATGAACCGGGAATCCTTTCCAAAACAAGAAACAAGGCGATCACCACTACTCCTGTTCAGAAGAAGCGGATGGAGTGTGAGACCGGGCGATAGTAGGTACTATCTACTCCAATTAAAAAAAAAAGGACAGCTAAAATAACATGCGTTTACTAAGTTTTAACTTAGTAAAAGTCAAAACGAATCTTGAGAATCAAAAACAATTTACACAATCTGATCCAAGTGCATTACAAGAGTGACTCAGGTGGAAAAAAAATTCCTGGTTCTACACAGAGAACCGACTTTCTTAGCAGCGGATTTAGCTGTGGATTCTATATAGTTCTTCCACTTGAGGTCTGTTGTGAGAGTTAATCCGAGGAGGCGCAGTGTTTTGCTTTCAGGAAGACTAGCCTAATCCATGCTAATGGGGGGTAGGAGCGATTGTCTGTGATTGTTAATAAATAGCAGCTTCGTTTTGGAAGTATTAAAATTCAACATAAAAATGGAGTAAGAGAAGAAGAATGTGCAAATAGTATGTCAGAGAGTGTATTGTTTTCAGCAAACGGAACAGCCCAATATGCAAACTACGAAAATATAAGCTCCTACTATAAAACGCTCCCATGGCATGCTTATTCAAATAACCAGTGACAACTAAATTCAGTCCCTGGCGTGCTCGTCGCGGTAATACTTTTACAGACAGGAGAAGGGGTGAAAGGCTGGTCACTGGCGCCTTATAACCAGTTGTTTCGGGAAGCTGGAGCTCGTCAGCCTGAGAAGGCAGTTCAATATGCAAACTACCAAAATATGAAATATTTAATATATAGTTAGTGCTGTAAAAGACGACGCAAAAGGCGACACCGAAATCCGAAGTTGAGTTGGAATAACGAAAGACGCCTTACAAAAGCAAAGCATTAAGATACAAGAAAAAAAAAGTTACTCAACTGTTATTATGTAATATCGACCCTCTTCTACGAGAGCGAATTCCGGATAATCTACTCACGGATGAAGGAAAAACTTGAAACAGCAGAAATGTGGTCCTACAGAAGGATGCTGTGCATATCATAGACTAAAAATGTGAGTAACGATAGAGTAAAATGTAAACAAAGAAAGGATACTTTTAATTATAATCAAATAGAAATAGGCAAAATTTCTAGGGTGTATAAAGAGAAAAGAACACTTTGCAAATAGACAACGCACAAGACGTACTGAAGTCAACAGGAGTAGAGTAAAGCAGTGTAAAACCTATCGGGATTATGTGAATAGCTGACAGAGCAGAGACTAGGAGAGATAAACCAGATTTACTAACTTCTTTTTTCAATCATTTAATGTGCAGGGGGCTACATAAGAGAGTTAAAGTTTTAGGCAGGAGGAGAGTGAAGAGTAAGTCGAACCAGCTATAGAGGGTGACAGAAAGGGCAAACGAAGGATGTGAACACAAGAGTAAATACAGTTGCCAATGTAGAGAGGAAGGAAAAGAACAAGATACACGTGGTGATGTAAAAAGGACTAGAGACAAGTGGATAAAAGCTGGGAAGTTACATTGCATTTAAATTCCTGGAGGTTCTAGCCGTCCGTAAAGCAAGTATATGGAAGGGAGTTCCTCAGGCGGGAAGCGCGAGAAAAGAAGCTGATGGAATAGAATTGTTGTCTGCATTTGGTTGATTTAACTGCAAAAGGGGTGGGACCTTGTTGCCAGTCTGGTCACCCGAGTAAATTCTTGTGGAAAGGGCACCAGTGATCTAAATTCGTCAGAGCAGAAGCCATGAAAATATTTATAGAAGAGACAGAGGGAAGCCACATCCCACCAATGAAAAAGTTGGTTGTATGTATATAGGAAGAAAGACTCGATCCCGACACGTGTGGTTGAACAAAGATCTTTATCTTTTATTATTATTTAACCCCAAGCAAGCATTGATGTGCATGGGGCTGCGTAAAAGAGTTAAAGTTTTAGGCAGGAGGAGATCGAAGAGAAAGGCTTACCAACTACAGTGGGTGAAAGAGAAAAGGCAAGAGAAGGATGTGAACACAGGAGTGAAGATATTTGCGAAGGTAGAGAGAAAGGAAAAGAACCCGGGGTGATGTAGAAAGAGCTGGAGTTAAGTGGATAAGAGATGGGAATTGACTTTGCATTGAAATTCTTGGAGGTTGTAGCCGTCAGGAAAGCAAGTATATGGAAGGGAGTTCCACAGGCGGGAAGTTCGAGAAAAGAAGCTGGTGGAGTAGAATTGTCGCCTGCATTTGGTTAATCTAACTGTAAAATGGTGGGACCTTGTTGCCAGTCTGGTTGCACGAGTAAATTCTTGTGGAAGGGGAAACAATAACCTAAGCTCCTCAGAGCAGAATCCATGAAAATATTTGTAGAAGAGACAGTCACAAATGACAGAAAGTTGTAGAGAGCCATAATTGCCCATTTCTTGAAAGGACAACCTACATAGAAGAGAAAACAAGCCAGATATTGCTCTTTAACTATACGTCATTTCTGAGATAAAATGATCACTTTGATACCGATAATGATACTGATTACAATATAAAAATTGTTTGATCTTCTTGTCGTTTCCGCCATTACATATAAGATTATGGAGGCATTTGTCTCTACCGGGAAACATTTTAATTCAGATCTAGCCAGATATTACTTAGTTCATCTATCAAAACATGTTTTACCATTAATACAAATTCCAGACACATCACGATAATGTAATTAGTTTTTTTTTTATTCAGTGAAATAATCTTTTTTTTTTACTAAATGAAAAAAAATCGTATCAACATTTTCATGATGAATAATTTACGGTGTAATCTTTATTGTTTCACTCCTAATCTCATCCGCGCGATGAAACTTTCTTCCTTCCGCGAGAAGAAAAAGGCCAATCAACTATTTTTTGCTTGAACACTATGGATTCCTACTGCACCAGAAAGCACGTCACTCTAGCACGAAAAAAGATGAAAGATTTGAAATAAATCCTGATGCTTGCATGCAAAACAAAAAAAATAATACATTTCTCAATATTTGTAAATATAAAAAAGATTGGTGTATTTCGAAGCAACTGATATATGAAATAAATAAATAAATAAATAGCCTCATTACACATAAGCCGGGGTGGGGAGTAGTATGCTATGTTGTCTGAGAAAAATGAACAAGCAAACAAACAAACAAAAAAAGGATAAAATATGGTTGTTAGCATTTAAACTTTTAAAAAGTCGTTGTGGTGCATTTTGTGGTGTCAAAAGAAATACCTGTTTTTGGCGGACCTGAAGGAGACGACCACCACCTTTAAATTTGTTGTTTTTCATTTTTTTTTTTTTTACTTTTTTCAGTGCAAACTTCTCGATTATACCATAAACTTTCCGATTGACATAAAAAAAAAAAATTTTAAAATAGTTCAATATTTAAACAATTTTAAGGGGGCTCAGTTTTTCATACAACGTTATAGTAAAACGATCCTCCATTTTGGAGCCACTCGCCTTTACGACATTACCACCACCTGTAAATTTGTTAATTATCATTTTTTTTTTTACTTTTTTCAGTGCATTTTTATCGATTAAACCCTAAACTTTCGGAATGACAAAAAAAATTTGTAAAAATTTCAACATTTAATTGGGGGGGGGGGGGCTCAGTTTTTCATACAACCTTGTAGTAAATCGGGGCTCAGTTTTGCATACAACCTTGTAGTAAATCGGGGCTCAGTTTTTCATACAACCTTGTAGTAAATCGGGGCTCAGTTTTTCATACAACCTTATAGTAAATCGGGGCTCAGTTTTTCATACAACCTTATAGTAAATCGGGGCTCAGTATTTCATACAACCTTGTAGTAAATCGGGGCTCAGTTTTTCATACAACCTTGTAGTAAATCGGGGCTCAGTTTTTCATACAACCTAATAGTAAATCGGGGCTCAGTTTTTCATACAACCTTATAGTAAATCGATCCTGTGCAAGTAACTCTTTTGCTTGCGCATATTCAACAACTGATTCCTTCGCGAAACTTTCGAATAAAACTATTCTTGGAGTTTCCGTGGAAGATGCCATCGTAAGAACTATAGAAAACTTGAAAAAGACAAAAACAAGACCAACAACTCGTCCCCACAAAAAAAAAACAAAAAAAACAAAGCGACCCCAACGAAAGTGGTTCTAAAATGAAGGATCGATTTACTATAAAGTTGTATGAGAAACTACCCCCCCGCCAAAAAAAAAACTGTTTAAATATTGAATTTTTCTAATTTGATTTTTTTTTTTTTTGATAATAGGAAACTTTAGGTAATAACCGATAATCCTGCACTGAAAAAAGATTTAAAAAATGAAAAACAACAAATGTAAAGGTGGTGGTCGTCTCCTTTAGGTCAGCCCTGTTTTTATTTTTATTTTTATTTTTTTTCACCCAAAGCAAGTCAGTACTGCCACTGGTGTGCAGGGGGTTACATGAGAGGAGAGCAAAACGAAATTAAAACAAGATAGAGGGGGTGCTGGAAGAAAGAATAGGAGAAAGATGGAAACCAAGGAGAAAAAAGATAGCAACTGATGTTGACCTTAAACTTTTAGGGATTACAGATTTGAGTTTCAGTTTTGTTTAACGGCATATCAACCTCTGTCGGTCATTTAAATCCCCCCAAAAATGGGGTTTTAAGGTATTTTTTAATGTTCAGTTATAGTGAGATGGTTAATTTAGTCAGATTTTAATGAAATTTTTTTTGTTTTAAATCTTTTTTATTTTAGAAAACTGAAAATGTCTACCAGTTTTGTATTCAAAAATGTTTTGCTAAGAATATTTTTTTCCCTTCAAAAATGTATATTTTTCAATAAAATTCTTTTTTATGTTTTTTTTTTTTATAAAAGTGTATTTTTATACTTTCATAGTGTTTTGGCCCCAGTTTGGAGATTAAATATTTGCCCATAGCTGGGAGCCTAACAGGTGCTACCACTCCGGGTGAGAGTGGACCTAAGAACAACAGCAATTAAGAGGTAGTTCCATGCTCTTCACAACCTCCCAATCAGAGGCCTTGCTGCCGGATGTAGTTTATTGTCTTGCCCAGGAACATAGGGATTATAGGCTATCAGAGAAGCAAAGGTAGGAAGTGTTGCAAAGGTAGGAAGTGCGAGAAAAAGAAACTGATAGAGTAGAAAGGGTTTATATTTAACTGTTTTTACTCTAGTTTCTAATCTAGTAGCACGAGTAAATTCAGAGGTAGAGGGCATTAGAGATATAAGCTCGTCTGAACAGAAGCCACGAAAATATTTGTAGAAAAGACAGAGGAAAACCACATTGCGTCGGTGAGAAAGTGACGGAAGTCGAGCAACCAAATCGGGAACGACTGCATTGCAGATCCACCTTTGGAGTTTGTCGAGAACCCCGAGATATATAGCAGGAGCATCCGCCCAAATATGGCAACAGTATTCAATGCACGGGAGAATGGTAGATTTGTATATGTGCAAGATGGATTCTGATGAGAAAAACTTCCTAGTCCGACACAGTGACTCGACCTTCCTATAGTAGATGTAACTTTTGATTAAATGTAGTCGTTTCACTTGAGGTTGACTAAGAGAGTGAGGCCGAGGAGGCGCAGTGTATTGCTTTCTGGAAGACTTGCGTGATCCATATTGATGGAAGGTAGGAAAGTTTGTCTTTGGTTATGAAAGAAGAGCAACTTCGTTTTGGAAGCATGAAAATTTATAAGCTATTTTTTACCCCAGGTTGGAGGTCCTTTTCAAGTGTAGCAGTGAGATCTACTTTGTGAGCCTTGGCAGATTTCTTATTCAGGTGAGAGTAAATGGTGGTGTCGTCAGGGTACTTGGGAAATTGATTTTAAGAAATGGAAGTATGGAGCCTCTTGTAATGTTTTAACCTACTGTTTAGTCGTCATTAATCTAGCGAGACGAGCCTATTACTCATTGCACCTTGTTAAATTATACGTGTATACATAAATATAAAAGTGAACTCTTCAGGCCATGTGTTTTGTTCATTGTCTCGACTATTTATACATGCTGGTCAATAGTACATTATGACTAACACTATTATAATGCATAACAATAATTTTTGTTCAAAGTACTTTTAAGCCTTTTGGCAATTTTTAGCGAGCTTCTTCTTCTTCTGTCATGTTCCTTCATGACGTAGGCGATCATAGCCCTCCATATTTCCCTATCCTCCGTAGCTCTGAACAAACTTTCTCCTGTTATCCCGCTCCGCCATCCATATACTCAAGTCCCTCAAGTATCTCACGCGTTACTTTCCTTGTCCTCCCCTCTATCCCTCTTGTGAGTATCAGATTCTCCAAGCCCACCTTCCTCATTACATATCCCAGAAATTTCAGTTGTCTTATCCTGATGCTAAGTATGAGTTTTCTTTTCATTTCCATCCTCTCCAAAACCTCGTCGTTCTCACATGTTTAGACTCTTTCCCTCTTATGAGTATCAAATTCTCCAAACCCATCTTCCTCATTACATGTCCCAGAAACTTCAGCTGTTTTTTCCTGATGTTATGTACAAGCTTCCTTTTCGTGTCTATCCACTTCAAAATATCGTCTTGTTCTGTCCATGGTATCCTCAGCATCTTTCTGTATAACAATATTTGTGTTGCTTCAAGGTCTTTCCTTCTTCTTTGGTGAGATTGTCCAGCATTTGCTGCCATAGTGAAGGACAGACATCACATAAAATCCAGTATTCTAATCTTTGTTTCCAGTAAATTATTCCGGTCTCTCAATACTCTATTCAACTTCTGAAATGCATGCTTGGTCAAAAACATAAGCCATCGAATCTCAGTGTAGCACTTTCCGTTCTTTGATAGGACACTTCCTAGGTTTTTAAATATTTGTACGTTTTGGTACAGTGGATATCGGCTCGGAACGAGAAACCGGGGAGCTGAGTTCGAATTCCAGTTAAATCCATTGTATTCACTTACGCGCAAATACCATTGGGAAAGGTATTAATCCGTCTCTTCCTTCCAGTTATGGGTTAAATAACAGGACAGACTGGGTTCTATAGGCTTGGTCGGCAACCAGTCTCCCGCAGAAAGCAATGGCAACCTACTGCGGGATAAGCTTCTGCCCAGTCAGTCATGTCTCTTTCGAGATATGATCGCCCAAGCGTGTATCACGTATGGCACTTAACTGACTGACTGAATATAATAGTTGGAAAAATAATTAAAACTTCTACTGGACATAAAGTGGGGGTCGGTTTTCTATTGTTATGAAGTAATAAACTGATCCCCCACTAATTATACTTAATATAATAATGTAATATAATCTATCTCTTCTCCCTCCAGCTATGAGTCAAATGGCAGGACAGATTGGGTTCTATAGCCTTGGTCGGCAACCAGTCTACTGCAGAAAGCAATGGCAACCTACTGCGGGATAATCTTCTGCCCAGTGAGTCATGCCTCTTTCGAGACATGATCGCCCAAGTGTGTATCATGTATGGCACTTAACTGACTGACTGACGTGCATGATTTTAGTCACCCCTACTTGCATTTGGCATTTTGGGATCCACTTTTTACTGATAATTATGCATTCAGTTTTCTTGTATTTCTATGCAGTTTCTTTTCGCTTTCTTCCGATTTCGTTTGTAGGAGGTCTTGTAGTTTCATTTCCGATTGGGCTCTAAGTGTAGCTTTGGTCGGCAAATCCAGCTCCACAGCAGGAAGTATCAGCACCCACAATAGATCAGCTGATGAATGAAGGACAACGATCCCCCACTAATATCATTTCAGCATATAATCAACATCTCCTCACTATACACAGTTGTAATGAATAGCATGATTGAAGCCTATAGTTTATTGCAGCACCAGTCTGGCAGTATATGGTCATAACTTACTATGGGGGATCAGTTTTATATTGTTTTGAAGTAATAAACTGATCCCCCACTAATTACTACTTAATAATATAATACATTTCTTACCCCGCTTAGCTATAAGTTAAATAACAGGACAGATTAACGTATAGCTTTGGTCGGCAAACTGGTCACAGCAGAAAGCAATGGCAACCTACGGTAGATCAGTTTTTTATTGTTTTGAAGTAATAAACTGATCCCCCACTAATTATTACTTAATATTACAATACATTTCTTACCCTGCCAGTTATAAGTTAAATAACAGGACAGATTAAATGGCGAGGTTTATTTGGCAACCAGTCTACAGCAGAAAGCAATAGAATCACAGTGGGGGATCAGTTTTATATTGTTTTGAAGTACAACCGATCTCACTAATTATTACTAGCAATATAATATATTTCTTCCCCCGCTAGCTATAAGTTAAATAACAGGGATGATTGGGTCGGCGGGCTTATCGGCAACCAGTCTACAGCAGAAAGCAATGGGCAACCTACGGTGGGGGACTTCGCCTATATTACTAGCAATAAACTGATCCCCTCACTAATTACTACTTAATAATATAATACATTTCTTACCTGGCTAGCTATAAGTTAAATAATGCGGACAGATTGGGCTCTATAGCTTTGGTCGGCAACCAGTCTACAGCAGAAAGCAATGGTAACCTACGGTGGGGGATCAGTTTTATATTGTTTTGAAGTAATAAACTGATCCCCCACTAATTACTACTTAATAATATAGAATACATTTCTTCCCCCGCTAGCTATGTTGTACACATGGGGACAGATTGGGCTCTATAGCTTTGGTCGGCAACCAGTCTACAGCAGAAAGCAAATGGCAACCTACGGTGGGGGATCAGTTTTATATTGTTTTGAAGTAATAAACTGATCCCCCACTAATTACTACTTAATAATATAATACATTTCTTCCCCCGCTAGCTATAAGTTAAATAACAGGACAGATTGGGCTCTATAGCTTTGGTCGGCAACCAGTCTACAGCAGAAAGCAATGGCAACCTACGGTGGGGATCAGTTTTATATTGTACTTAGCAATAAACTGATCCCCACTATACTACTACTTAATAATATAATACATTTCTTCCCCGCTAGCTATAAGTTAAATAACAGGACAGATTGGGCTCTATAGCTTTGGTCGGCAACCAGTCTACAGCAGAAAGCAATGGCAACCTACGGTGGGGGATCAGTTTTATATTGTTTTGAAGTAATAAACTGATCCCCCACTAATTACTAATAATATAATACATTTCTTCCCCGCTAGCTATAAGTTAAATAACAGGACAGATTGGGCTCTATAGCTTTGGTCGGCAACCAGTCTACAGCAGAAAGCAATGGCAACCTACGGTGGGGGATCAGTTTTATATTGTTTTGAAGTAATAAACTGATCCCCCACTAATTACTACTTAATAATATAATACATTTCTTACCCTGCCAGCTATGCTAAATAACAGGACAGATTGGGCTCTATAGCTTTGGTCGGCAACCAGTCTACAGCAGAAAGCAATGGCAACCTACGGTGGGGGATCAGTTTTCTATTGTTTTGAAGTAATAAACTGATCCCCCACTAATTATTACTTAATAATATAATACATTTCTTACCCCGCTAGCTATAAGTTAAATAACAGGACAGATTGGGCTCTCTAGCTTGGCCGGCAACCAGTCTACAGGCAGAAAGCAATGGCAACCTACAGTGGGGGATCAGTTTTATATTGTTTTAAAGTAATAAACTGATCCCCTCACTAATTATTACTTAATAATATAATACATTTTCTTCCCGCTAGCCAAGGGGTTAAATAACAGGACAGATTGGGCCCCATAGCTTTGGTCGGCAACCAGTCTACCGCAGAAAGCAACAGCAACCTACGGGGGGATCAGTTTTCTATTGTTTTGAAGTAATAAACTGATCCTCATCCCGCCAATTATTAATAATAATATAATACATTTCTTCCCCCGCTAGCTATAAGTTAAATAACAGGACAGATTGGGCTCTATAGCTTTGGTCGGCAACCAGTCTACAGCAGAAAGCAATGGCAATCTACGGTGGGGGATCACTATATTGTTTTGAAGTAATAAACTGATCCCCCACTAATTACTACTTAATAAGAGAATACATTTCTTATTCCGCTAGCTATAAGTTAAATAACAGGACAGATTGGGCTCTATAGCTTTGGCTGGCAACCAGTCTACAGCAGAAAGCAATGGTATCTCACGGTGGGGGATCAGTTTTCTATTGTTTTGAAGTAATAAACTGATCCCTACCAATTATTACTTAATAATATAATACATTTCTTACCCCGCTAGCTATAAGTTAAATAACAGGACAGATTACTCATAGCTTTGGTCGGCAACCAGTCTACAGCAGGAAAGCACAGGACTTACGGTGGGGGATCAGTTTTATATTGTTTTGAAGTAATAAATTGATCCCCCACTAATTACTACTTAATAATATAATACATTTCTTACCCCGCTAGCTAGTTAAATAACAGGACAGATTTAGGGTCTATGTTTTTTGTCGGCAACTGAACACAGCAGAAAGCAATGGCAACCTACGGTGGGGGACTAGGTTTTCATTGTTTTAAAGTAATAAACTGATCCCCCCACTAATTATTACTTAATAATATAATATGCATTTTTACCCCGCTAGCTATAAGTTAAATAACAGGACAGATTGGGCTTCCATAGCTTTGGTCATAACCAGTTCACAGCAGAAAGCAATTATAATCACGGTGGGGGATCAGTTTTATATTGTTTGAAGTAATAAACTGATCCCCCCACTAATTACTACTTAATAATATAATACATTTCTTCCCCGCTAGCTATAAGTTAAATAACAGGACAGATTGGGCCCTATAGCTTTGGTCGCAACCAGTCTACAGCAGAAAGCAATACAACCTGTTGTGGGGATCAGGCTTTATATTGTTTCTGAAGTAATAAACTGATCCCCCAATTAATTACTACTTAATAATATAATACATTTCTTACCCTGCCACAAAGGGTTAAATAAACAGGACAGATTGGCTCTATATTTAATGGCAACCAGTCTACAGCAGAAAGCAATGGCAACCTACGGTGGGGGATCAGTTTTCTATTGTTTTGAAGTAATAAACTGATCCCACTAATTATTACTTAATACAGCAATGGTTACTCTCTTACCTCACATGGCAAGCAAATAACAGACAGATTGGGCTCTATAGCTTTGGCCCGCAACCAGTCTACAGCAGAAAGCAATGGCACCTACAGTGGGGGATCAGTTTGGAGACATAGTTTTAAATAATGAACTGATCCCCACTGAATTATTACTTACTAATAATACATTTCTTCCCGCCAGCTATGCCGGGCCACAGCATGATTGGGCTCTATAGCTTTGGTCGGAGGAATCAGCTCACTGTGCAGAAAGCACAGAACCTACGGGGGGATCATTTTCTATTGTTTTGAAGTAATAAACTGATCCCCCACTAATTATTACTTTAATAATATAATACATTTCTTACCCTGCCAGCTATAAGTTAAATAACAGGACAGATTGGCCCAGAGTTTTGGTCGGCAATCCATTGTCTACAGCAGGAAAGAAATGGCAACTCACGGGGGATCAGTTTTCTATTGTTTTGAAGTAATAAACTGATCCCCCACTAATTATTACTTAATAATATAATACATTTCTACCCTGCCAGCTTATAAGTTAAATAAATAAGGTCAAGATTGGGCTTCAGCTCTCTTTAATGGCAACCAGTCTACAGTGAGAAAGTAATGGCAACCTACGGTGGGGATCGGTTTTCTATTGTTTTGAAGTAATAAACTGATCCCCCACTAATTATTACTTAATAATATAATATATTTCTCTACTCCCGCTAGCTATAAGTTAAATAACAGGACAGATTGGGTTTATAGCTTTGGTCGGCAACCAGTCTACAGCAGAAAGCACGGCAACCTACGGTGGGGGATCAGTTTTCTATTGTTTTGAAGTAATAAACTGATCCCCCCACTAATTATTACTTAAATGAATATATACTTTTGGCCTCAGCTAGCTATAAAGTTAAATAACAGGACAGATTGGGCTCTATAGTTTAAAGGCTTTGCAACCAGTCTACAGCAGAAAGCAATGGCAACCTACGGGGGGGATCAGTTTTATATTGTTTTGAAGTAATAAACCTGATCTCAAATTGTATTCACACTTAATAATATAATACATTTCTTTACCCCGCTAGCTATAAGTTAAATAACAGGACAGATTGGGCTCTATAGCTTTGGTCGGCAACCAGTCTACAGCAGAAAGCAATGGCAACCTACGGTGGGGGATCAGTTTTATATTGTTTAAAGCAATAAACGATCCCCCACTGGGTCATTTAATGCAATATAATACATTTCTTACCCCGCTAGCTATAAGTTAAATAACAGGACAGATTGGGCTCTATAGCTGGCCGGCAACCAGTCTGTTAGAAAGCAATGGCAACCTACGGTGTAAGATCAGTTTTCTATTGTTTTGAAGTAATAAACTGATCCCCTACTCACTATTACTTAATAATATAATACATTTCTTACCCCGCTAGCTATAAGTTAAATAACAGGACAGATTGAAGTTCACAGCTTTGGTCGGCAACCAGTCTACAGCAGAAAGCAATGGTAAACTCCACAGTGGGGGATCAGTTTTATATTGTTTTGAAGTAATAAACTGATCCCACTAATTATTACTTAATAATATAATACATTTCTTCCCCGCTAGCTATAAGTTAAATAACAGGACAGATTGGGCTCTATAGCTTTGGTCGGCAACCAGTCTACTGCAGAAAGCAATGGCAACTCACGGGGGGATCAGTTTTCTATTGTTTTGAAGTAATAAACTGATCCCCCACTAATTATTACTTAATAATATAATACATTTTACCCCGCTAGCTATAAAGTTAAATAACAGGACAGATTGGGCTCTATAGCTTTGGTCGGCAACCAGTCTGGTTGTTGCTAGAAAGCAATGGCAACCTACGGTGGGGGATCAGTTTTATATTGTTTTAAAGTAATAAACTGATCCCCCACTAATTACTACTTAATAATATAATACATTTCTTCCCCCGCTAGCTATAAGTTAAATAACAGGACAGATTGGGCTCTATAGCTTTGGTCGGCAACCAGTCTACAGCAGAAAGCAATGGCAATTTTACAGTGGGGATCAGTTTTATATTGTTTTGAAGTAATAAACTGATCCCCCACTAATTATTACTTAATAATATAATACATTTCTTCCCGCTAGCTATAAGTTAAATAACAGGACAGATTGGGCTCTATAGCTTTGGTCGGCAACCAGTCTACCGCAGAAAGCAATGGCAACCTACGGGGGGATCAGTTTTATATTGTTTTGAAGTAATAAACTGATCCCCCACTAATTATTACTTAATAATATAATACATTTCCTTAAATTCTGCTAGCTATAAGTTAAATAACAGGACAGATTGGGCTCTATAGCTTTGGTCATGGCAACCAGTCTACACGCAGAAAGCAATGGCAACCTACGGTGGGGGATCAGTTTTCATTGTTTTGAAGTAATAAACTGATCCCCCACTAATTATTACTTAATAATATAATACATTTCTTACCCCGCTAGCTAGTAAGTTAAATAACAGGACAGATTGGGCTCTATAGCTTTGGTCGGCAACCAGTCTACAGCAGAAAGCAATGGCAACCTACGGTGGGGGATCAGTTTTATATTGTTTTGAAGTAATAAACTGATCCCCCACTAATTACTACTTAATAATATAATACATTTCTTCCCCCGCTAGCTATAAGTTAAATAACAGGACAGATTGGGCTCTATAGCTTTGGTCGGCAACCAGTCTACAGCAGAAAGCAATGGCAACCTACAGTGGGGGATCAGTTTTATATTGTTTTGAAGTAATAAACTGATCCCCCACTAATTATTACTTAATAATATAATACATTTCTTACCCCGCTAGCTATAAGTTAAATAACAGGACAGATTGGGCTCTATAGCTTTGGGCGGCAACCAGTCTACAGCAGAAAGCAATGGCAGATGGTGGGGGATCAGTTTTATATTGTTTTGAAGTAATAAACTGATCCCCCACTAATTACTACTTAATAATATAATACATTTCTTCCCCCGCTAGCTATAAGTTAAATAACAGGACAGATTGGGCTCTATAGCTTTGGTCGGCAACCAGTCTACAGCAGAAAGCAATGGCAAAACCTACGGTGGGGGATCAGTTTTCTATTGCTTTGAAGTAATAAACTGATCCCCCACTAATTATTACTTAATAATATAATACATTTCTTTCCCCCGCTAGCTATAAGTTAAATAACAGGACAGATTGGGCTCTTATAGCTGCACGCATAAACCAGTCTATACTGCAGAAAGCAATGGCAACCTACGGGGGGATCAGTTTTATATTGTTTTGAAGTAATAAATCGATCCCCCAATTAATTATTACTTAATAATATAATACATTTTTACCCCGCTAGCTATAAGTTAAATAACAGGACAGATTGCCTCATAGCCTTCGGTCGGCAACCAGTCTACAGCAGAAAGCAATGGTACCTACGGTGGGGGATCAGTTTTATATTGTTTGAAGTAATAAACTGATCCCCCACTAATTACTACTTAATAATATAATACATTTCTCTTTCTTCCCCCGCTAGCTATAAGTTAAATAACAGGACAGATTGGGCTCTATAGCTTTGGTCAGCAACCAGTCTACAGCAGAAAGCAATGGTACTTCACAGGTGGGGGATCAGTTTTATATTGTTTTGAAGTAATAAACTGATCCCCCACTAATTACTACTTAATAATATAATACATTTTCCCCTGCTAGCCAAGTAAGTTAATAACAAGACAGATTGGGCTCTATAGGCTTGGTCGGCAACCAGTCTACCGCAGAAAGCAATGGCAACCTACTGCAGGATAAACTTCTGACCGGTCAGTCATGTCACTTTTGAGACGTGGTCGCCCAAAGCGTATATCATGTATGGCACTTAACTGACTATGTAGTGATTGGCGGAAGGGTTAGATCGCTCAATTTTCTACCGTTAGACCCGGGTTCAAAACTCACCATACCAGAGTAGTGGGAGTGTCCTCAAGAACACATGGTCCATTGGGTAAAAGCGTTGGATGAATCCAAAGAGTTGGGAGTTCAATACGTAACTACCAATAACTCGAAGAAAGTCGGGGTGTACAACAGCTGAAACGTCGTAAATATGTCCACTTAGATTAGGACAACCGTCCGAACAATGTAAGTGGTGTAAATAACTACAATACCTAATCTCAGAAATAAAGACAGATCCTGAAGAAAGTCGGAAGGTACAACGGCCGAAACGTCGTGAATATGGCAACGAAAATGAGGAGAATAGTTTGAACAATATCAATAGTCAATTATCAGGTGTGAACGTTAGAAGAGTAATCAAGAATGTATTTATGATGAACTAAGTAATATCTGGCTAGATCTGAATTAAAATATTTCCCGGTAGAGACAAATGCGTACATAGATGTAATGGCGGAGACGACAAGAAGCTCAAACTGTTTACATATTTCATTGAAGATGAGATCAAAGTTGGCTGTAAAACACGAAGCTGGAACAGAGTTCGATAGGATAGTGCAGCGAGAAAAGGAACTGTTAGATTAAGCTTACAATTATATCTCGTCATTTAAGCAGTGACTTGAGACGATCTCGTCACCAATCTTGTCACCTTCTTCTATGTGTCTTGTGTTACGTGTTATAAGTTTTAACTAAAGAAGAAAAATGATTGATCAAAACAGAGCTGAACCACAATGTTACGTGTTAAGTGTAACAAAATAAAAAATAAAAAGGATTGACCAAAACTCAGAGTTAAAAATAACATACAAATATTTAATTTACGATAAACACAAAATGATATATACACAAAATATTTGCAATCAAAACAGAAAGCAGAGTTTACTACTGGCAGAGTAACGGGTAAGTGTTACGAAGAGGAAGTAAGGTTTCAAACATCTTTACACAGTTAAGACAGCGAAGATGTTTAAGTGCTATACTTTTAGGAAATCTTTAAATATGTATATAAAGAATAATTATTAGTTTGGTCAATGAAAGAGTCAAAACTATCTATTTACCCTTTTAATTCCATGAGATTCTCTTTCAGGTTTTAGTTGGTCGGCAACTTTTCTTAGAGAGTCTTTCAGTTAGATGCACAAATCCAGGAATCGGGTAAAGTTGAGAATGTCACCAAATCTTGTTAACAACTAACTACTCTCTTCCCAAAATCTATTTTTATAGGGGCTAACACCTAATTTGCATATTCTAGAATCCTTTACAGTTCGCTAGATTTTACTCGAATTTTCTCGGACATTCTAGCATCTTCCAAATGTTCTATTTCTAATTTTCTGATTTTTACGACTACTTCATGAATTAAAACTTTTTTGTAATAACAATTAGGACTCAATACAATCCATTACTACAACTTTTTAGACATTATTATTAATACTTTTTTTTTTATATATAAATGCATCCTCATAACACACAGACAAATATTTAATTTACAAAAACAAAATAAAATATTTACAAATATACTATTTTTGCATTCAAAACAAGAAACATAAAATGACTACTGGCAGGCGAAGTGTTACGAAGGGAGACGTTACGAAGGGAGACGTAAGTAGTGAGTAGTAATTTTTACACGTTAGGCTAGCGAGTATTCTAAGTACTATATTTGGTAATCCTCAAATGTGTATATAAAGAATAATTTTTTGTTTAGTCAATAAAAGAGTCAAACATTTCTATCTACCCATTTAGTTTCATGAGGTTCTCTTTCAGGTTTTAGTTCGTCGTCAACTTTTAGTAGAGATTCTTTCCGCTGGATATACAAATCCTGAATCGGATAATTGATAATGTCAGCAAATCCTTTTAACAATTGACTACTCTCTTCTCAAAACCTATTTTTATAGGGCTAACACCTAATTTGCATATTTCTCGAATCATCTAAAATTCTGTAGATTATACTAGAATATTCTAGAATCTTCCAAACGTTCTATTTCTAATTTCTCTACTTAACTATTTCATGAATTAAAACGTTTTTGTAATAACAAGTAGGGCCCAATAACTTACTATAACTTTTAACTTTTTTTGGACAATATTAATATAATTTTTTATGTATAAATACCTCCTCGTAACACTTGTCTCTTCAGGGCGGAGGTGATCATGACTTCCCACATCTTCCTATACCTATTCTCCTGTTACACCTAGTAAATCCCGTTCTGCTATCTATTTACTCAAGCCAATCAAGTATATTATGCATTGCTATTCTCTGTCTCTCCTTCTCTCTATCTCACCTGTGTTAGATTCTCCAAGCCTTCTTTCCTCATTAATTGTCCCAGGCACTTTAGTTGTCTTTTCGTAATGTTAAGTATTAGTTTCTGTGTTTGGTCTACGGTATCCTCACCTTCTTTTCAGTTGCTTGAAGTCTCTCCTTCATCTTTAATGAAATTGTCTAGCCTTCACGGCCATATTGAAAGACAGACATCACATAAAAATTCTGTACTCTCTTCTTTGTTTCCAGCGAAATTTTCCTGTCTACTCATCTTCTGACCATGCCAATTCGACTCCGGATCTCTGTGTTGCACTTTGCGTCTTCTGTTATAACACTTCCAAGGTATTTAAATTTTTGTACCTGCTTGATATTAGTATCCCCGGCCTGTAGTTGACATTTGGGGCTCTTCTTTTACTGATTACCATTCATTCAGTTTTCTTGTAGTTTATTTGCTGTCCTTTCTTTCCGCTTTTTTTAGCTACTTCCTGTTGAAGGTCTTCTAGTTTCTTTCGTGTACATGCTATCAGCACTGTATCATCTGTTTATCTTATATTGCTCAGATTGTGGCTGCCAATGACGAATACTAGCATAACTTCTAGTGATATGGCCTTAAATGTATATAATAATGATAATCCGTCATGTATTGACCAAGTCAGTCAGTTAAGTGCCATACGTGATACACAGTTTGGGCGAGCATGTCTTGAAAGAGACATGACTGACTGGGCAGAAGATTATCCCGCAGTAGTTTGCCATTACTTTTTGCTCTAGACTAGTTGCTAACCAAGGCTATAGAACCCAATCTGTCCTACTATTTAAGTCATGGCTGGAGGGAGAAGTGACGGATTATATTATTAGATTAATAAGTCTTAATTAGTGGGGGATCAGTTTATTACTTCATAACAATAGAAAATCAATCCCACACTTAATGACCGGTAGAAAATTTACTTATTCCTCCAACTGTCATATTCAGCCAGTCAGTTAAGTGGCATACACGCTTTGGGTGATCATGTCTCAAAAGAGACATGACTGACTGGGCAGAAGATTATCCCGCATAGGTTGCCATTACATTTTGCGATAGACTGGTTGCCGACTAAGACTATAGAACCCAATCTGTCCTATTATTTAACCCATAACTGGAGGAAAAAGACGGATTAATACCTTTCCCAAGTGAATGGATTGAATACAACTGGAATTCGAACTCGGCTCCCAGATTTGTCGTCCTGATGTGTTGATATTCACTGCACCAAAACGCACATTATTAGGTAATGCCCCAAAACTGTAAGATTCACGTGGACTCTGTTCTCTTACCTTTTTAATGTAACGGGGGGTGGGGGTTTGCGCGAGAATCTTTAGAAACCAGACAAGCTGTATGCACTGTCTCACCTAAAATCAAGAAAAGATTACTCTTAGCGAAAAGCTGAAAAACTAATCGTTTGTATTTTCATTGCTTTAAAGATTATTATGTCATTAATTTTGATGAGATAGAAGAAGAATGGAAGATGGAACTGAATAAAAAAAAATAAAAAAATTAAAAAAATGGCGTTAAGTGTGAGCGGAAGGAAAATGGCGGGAATTAGAAAGAAAATGGCAGAAAGTGCGAGTAAAAAAAGCGAGAAGTGTAAAAAGAGATTGCAAACGAAAGAGACAGAAATATTGATGGAAGGACGAGGAGAATTAGAGTCGGGGAAATAGAAGAAAGATAAATTGAAACAATTTTGTAATTAGGAAATGATCATAATATGGTTTTATTATTATTATTATTATTATTATTATTATTATTCCGATACAAATAATCTACTATATGGACTTCTGGCGAGGCCCATCCAAATCTTTATGATTTAATCACAATACCAAATCTCACTTCGCTTTGCTTGTATCATCATATCTGATTTACTTTGACAATATCGAGAAATTTGATATTAATCCCTTTTATTTATACAGCTTTCCAACCATGAGACCCAAGTTCGAGTCTCACTATGTCGGGCAGGTGATTTGAGGATATTATCGTTCTGGCGAAGAAATTCATGCGTGCGACACTTTGGGAAAAAGGCTAATAAGCGTATCGTGGGTTGGACCAAGCATTGTGAGTGAAATTGTATAGATGGACAAGTTAGGAAGCCGTCAATGTTTGCGCTAGCACGAATTTGCAAGTCATCATGACTGAGGTGTTGAACGTACTGGTTTAGTTCAAGCTGTTGATGGCGGCAGATAATGCGATAAGTTCCGATCAGTATAAATAATTATAAACCACACATAGACACTGTTAGTGTTGAACAAACATAAATGTGTTTGAGAAGGCGTCTCCAACAGGGACTAGATAGCCGCCGTAAAAGATAGGTGTATCGGAGATAGCGGCCATAACAGACAGACGTATTGGAAAACGCGTAGCGGGCCATTTTATAAATATTGATTTCAATTGTATTCCGTGCATCCACTTATTAAAGGTATTAATCCGTCTTTTCCCTCCACTTATGGGCTAAATTATAGGACAGATTGGATTCTATAGCCTTAGTCGGCAACCAGTCTAAGTAATGTTAATCTACTGCGGGATAATCTTCTGCCCAGTCAGTCATGTCTCTTTCGAAACATGATCACTCATAGCGTGTATCACGTATGGCACTTAACTGACTGACTGAATATAATAGTTGGAATCAGGATTAAGGCTTCTAGTAGTCATAAAGTGGGGGATAGGTTTTTATTGTTATGAAGTAATAAACTGATCCCCCACTAATTATTAGGTTATAATATAATTTTTCCTCCCTCTAGCTATGAGTCAAATATTAGGACAGATTGGGTTCTATAGACATGGCTGGCTACCAGTCAACTGCAGAAAGTAATACCAACCTACTGCGGGATAAACCTCTGCCCAGTCAGTCAGGTCTCTTTCGAGATATGATCGCCCAAAGCGTGTATCACGTATGGCACTTAACTGACTGACTGAATATAATAGTTGGAATAATGATTAAGGCTTATATTGGTCATAAAGTGGGGGATCAGTTTATTACTTCATAACTATAGGAAACCGATCCCCCACTAATTACTACACAATAATATAATAGATTTCTTTTCTTTTTACATATGAGTCAAATAACAGGACAGATTGGGTTCTATAGCCTTGGCTGGCAACTAGTCTTCCGCTGAAAGTAATACCAACCTACTGCGGGATAATCTTCTGCCCAGTCAGTCATGTCTCTTTCGAGATATGATCGCCCAAGCGTGTATCACGTATGGCACTTAACTGACTGACTGACTGACTAGTTTGATATCAATGTCTTCTCCCAGTACTTGACTGACTGACTTAATAACAAAAGCGTAGATATAAACCTTAGATATGGTTGAAGATGCTTTTATATTAAATTTCTATCAAAATGACTTTTTAATTCGTAAACGGTCACGAAAGAATGCGTGATTGTCAGCAAAAAATACAGCTGTTTCTTAGAATTACTTATTGGGGATGTCAAAACCAGGCAAATTCAGAAGTCTGGGCAGTGCATACACTAGTCAGTCAGTAAAGTGCCATACGTGATACACGCTTTGGGCGATCATGTCTTGAAAGAGACATGACTGACTGGGCACAAGATTATCTCGCAGTATTATCACTTGGGCTATTAATACGTATGCCATTATTACCGATGGTATTTTTACCTTTGTCAGTAATCCCTATGTGATTATGACTTGGGCTGTTATTACTTATGCCATTATTACCGATGGCATTTTTACCTTTGTCATTAATACCTATGTGATTATCACTTGGGCTGTTAATACGTATGCCATTATTACCGATGGCATTTTTACCTTTGTCAGTAATACCTATGTGATTATGACTTGGGCTGTTATTACTTATGCCATTATTACCGATGGCATTTTTACCTTTGTCATTAATATCTATGTGATTATGACTTGGGCTGTTATGACTTATGCCATTATTACCGATGGTATTTTTACCTTTGTCATTAATACCTATGTGATTATCACTTGGGCTGTTAATACGTATGCCATTATTACCGATGGCATTTTTACCTTTGTCATTAATATCTATGTGATTATGACTTTGGCTGTTATGACTTATGCCATTATTAACGATGGCATTTTTACCTTTGTCATTAATATCTATGAGATTATGACTTGGGCTGTTATGACTTATGCCATTATTAACGATGGCATTTTTACCTTTGTCATTAATATATATGAGATTATGACTTTGGCTGTTATGACTTATGCCATTATTAACGATGGCATTTTTACCTTTGTCATTAATCCCTATGTGATTATGACTTGGGCTGTTATGACTTATGCCATTATTACCGATGGCATTTTTACCTTTGTCATTAATATCTATGAGATTATGACTTTGGCTGTTATGACTTATGCCATTATTACCGATGGCATTTTTACCTTTGTCATTAATCCCTATGTGATTATTACTTGGGCTGTTATGACTTATGCCATTATTACCGATGGTATTTTTATCTTTGTCATTAATCCCTATGTGATTATCACTTGGGCTGTTAATACTTTTTTTAATAAGCGTTTCACCCCGAGCAAGGCATGTCACTGCCACTACTGCGCAGCGGGCTACATAGAGTGGAGAAATGATGATTAAATACAGGAAATGTCAGAGGGTGGGTAATAGGCGGGTAGGGATACAGAGAATGGTTAAATATAGGAAATGTCAGAGGGTGGGTGATAGGCGTGTAAGGATACCGAGAATGAGGGTTGGGTAAATGAGAGTGTTTTGAGAATAATTGGGAGTTAGTGTGATAGGAGGTGTCTATTGACCCTACATTTAAACACCTGGAGATTGTAACTGTCGGGAAAGCAGACTTGTGGAAGGGAGTTCCAAAGGTGGGAAGTGCGAGAAAAGAAGCTGTTGGAGTAGAATTTACGGTTACATCTTATTTGTTTAACTGTAAAAGGGTGGGACCTAGTTGCTAATCTAGTATCTTGTTCAAATTCGTGCTTAGGCGGCACCAGTGATCTAAGCTCATCGGAGCAGAAGTCATGAAAGTACTTGTAGAAGAGGCACAGGGAAGCCACATCACGCCGGTGATAGAGTGGTTGCAGCCGGTCTGCCAAGTCAGTATCAACCACGTTACAGATCCTCCTTTGTATTTTCTCAAGAAGCCCAAGGAGAGCAGCAGGGGCACCCGACCAGATATGGCAGCAATATTCAATACACGGGCGGATGGTAGATTTGTATATGTGCAGAATAGATTCAGGTGGGAAAAACTTCCGGGCCCTGCACAGAGAGCCGACTTTCATAGCAGCAGATTTGGCAATGGATTCGATATAGTCATTCCATTTGAGGTCCGCCGAAAGTGTAAGGCCAAGGAGGCGTAGTCTTTTACTCTCTGGGAGGCAAGCCTGTCCCATGCTAATGGGAGGTAGATGCGATTGTCTGTGGTGGTTAGTTGATAACAGCTTCGTTTTAGAGGTATTGAAATTTACTAGCCATTTCCTACCCCAGGCCACTACGCATTGGAGGTCCTTTTCAAGTACAGCTGCGAGGTTCACTTTGTCGTCCACACCTGGTTTTTGATCGATGCGAGAGTAGATTGTTGTGTCATCGGCATACATGGTAACTTGGGATCAAATGGCGTCGGGGAGATCATTAATGTAGATCAGAAAGAGCGTGGGACCTAGGATAGAACCTTGAGGGACGCCCGCGTTCGTATGGTAGTTTTGGGAGGTATGCCCATTTAATACCACCTTCAAATGGGAGGTAGATGCGATTGTCTGTGGTGCTTAGTTGATAACAGCTTCGTTTTAGAGGTATTGAAATTTACTAGCCATTTCCTACCCCAGGTCACTACGGATTGGAGGTCCTTTTCAAGTACGGCTGCGAGGTTCACTTTGTCGTCCACACCTGGTTTTTGATCGATGCGAGAGTAGATTGTTGTGTCATCGGCATACATGGTAACTTGGGATCAAATGGCGTCGGGGAGATCATTAATGTAGATCAGAAAGAGCGTGGGACCTAGGATAGAACCTTGAGGGACGCCCGCGTTCGTATGGTAGTTTTGGGAGGTATGCCCATTTAATACCACCTTCAATGTGCGGTTAGAGAGGAATGGCTGGATGAGGTCAAACAGATGTCCAGTTATCCCGTAGCTCCGCAGTTTGCACAAGAGGCCAGCATGCCAGACCCTGTCGAACGCTTTGGAGATATCCAAGGCAACGGTTCGGGCTTCGCCATTCTTGTCAAGTGCCCGGTATATGTATGTGTATATGTTATGCCATTATTATCGATGACATTTTTACCTTTGTCATTAATACCTATGTGATTATGACTTGGGCTGTTATTACTTATGTCATTATTATCTATGCCATTATTTCCTATGTCATTATGACTTACGTTATTATTACCTATGCCTTATTACGTATGCCATTATTATCTATGTCATTATGACTTACGTTATTATTACCTATGCCTTATTACGTATGCCATTATTATCTATGTCATTATGACTTACGTTATTATTACCTATGCCTTATTACGTATGCCATTATTTCCTCTGTCATTATGACTTACGTTATTATTACCTATGCCTTATTACGTATGCCATTATTATCTATGTCATTATGACTTACGTTATTATTACCTATGCCTTATTACGTATACCATTATTATCTATGTCATTATGACTTACGTTATTATTACCTATGCCTTATTACGTATGCCATTATTTCCTATGTCATTATGACTTACGTTATTATTACCTATGCCTTATTACGTATGCCATTATTTCCTATGTCATTATGACTTACGTCATTATTACCTATGCCTTATTACGTATGCCATTATTTCCTATGTCATTATGACTTACGTTATTATTACCTATGCCTTATTACGTATGCCATTATTTCCTATGTCATTATGACTTACGTTATTATTACCTATGCCTTATTACGTATGCCATTATTTCCTATGTCATTATGACTTACGTTATTATTACCTATGCCTTATTACGTATGCCATTATTTCCTATGTCATTATGACTTACGTCATTATTACCTATGCCTTATTACGTATGCCATTATTTCCTATGTCATTATGACTTACGTCATTATTACCTATGCCTTATTACGTATGCCATTATTTCCTATGTCATTATGACTTACGTTATTATTACCTATGCCTTATTACGTATGCCATTATTTCCTATGTCATTATGACTTACGTTATTATTACCTATGCCTTATTACGTATGCCATTATTTCCTATGTCATTATGACTTACGTTATTATTACCTATGCCTTATTACGTATGCCATTATTTCCTATGTCATTATGACTTACGTTATTATTACCTATGCCTTATTACGTATGCCATTATTTCCTATGTCATTATGACTTACGTCATTATTACCTATGCCTTATTACGTATGCCATTATTTCCTATGTCATTATGACTTGCGTTATTATTACCTATGCCTTATTACGTATGCCATTATTTCCTATGTCATTATGACTTACGTTATTATTACCTATGCCTTATTACGTATGCCATTATTTCCTATGTCATTATGACTTACGTCATTATTACCTATGCCTTATTACGTATGCCATTATTTCCTATGTCATTATGACTTACGTCATTATTACCTATGCCTTATTACGTATGCCATTATTATCTATGTCATTATGACTTACGTTATTATTACCTATGCCTTATTACGTATGCCATTATTTCCTCTGTCATTATGACTTACGTTATTATTACCTATGCCTTATTACGTATGCCATTATTTCCTATGTCATTATGACTTACGTTATTATTACCTATGCCTTATTACGTATGCCATTATTTCCTATGTCATTATTACCTAAATTAGACGTATGAGATATGAATAGGAGAGATTGTTCGAAATGAAGTCTAAGGAGACAAGGAGGAAAAATAACAATTGACCCTTCAATTGAAAATATTTTCTCTACGGATTGTTCTTGACTCATTTCTATCTCAGTGGAACTCTCTTCATATATCTGGGTGGCTTTGCTTGGTTTGTATTCGTTTAACGACATATTAACCCGTTTGGGTTACTTAATGCCGGAATCTAATTATGAAAATTCAAACTTTATAATTAATTCAAGAGAATAATTTAATGATCAAATTATAATTAATTAGCTTCATTTTCTTACCTAATAATCTTACAAAATCAAACGAGGAGTGACAATGTGTTCTTTTTCTCTTAATATTTACACCCCAAGAAAAGTGGTACCGCCACTGATGCGCAGGGGGCTACATAAGAGTAAATGTTTAGGAGGAGAGTGAAGAGAATGTTGAACCAGTTACAGGGAGTGTCAGAGAAAGGGCAAGAGGAGGATAGGAACAGGTGTGAAGACAGTTGCGAAGGTAGAGAGAAAGGAAAAGAAGAAGATATACGGGGTGATGTTGAAAGGACTGGAATTACATAAGAGATGTTAAGTATTAGGCAGGAGGAGAGTGAAGACAAAGACGAACCAGCTACAAGGTGGTGAAAGAGAACGGGCAAGAGTAGGATGTGAACACAGGTGTGAAGACAGTTGCGAAGGTAGAGAGAAAGGAGAAGAAGATATATGGGGTGATGTTGAAAGGACTGGAATTACATAAGAGAGGTTAAGTATTAGGCAGGAGGAGAGTGAAGACAAAGACGAACCAGCTACAATGGGGTGAAAGAGAAAGGGCAAGAGAAGAATGTGAATACAGGAGTGAAGACAGTTACGAAGGTAGAGAGAAAGGAAAAGAAGAAGATATACGGGGTGATGTTGAAAGGACTGGAGTCAAGTAGATAAGAGATGGGTATTGATCGTGCATTTAAATCCCTGGAGGTTGTAGCCGTCAGGAAAGCAAGTATATGGAAGGGGGTTCCACAAGCGGGAAGTGCGAGAAAAGAAGCTGTTGGAGTAGAATTGTCGCGTGCATTTGGTTGATCTAACTGTAATTGGGTGGGACCTTGTTGCCAGTCTGGTTGCACGAGTAAATTCTTGTTACGGAAGCACCAGTGACTTAAGTTCGCCGGAGCAGAAGCCATGAAAATATTTGTAGATGAGACAGAGGGAAGCCACATCCCGTCGGTGAGAAAATGGCTGGAGTCGAGCTGTACAAGAAATAAGATTATCATATCAATTTTTAAAAAATTCTGACAATTACAATTTAGTAGATAACAATAACTATGGGTTATTTAACGCGAAAATCTAAATATTTTGAACAGAATTTTATCGCTTCAGCTCCATATAAATATTTGTAAATAATTTTATACTTTGAAGGCAAATGTATGCGTCATAGTATGCGTCATGTGGACTGTAGATTATCTATTGTAGATGTTATATGTTTAAATATAAACCTTTTTCTTTAAGGTAGGACATTATTTTAACGGACACAGTATATTTAGGTGGATTTTTCATGTAATTTTTAAATAATCTTACTAAATGAAACGTAAATGAAAAATTGCTTCTCTTTACAAGAAATTAAATTAATCATAGAAATATTTCACTTTTTTTATTTTATTATGTAAATCATGTTTTCAATTTTATTAATAACAAGTATTTTTGGTCATTTTGCTGTACAAATCTATTGATGGTCAGTTTGCAATAGAAATGTCTTGTTGGTCATATTGTTATAAAAATGTACTGTTGGTAATTTCACTAGAAATGGTATTCTTGTAACTTTTTTTTATACAAATACTAGCAGTATAGCCCGGCGTTGCTCGGGGGTAATGAAAGCTTTAAAACTAATCCATTGTCCTAAAGACTCAGCCTAAAGAATATTTGTGTGAAGTTTGGTGAGAATCGGATAAAAATTGTGGATTTGTATAAAAAACATACAGACAGTTAAAAAGACTCACACAAACACACACATATATATATATTATCGATTTTCTGCACTATTGTAAGAATTGCAACCTTGAAACTTCTGAATATCGTTTCTTATGTCTTCGTCAATGAGTGTATCAAGTTTGATTAAAATCGGACCACTCCTTCTATAACCTAATTTTTTCGATTATCGATTTTCGATATTTATCGGAGGTACCTCGACACAACATCTAGCTAAGAACACTCGCAGACGCTTCTAGTACAAATTGTGTAAATTTTCAAGAAAATCGGTTCAGCCGTTTCGGATTCTATAGGTAACGGACACACACACACACAGACAGACACACACAAACAAACAAAATTCCATTTATAAATAAGTTTAGATATTGCTGGTATTTTTACTATAAAATGTATTTAATTGTTTTGTTTTATTTAAAATAAAATGTTGGTCATTTTATTATAAAATGTATTGTTGGTAATTCTATACATATCTGCCTGATCATTTTCTTATTAAATGTTCTGTTGGCCATTTTATCTCTCACAGTATTTTCAAGATGATTTCTCATGTTTTTTTTTTCAAGTAATCTTACAAAATCGAACGAGGAGAAAACATTTCTTTCTCCTTACACGACTCGAGATTAATTATAGCACATTTTTTCTTTAGTTTTTACAATGTTTTCCATGCCTTCAATTTTATTATTGATTGTTATTTTTGCAATGAAAATATATTGTTGGTCATTTTACTATGAAATTTACTATAAATTATTTTACTATAGAAAACAGTAGGTAACGGTTGACATTGCATTTAAATATTTAAAGTTAAAAGTTAGCAAGAAGCCGGAAGAGAGTTCCACAAGCGAGAAGTTCGATAAAAGAAACTGTTAGCATAGAACTTACAGTTCTAGCCAATTCAACAGTAAAAAGATGAGACCTTATCAAGAAAGCAAGAAGACGCAAGAGAGTTCCACAAGAGAAAAGTTCAATAAAAGAAACTGTTAGCATAAAACTTACGGTTCTAGCCAATTCAACTGTAAAATGATGAGACCTTATCAAGAAAGCAACAAGACGGAAGAGAGTTCCACGAGAGAAAAGTTCAATAAAAGAAACTGTTGGCATAGAACTTACGGTTCTAGCCAATTCAACTGTAAAATGATGTGACCTTGTCAAGAAAGCATGAAGACGGAAGAGAGTTCCACAAGCGAGAAGTTCAATAAAAGAAACTGTTAGCATAGAACTTACGGTTCTAGCCAATACAACTGTAAAATGATGAGACCTTGTCAAGAAAGCAAAAAGACGGAAGGGAGTTCAACAAGCGAGAAGTTCAATAAAAGAAACTGTTAGAATAGAACTTACGGTTCTAGCCAAATTCAACTGTAAAATGATGAGACCTTGTCAAGAAAGCAAGGAGTCGGAAGAGAGTTCCACAAGCGAGAAGTTCGATAAAAGAAACTGTTAGAATAGAACTTACGGTTCTAGCCAATACAACTGTAAAATGTTGTGACCTTGTCAAGAAAGCAAGAAGTCGGAAGAGAGTTCCACAAGCGAGAAGTTCGATAAAAGAAACTGTTAGAATAGAACTTACGGTTCTAGCCAATATAACTGTAAAATGATGTGACCTTGTCAAGAAAGCAAGAAGTCGGAAGAGAGTTCCACAAGCGAGAAGTTCGATAAAAGAAACTGTTAGAATAGAACTTACGGTTCTAGCCAATACAACTGTAAAATGATGTGACCTTGTCAAGAAAACAAGAAGTCGGAAGAGTGTTCCACAAGAGAAAAGTTCAATAAAAGAAACTGTTAGCATAGAACTTACGGTTCTAGCCAATACAACTGTAAAATGATCTGACCTAGTCAAGAAAGCAAGAAGTCGGAAGAGAGTTCCACAGGCGAGAAGTTCGATAAAAGAAACTGTTAGAATAGAACTTACGGTTCTAGCCAATACAAATGTAAAATGATGTGACCTCGTCAAGAAAGCAAGAAGACGGAAGAGAGTTCCACACGCGAGAAGTTCGATAAAAGAAACTGTTAGAATAGAACTTACAGTTCTAGCCAATACAACTGTAAAATGATGTGACCTTGTCAAGAAAGCAAGAAGTCGGAAGAGAGTTCCACAAGCGAGAAGTTCGATAAAAGAAACTGTTAGAATAGAACTTACGGTTCTAGCCAATACAACTGTAAAATGATGTGACCTTGTCAAGAAAACAAGAAGTCGGAAAAGTGTTCCACAAGAGAAAAGTTCAATAAAAGAAACTGTTAGCATAGAACTTACGGTTCTAGCCAAAACAACTGTAAAATGATGTGACCTTGTCAAGAAAGCAAGAAGTCGGAAGAGAGTTTCACAAGCGAGAAGTTCGATAAAAGAAACTGTTAGAATAGAACTTACGGTTCTAGCCAATACAACTGTAAAATGATGTGACCTTGTCAAGAAAGCAAGAAGACGGAAGAGAGTTCCACAAGCGAAAAATTCGATAAAAGAAACTGCTAGAATAGAACTTACGGTTCTAGCCAATTCAACTGTAAAATTATGAGACCTTGTCAAGAAAGCAAGAAGTCGGAAGAGAGTTCCACAAGCGAGAAGTTCAATAAAAGAAACTGTTAGAATAGAACTGACGGTTCTAGCCAATAAAACTGTAAAATGATGTGACCTTGTCAAGAAAGCAAGAAGACGGAAGAGAGTTCCACAAGCGAGAAATCCGATAAAAGAAACTGCTAGAATAGAACTTACGGTTCTAGCCAATTCAACTGTAAAATGATGAGACCTTGTCAAGAAAGCAAGAAGTCGGAAGAGAGTTCCACAAGCGAGAAGTTCAATAAAAGAAACTGTTAGAATAGAACTTACGGTTCTAGCCAATACAACTGTAAAATGATGTGACCTTGTCAAGAAAGCAAGAAGTCGGAAGAGAGTTCCACAAGCGAGAAGTTCAATAAAAGAAACTCTTAGAATAGAACTTACGGTTCTAGCCAATACAACTGTAAAATGATGTGACCTTTTCAAGAAAGCAAGAAGTCGGAAGAGAGTTCCACAAGCGAGAAGTTCGATAAAAGAAACTGCTAGAATAGAACTTACGGTTCTAGCCAATACAACTGTAAAATGATGTGACCTTGTCAAGAAAGCAAGAAGTCGGAAGAGAGTTCCACAAGCGAGTAGTTCGATAAAAGAAACTGTTAGAATAGAACTTACGGTTCTAGCCAATACAACTGTAAAATGATGTGACCTTGTCAAGAAAACAAGAAGTCGGAAAAGTGTTCCACAAGAGAAAAGTTCAATAAAAGAAACTGTTAGCATAGAACTTACGGTTCTAGCCAAAACAACTGTAAAATGATGTGACCTTGTCAAGAAAGCAAGAAGTCGGAAGAGAGTTCCACAAGCGAGAAGTTCGATAAAAGAAACTGTTAGAATAGAACTTACGGTTCTAGCCAATACAACTGTAAAATGATGTGACCTTGTCAAGAAAGCAAGAAGAGGGAAGAAAGTTCCACAAGCGAAAAATTCGATAAAAGAAACTGCTAGAATAGAACTTACGTTTCTAGCCAATTCAACTGTAAAATGATGAGACCTTGTCAAGAAAGCAAGAAGTCGGAAGAGAGTTCCACGATCGAGAAGTTCAATAAAAGAAACTGTTAGAATAGAACTTACGGTTCTAGCCAATACAACTGTAAAATGATGTGACCTTTTCAAGAAAGCAAGAAGTCGGAAGAGAGTTCCACAAGCGAGAAGTTCGATAAAAGAAACTGTTAGAATAGAACTTACGGTTCTAGCCAATACAACTGTAAAATGATGTGACCTTGTCAAGAAAGCAAGAAGTCGGAAGAGAGTTCCACAAGCGAGAAGTTCGATAAAAGAAACTGTTAGAATAGAACTTACGGTTCTAGCCAATACAACTGTAAAATGATGTGACCTTTTCAAGAAAGCAAGAAGGCGGAAGAGAGTTCCACCAGCGAGAAGTTCGATAAAAGAAAATGTTAGAATAGAACTTACGGTTCTAGCCAATTCAACTGTAAAATGATGAGACCTTGTCAAGAAAGCAAGAAGTCGGAAGAGAGTTCCACAAGCGAGAAGTTCGATAAAAGAAACTGTTAGAATAGAACTTACGGTTCTAGCCAATTCAACTGTAAGATGATGAGACTTTGTCAAGAAAGCAAGAAGTCGGAAGAGAGTTCCACAAGCGAGAAGTTCAATAAAAGAAACTGTTAGAATAGAACTTACGGTTCTAGCCAATACAACTGTAAAATGATGTGACCTTTTCAAGAAAGCAAGAAGTCGGAAGAGAGTTCCACACGCGAGAAGTTCGATAAAAGAAACTGTTAGAATAGAACTTACGGTTCTAGCCAATACAACTGTAAAATGATGTGACCTTGTCAAGAAAGCAAGAAGTCGGAAGAGAGTTCCACAAGCGAGAAGTTCGATAAAAGAAACTGTTAGAATAGAACTTACGGTTCTAGCCAATACAATTGTAAAATGATGTGACCTTGTCAAGAAAGCAAGAAGTCGGAAGAGAGTTCCACAAGTGAGAAGTTCGATCAAAGAAACTGTTAGAATAGAACTTACGGTTCTAGCCAATACAACTGTAAAATGATGTGACCTTGTCAAGAAAGCAAGAAGTCGGAAGAGAGTTCCACAAGCGAGAAGTTCGATAAAAGAAACTGTTAGAATAGAACTTACGGTTCTAGCCAAAACAACTGTAAAATGATGTGACCTTGTCAAGAAAGCAAGAAGTCGGAAGAGAGTTTCACAAGCGAGAAGTTCGATAAAAGAAACTGTTAGAATAGAACTTACGGTTCTAGCCAATACAACTGTAAAATGATGTGACCTTGTCAAGAAAGCAAGAAGACGGAAGAGAGTTCCACAAGCGAAAAATTCGATAAAAGAAACTGCTAGAATAGAACTTACAGTTCTAGCCAATTCAACTGTAAAATGATGAGACCTTGTCAAGAAAGCAAGAAGTCGGAAGAGAGTTCCACAAGCGAGAAGTTCAATAAAAGAAACTGTTAGAATAGAACTTACGGTTCTAGCCAATAAAACTGTAAAATGATGTGACCTTGTCAAGAAAGCAAGAAGACGGAAGAGAGTTCCACAAGCGAGAAATCCGATAAAAGAAACTGCTAGAATAGAACTTACGGTTCTAGCCAATTCAACTGTAAAATGATGAGACCTTGTCAAGAAAGCAAGAAGTCGGAAGAGAGTTCCACAAGCGAGAAGTTCAATAAAAGAAACTGTTAGAATAGAACTTACGGTTCTAGCCAATACAACTGTAAAATGATGTGACCTTGTCAAGAAAGCAAGAAGTCGGAAGAGAGTTCCACAAGCGAGAAGTTCAATAAAAGAAACTCTTAGAATAGAACTTACGGTTCTAGCCAATACAACTGTAAAATGATGTGACCTTTTCAAGAAAGCAAGAAGTCGGAAGAGAGTTCCACAAGCGAGAAGTTCGATAAAAGAAACTGCTAGAATAGAACTTACGGTTCTAGCCAATACAACTGTAAAATGATGTGACCTTGTCAAGAAAGCAAGAAGTCGGAAGAGAGTTCCACAAGCGAGTAGTTCGATAAAAGAAACTGTTAGAATAGAACTTACGGTTCTAGCCAATACAACTGTAAAATGATGTGACCTTGTCAAGAAAGCAAGAAGTCGGAAGAGAGTTCCACAAGCGAGAAGTTCGATAAAAGAAACTGTTAGAATAGAACTTACGGTTCTAGCCAATACAATTGTAAAATGATGTGACCTTGTCAAGAAAGCAAGAAGTCGGAAGAGAGTTCCACAAGTGAGAAGTTCGATCAAAGAAACTGTTAGAATAGAACTTACGGTTCTAGCCAATACAACTGTAAAATGATGTGACCTTGTCAAGAAAGCAAGAAGTCGGAAGAGAGTTCCACAAGCGAGAAGTTCGATAAAAGAAACTGTTAGAATAGAACTTACGGTTCTAGCCAAAACAACTGTAAAATGATGTGACCTTGTCAAGAAAGCAAGAAGTCGGAAGAGAGTTTCACAAGCGAGAAGTTCGATAAAAGAAACTGTTAGAATAGAACTTACGGTTCTAGCCAATACAACTGTAAAATGATGTGACCTTGTCAAGAAAGCAAGAAGACGGAAGAGAGTTCCACAAGCGAAAAATTCGATAAAAGAAACTGCTAGAATAGAACTTACAGTTCTAGCCAATTCAACTGTAAAATGATGAGACCTTGTCAAGAAAGCAAGAAGTCGGAAGAGAGTTCCACAAGCGAGAAGTTCAATAAAAGAAACTGTTAGAATAGAACTTACGGTTCTAGCCAATAAAACTGTAAAATGATGTGACCTTGTCAAGAAAGCAAGAAGACGGAAGAGAGTTCCACAAGCGAGAAATCCGATAAAAGAAACTGTTAGAATAGAACTTACGGTTCTAGCCAATTCAACTGTAAAATGAAGAGACCTTGTCAAGAAAGCAAGAAGTCGGAAGAGAGTTCCACAAGCGAGAAGTTCGATAAAAGAAACTGTTAGAATAGAACTTACGGTTCTAGCCAATACAACTGTAAAATGATGTGACCTTGTCAAGAAAGCAAGAAGTCGGAAGAGAGTTCCACAAGCGAGAAGTTCAATAAAAGAAACTCTTAGAATAGAACTTACGGTTCTAGCCAATACAACTGTAAAATGATGTGACCTTTTCAAGAAAGCAAGAAGTCGGAAGAGAGTTCCACAAGCGAGTAGTTCGATAAAAGAAACTGTTAGAATAGAACTTACGGTTCTAGCCAATACAACTGTAAAATGATGTGACCTTGTCAAGAAAACAAGAAGTCGGAAAAGTGTTCCACAAGAGAAAAGTTCAATAAAAGAAACTGTTAGCATAGAACTTACGGTTCTAGCCAAAACAACTGTAAAATGATGTGACCTTGTCAAGAAAGCAAGAAGTCGGAAGAGAGTTCCACAAGCGAGAAGTTCGATAAAAGAAACTGTTAGAATAGAACTTACGGTTCTAGCCAATACAACTGTAAAATGATGTGACCTTTTCAAGAAAGCAAGAAGTCGGAAGAGAGTTCCACAAGCGAGAAGTTCGATAAAAGAAAATGTTAGAATAGAACTTACGGTTCTAGCCAATACAACTGTAAAATGATGAGACCTTGTCAAGAAAGCAAGAAGTCGGAAGAGAGTTCCACCAGCGAGAAGTTCGATAAAAGAAACTGTTAGAATAGAACTTACGGATCTAGCCTATTCAACTGTAAGATGATGAGACTTTGTCAAGAAAGCAAGAAGTCGGAAGAGAGTTCCACAAGCGAGAAGTTCAATAAAAGAAACTGTTAGAATAGAACTTACGGTTCTAGCCAATACAACTGTAAAATGATGTGACCTTTTCAAGAAAGCAAGAAGTCGGAAGAGAGTTCCACACGCGAGAAGTTCGATAAAAGAAACTGTTAGAATAGAACTTACGGTTCTAGCCAATACAACTGTAAAATGATGTGACCTTGTCAAGAAAGCAAGGAGTCGGAAGAGAGTTACACAAGCGAGAAGTTCGATAAAAGAAACTGTTAGAATAGAACTTACGGTTCTAGCCAATACAACTGTAAAATATTGTGACCTTGTCAAGAAAGCAAGAAGTCGGAAGAGTGTTCCACAAGCGAGAAGTTCGATAAAAGAAACTGTTAGAATAGAACTTACGGTTCTAGCCAATATAACTGTAAAATGATGTGATGTTTTGAAGAAAGCAAGAAGTCGGAAGAGAGTTCCACAAGCGAGAAGTTCGATAAAAGAAACTGTTAGAATAGAACTTACGGTTCTAGCCAATACAACTGTAAAATGATGTGACCTTGTCAAGAAAACAAGAAGTCGGAAGAGTGTTCCACAAGAGAAAAGTTCAATAAAAGAAACTGTTAGCATAGAACTTACGGTTCTAGCCAATACAACTGTAAAATGATCTGACCTAGTCAAGAAAGCAAGAAGTCGGAAGAGAGTTCCACAGGCGAGAAGTTCGATAAAAGAAACTGTTAGAATAGAACTTACGGTTCTAGCCAATACAAATGTAAAATGATGTGACCTTGTCAAGAAAGCAAGAAGACGGAAGAGAGTTCCACAAGCGAGAAATCCGATAAAAGAAACTGCTAGAATAGAACTTACGGTTCTAGCCAATTCAACTGTAAAATGATGAGACCTTGTCAAGAAAGCAAGAAGTCGGAAGAGAGTTCCACAAGCGAGAAGTTCAATAAAAGAAACTGTTAGAATAGAACTTACGGTTCTAGCCAATACAACTGTAAAATGATGTGACCTTTTCAAGAAAGCAAGAAGTCGGAAGAGAGTTCCACACGCGAGAAGTTCGATAAAAGAAACTGTTAGAATAGAACTTACAGTTCTAGCCAATACAACTGTAAAATGATGTGACCTTGTCAAGAAAGCAAGAAGTCGGAAGAGAGTTCCACAAGCGAGAAGTTCGATAAAAGAAACTGTTAGAATAGAACTTACGGTTCTAGCCAATACAACTGTAAAATGATGTGACCTTGTCAAGAAAACAAGAAGTCGGAAAAGTGTTCCACAAGAGAAAAGTTCAATAAAAGAAACTGTTAGCATAGAACTTACGGTTCTAGCCAAAACAACTGTAAAATGATGTGACCTTGTCAAGAAAGCAAGAAGTCGGAAGAGAGTTCCACAAGCGAGAAGTTCGATAAAAGAAAATGTTAGAATAGAACTTACGGTTCTAGCCAATACAACTGTAAAATGATGTGACCTTGTCAAGAAAGCAAGAAGACGGAAGAGAGTTCCACAAGCGAAAAATTCGATAAAAGAAACTGCTAGAATAGAACTTACGGTTCTAGCCAATACAACTGTAAAATGATGAGACCTTGTCAAGAAAGCAAGAAGTCGGAAGAGAGTTCCACAATCGAGAAGTTCAATAAAAGAAACTGTTAGAATAGAACTTACGGTTCTAGCCAATACAACTGTAAAATGATGTGACCTTTTCAAGAAAGCAAGAAGTCGGAAGAGCGTTCCACAAGCGAGAAGTTCGATAAAAGAAACTGTTAGAATAGAACTTACGGTTCTAGCCAATACAACTGTAAAATGATGTGACCTTGTCAAGAAAGCAAGAAGTCGGAAGAGAGTTCCACAAGCGAGAAGTTCGATAAAAGAAACTGTTAGAATAGAACTTACGGTTCTAGCCAATACAACTGTAAAATGATGTGACCTTTTCAAGAAAGCAAGAAGTCGGAAGAGAGTTCCACAAGCGAGAAGTTCGATAAAAGAAAATGTTAGAATAGAACTTACGGTTCTAGCCAATTCAACTGTAAAATGATGAGATCTTGTCAAGAAAGCAAGAAGTCGGAAGAGAGTTCCACAAGCGAGAAGTTCGATAAAAGAAACTGTTAGAATAGAACTTACGGTTCTAGCCAATTCAACTGTAAGATGATGAGACTTTGTCAAGAAAGCAAGAAGTCGGAAGAGAGTTCCACAAGCGAGAAGTTCAATAAAAGAAACCGTTAGAATAGAACTTACGGTTCTAGCCAATACAACTGTAAAATGATGTGACCTTTTCAAGAAAGCAAGAAGTCGGAAGAGAGTTCCACACGCGAGAAGTTCGATAAAAGAAACTGTTAGAATAGAACTTACGGTTCTAGCCAATACAACTGTAAAATGATGTGACCTTGTCAAGAAAGCAAGAAGTCGGAAGAGAGTTCCACAAGCGAGAAGTTCGATAAAAGAAACTGTTAGCATAGAACTTACGGTTCCAGCCAAATACAACGGAAACGATGACCTTGTCAAGAAAACAAGAAGTCGGAAGAGAGTTCCACAGGCGAGAAGTTCGACAAAAGAAACTTCAGAATAGAACTTACGGTTCTAGCCAATACAAATGTAAAATGATGACCTTGTCAAGAAAGCAAGAAGACGGAAGAGAGTTCCACAAGCGAGAAATCCGATAAAAGAAACTGCTAGAATAGAACTTACGGTTCTAGCCAATTCAACTGTAAATGACGAGACTCGTCAAGAAAGCAAGAAGTCGGAAGAGAGTTCCAAGGGTTATAGTTCAATAAAAGAAACTGCTAGAACAGAACTTACGGTTCTAAAGCCAATACAACTGTAAATGATGTGACCTTTTTCAAGAAAGCAAGAAGCTAGAAGAGAGTTCTACAGGCGAGAAGTTCGATAAAAGAAACTGTTAGAATAGAACTTACAGTTCTAGCCAATACAACTGTAAATGATGACCTTGTCAAGAAAGCAAGAAGTTTGAAGAGAGTTCCACAAGCGAGAAGTTCGATAAAGAAACTGTTAGAATAGAACTTACGGTTCTAGCCAAAACAACTGTAAAATGATGTGACCCTGTCAAGAAAGCAAGAAGTCGGAAGAGTTCCACAAGTTGAGAAGTTCGATAAAAAGAAAATGTTAGAAATAGAACTTACGGTTCTAGCCAATACAATCCAAAATGATGACCTTGTCAAGAAAGCAAGAAGACGGAAGAGAGTTCCACAAGCGAAAAATTTGATAAAAGAAACCTGCTAGAATAGGAACTTTCTGCTGTCTCAGCCAATTCAACTGTAAAATGATGAGACCTTGTCAAGAAAGCAAGTCGGAAGAGAGTTCCACAATCGAGAAGTTCAATAAAAGAAACTGTTAGAATAGAACTTATTGGTTCTAGCCAACACAACTGGTAAAATGGATGACCTTTTCAAGAAAGCAAGAAGTCGGAAGAGCGTTCCACAAGCGAGAAGTTCGATAAAAAGAACTGTTAGAATAGAACTTACGGTTCTAGCCAATACAACTGTAAAAATGATGTGACCTTGTCAAGAAAGCAAGAAGTCGGAAGAGTTCCACAAAGCGAGAAGTTCGATAAAAGAACTGTTAGAATAGGTCCTACGGTTCTAGCCAATACAACCGTAAAAATGATGACCTTTTCAAGAAAGCAAGAAGTTTGGAAGAGAGTTCCACAAGCGAGAAGTTCGATAAAAGAAAATGTTAGAATAGAACTTACGGTTCTAGCCAATTCAACTGTAAATGATGAGATCTTGTCAAGAAAGCAAGAAGTCGAAGAGAGTTCCACAAGCGAGAAGTTCGATAAAAGAAACTGTTAGAATAGAACTTATGGTTCTAGCCAATTCAACTGTAAGATGATGAGACTTTGTCACGAAAGCAAGAAGTCGGAAGAGAGTTCCACAAGCGAGAAGTTCAATAAAAAGAAAACCGTTAGAATAGAACTTACGGTTCTAGCCAATACAACTGTAAAATGATGTGACCTTTTCAAGAAAGCAAGAAGTCGGAAGAGAGTTCCACACGCGAGAAGTTTGATAAAAGAAACTGTTAGAATAGAAACTTACGGTTCTAGCCAATACAACCAAATGATGTGACCTTTGTCAAGAAAGGTAGTGTCGGAAGAGAGTTCCACAAGCGAGAAGTTCGATAAAAGAACTGTTAGAATAGAACGGCGTTCTAGCCAATACAACTGTAAATGATGTGACCTTGTCAAGAAAACAAGAAGTCGGAAGAGTGTTCCACAAGAGAAAAGTTCAATAAAAGAAACTGTTAGCATAGAACTTACGGTTCTAGCCAATACAACTGTAAAATGATCTGACCTAGTCAAGAAAAGCAAGAAGTCGGAAGAGAGTTCCACAGGCGAGAAGTTCGATAAAGAAACTGTTAGAATAGAACTACGGTTCTAGCCAATACAAATGTAAAATGATGACCTGTCAAGAAAGCAAGAAGACGGAAGAGAGTCTACAAGCGAGAAATCCGATAAAAGAAACTGCGAATAGAACTACGGTTCTAGCCAATTCAACTGTAAAATGATGAGACCTTGTCAAGAAAGCAAGAAGTCGGAAGAGAGTTCCACAAGCGAGTAGTTCAATAAAAGAAACTGTTAGAACAGAACTTACGGTTCTAGCCAAAGCAACTGTAAAATGGATGTGACCTTTTCAAGAAAGCAAGAAGTCGAAGAGAGTTCCACAGGCGAGAAGTTCGATAAAAGAAACTGTTAGAATAGAACTTACAGTTCTAGCCAATACAACTAAAAAATGATGACCTTGTCAAGAAAGCAAGAAGTCGGAAGAGAGTTCCACGTTTAGAGAAGTTTTGATAAAAGAAACTGTTAGAATAGAACTTTCGGTTCTAGCCAAAACAATCAAAATGATGTGACCCTGTCAAGAAAGCAAGAAGCTCGGAAGAGAGTTCCACAAGCGAGAAGTTCGATAAAAGAAAATGTTAGAATAGAACTTACGGTTCTAGCCAATACAACTGTAAAATGATGTGACCTTGTCAAGAAAGCAAGAAGACGCGAAGAGAGTTCCACAAGCGAAAAATTCGATAAAAAGAAACTTATGAATAGAACTTACGGGTTCAGCCAATTCAACTGTAAAATGATGAGACCTTGTCAAGAAAGCAAAGTCGAAGGAGAGTTCCACAAGCGAGAAGTTCAATAAAAAGAAACTGTTAGAATAGAACTTACGGTTCTAGCCAATACAATCAGAAATGATAGACCTTGTCAAGAAAGCAAGAAGATGGAAGAGAGTTCCACAAGAGAGAAATCCGATAAAAGAAACTGCTAGAATAGAACTTACGGTTCTAGCCAATTCAAATCTGTAAAATGATGAGACCTTGTCAAGAAAGCAAGAAGTCGGAAGAGAGTTCCACAAGCGAGAAGTTCAATAAAAGAAACTGTTAGAATAGAACTTACGGTTCTAGCCAATACAACTGTAAAAATGATGTGACCTTGTCAAGAAAGCAAGAAGTCGGAAGGAGTTCCACAAGCGAGAAGTTCGATAAAAAGAAACTGTTAGAATAGAACTTACGGTTCTAGCCAATACAACTGTAAAATGATGCACCTTGTCAAGAAAGCAAGAAGTCGGAAGAGAGTTCCACAAGCGTGTAGTTCGATAAAAGAAACTGTTAGAATAGAACTTACGGTTCTAGCCAATACAACTGTAAAATGATGTGACCTTGTCAAGAAAACAAGAAGTCGGAAAAGTGTTCCACAAGAGAAAAGTTCAATAAAAGAAACTGTTAGCATAGAACTTACGGTTCTAGCCAAAACAACTGTAAAATGATGTGACCTTGTCAAGAAAGCAAGAAGTCGGAAGAGAGTTCCACAAGCGAGTAGTTCAATAAAAGAAACTGTTAGAACAGAACTTACGGTTCTAGCCAATACAACTGTAAAATGATGTGACCTTGTCAAGAAAGCAAGAAGTCGGAAGAGAGTTCCACAAGCGAGAAGTTCAATAAAAGAAACTGTTAGAATAGAACTTACGGTTCTAGCCAATACAACTGTAAAATGATGTGACCTTTTCAAGAAAGCAAGAAGTCGGAAGAGAGTTCCACAAGCGAGATGTTCGATAAAAGAAACTGTTAGAATAGAACTTACGGTTCTAGCCAATTCAACTGTAAAATGATGAGACCTTGTCAAGAAAGCAAGAAGTCGGAAGAGAGTTCCACAAGCGAGATGTTCGATAAAAGAAACTGTTAGAATAGAACTTACGGTTCTAGCCAATTCAACTGTAAAATGATGAGACCTTGTCAAGAAAGCAAGAAGTCGGAAGAGAGTTCCACAAGCGAGAAGTTCAATCAAAGAAACTGTTAGAATAGAACTTACGGTTCTAGCCAATACAACTGTAAAATGATGTGACCTTTTCAAGAAAGCAAGAAGTCGGAAGAGAGTTCCACACGCGAGAAGTTCGATAAAAGAAACTGTTAGAATAGAACTTACGGTTCTAGCCAATACAACTGTAAAATGATGTGACCTTGTCAAGAAAGCAAGAAGTCGGAAGAGAGTTCCACAAGCGAGAAGTTCGATAAAAGAAACTGTTAGAATAAAACTTACGGTTCTAGCCAATACAACTGTAAAATGATGTGACCTTGTCAAGAAAGCAAGAAGACGGCAGAGAGTTCCACAAGCGAGAAGTTCAATAAAAGAAACTGTTAGCATAGAACTTACGTTTCTAGCCAATACAACTGTAAAATAATGTGACCTTGTCAAGAAAGCAAGAAGTCGGAAGAGAGTTCCACAAGCGAGAAGTTCGATAAAAGAAACTGTTAGAAAAGAACTTACGGTTCTAGCCAATACAACTGTAAAATGATGTGACCTTGTCAAGAAAGGAAGGAGTCGGAAGAGAGTTCCACAAGCGAAGTTCAGTAAAGAAACTGTTTAGAATAGAACTTACAGTTTCTAGCCAATACAACTGTAAAATATTGTGACCTTGTCAGAAAGCAGAAGTCGGAAGAGTGTTCCACAAGCGAGAAGTTCGATAAAAGAAACTGTTAGAGAATAGAACTTACGGTTCTAGCCAATATAACAGCAAATGATGTGATCTTTTGAAGAAGCAAGAAGTCAGGAAGAGATTCCACAAGCGAAATTCGATAAAAGAAACTGTTGGAATGAACTTTGAAAGTTCTAGCCAATACAACTGTAAAATGATGTGGCCAACTTGTCAAGAAAACAAGAAGACGGAAGAGAGTTCCACAAGCGAGAAATTCGATAAAGAAACTGCTAGAATAGAACTTGGTTCTAGCCAATCCAACTGTAAAATGATGAGACCTTTTCAAGAAAGCAAGAAGTCGGAAGAGAGTTCCACAAGCGAGAAGTTCGATAAAGAAACTGTTAGAATAGAACTTACGGTTCTAACAAATTCAACGTAAGATGATGAGAACTTGTCCAAGAAACAAGAAGACTGAAGAGAGTTCCACAGCTGAGAAATTCGACTAAAGAAACTGCTGAGAATGAAACTTTGGTTCTAGCCATTCAACTGTAAAATGATGCGGCCTTGTCAGAAAGCAAGAAGTCGGAAGAGTTCCACAAGCGAGAAGTTCGATAAAAGAAACTGTTAGAATAGAACTTACGGTTCTAGCCAATACAACTATGTAAAATGATGACATTGTCAAAACGAAGTCGAGAGGAGTTACAAGCGAGAAGTTCGATAAAAGAAACTGTTGATCAGACTTACGGTTCTAGCCAATATAATAACTGTAAATGATGTGACCTTGTAATAAAATCCGGAAGAGAGTCCCACAAGAAAAGAGTTCAATAAAGAAACTGTTATTGTAGACACGGTTCTGGCCAGCGCAACTGTAAAATGATGTGACCTTGTCAAGAAAGCAAGAAGTCGGAAGAGAGTTTCACACAAGCGAGAAGTTCGATAAAAAAAACTGTTAGAAGATGGGCGGAGTTCTAGCCAATACAACTGTAAAATGATGTGACATTGTCAAAAAAAGCAAGAAGACGGAAGAGAGTTCCACAAGCGAGAAATTCGATAAAAGAAACTGCTTACGAATAGAACTTACGGTTCTAGCCAATTCAACTGTAAAATGATGAGACATGTCAAAAAGCAAGAGATCAGAGAGTTTACAAGCGAAGAAGTTCAATCAAAAGAAACTGTTAGAATGGGAACTTACGGTTCTAGCCAATTCAACTGTAAAAATGATGAGAACTTGTCAAGAGAAAACTGAAGACTGAAGAGAGTTCCACAAGCGAGAAATTCGATAAAGAAACTGTAGAATAGAACTTGGTTCTAGCCAATTTAACTGTAAAATGATGCGGCCTTGTCAAGAAAGCAAGAAGATCGGAAGAAGTTCCACAAGCGAGAAGTTCGATAAAAACTGTGGTAGAACTTTACGGTTCTAGCCAATACAACTGTAAAATGACGCTGACCTTGTCAAAAAAGCAAGAAGTCGGAAGAGAGAGTTCCACAATCGAGAAGTTCGATAAAGAAACTGTTAGAATAGAACTTACGGTTCTAGCCCAATTCAACTGTAAGATGATGAGACTTTGTCAAGAAAGGAAGAAGTCGGAAGAGAGTTCCACAAGCGAGAAGTTCAATAAAAGAAACTGTTAGAATAGAACTTACGGTTCTAGCCAATACAACTGTAAAATGATGTGACCTTTTCAAGAAAGCAAGAAGTCGGAAGAGAGTTCCACACGCGAGAAGTTCGATAAAAGAATCTGTTAGAATAGAACTTACGGTTCTAGCCAATACAACTGTAAAATGATGTGACCTTGTCAAGAAAGCAAGAAGTCGGAAGAGAGTTCCACAAGCGAGAAGTTCGATAAAAGAAACTGTTAGAATAGAACTTACGGTTCTAGCCAATACAACTGTAAAATATTGTGACCTTGTCAAGAAAGCAAGAAGTCGGAAGAGTGTTCCACAAGCGAGAAGTTCGATAAAAGAAACTGTTAGAATAGAACTTACGGTTCTAGCCAATACAACTGTAAAATATTGTGACCTTGTCAAGAAAGCAAGAAGTCGGAAGAGTGTTCCACAAGCGAGAAGTTCGATAAAAGAAACTGTTAGAATAGAACTTACGGTTCTAGCCAATATAACTGTAAAATGATGTGATCTTTTGAAGAAAGCAAGAAGTCGGAAGAGAGTTCCACAAGCGAGAAGTTCGATAAAAGAAACTGTTAGAATAGAACTTACGGTTCTAGCCAATACAACTGTAAAATGATGTGACCTTGTCAAGAAAGTAAGAAGACGGAAGAGCGTTCCACAAGCGAGAAATTCGATAAAAGAAACTGCTAGAATAGAACTTACGGTTCTAGCCAATTCAACTGTAAAATGATGAGACCTTTTCAAGAAAGCAAGAAGTCGGAAGAGAGTTCCACAAGCGAGAAGTTCGATAAAAGAAACTGTTAGAATAGAACTTACGGTTCTAGCCAATTCAACTGTAAGATGATGAGAACTTGTCAAGAAAGCAAGAAGACTGAAGAGAGTTCCACAAGCGAGAAATTCGATAAAAGAAACTGCTAGAATAGAACTTACGGTTCTAGCCAATTCAACTGTAAAATGATGCGGCCTTGTCAAGAAAGCAAGAAGTCGGAAGAGAGTTCCACAAGCGAGAAGTTCGATAAAAGAAACTGTTAGAATAGAACTTACGGTTCTAGCCAATACAACTGTAAAATGATGTGACCTTGTCAAGAAAGCAAGAAGTCGGAAGGGAGTTCCACAAGCGAGAAGTTCGATAAAAGAAACTGTTAGAATAGAACTTACGGTTCTAGCCAATATAACTGTAAAATGATGTGACCTTGTCAAGAAAGCAAGAATCCGGAAGAGAGTCCCACAAGGAAAAGTTCAATAAAAAAACTGTTAGCATAAGACTTACGGTTCTGTGTGTGCAAATGATGTGACCTTGTCAAGAAAGCAAGAAGTCGGAGAGAGTTCCACAAGCGAGAAGTTCCGATGAAAAACATTGCAGAATAGAACTTACGGTTCTGAGCCAATACAACTGTAAAATGATGGTATCAAAAAAATGAGAAGACGGAAGAGGTTCCACAAGCAGAATTCGATAGAAAAGCTGCTAGAATAGAACTTACCGGTTCTAGCCAATTCAACTGTAAAATGATGAGACCTTGTCGAAAAGCAAGAAGTCGGAAGAAGAGTTCCACAAGCGAGAAGTTCGATAAAAGAAACTGTTAGAATAGAACTTACGGTTCTATTAATTCAACTGTCAAAATGATAAAGAACATCGAAAGCAAAGATGAAGAGTTCCACAAGCGAAGAAATTCGATAAAAAAACTGCTAGAATAGAACTTACGGTTCTATTGAACTGTGTAAATGATGCGGCCTTGTCAAGAAAGCAAGAAGTCGGAAAGGTTCCTAGCGAGAAGTTCGATAAAGAAACTGTTAGAATAGAGCTTACGGTTCTAGCCAATACAACCATGTAAAATGACGTGACCTTGTCAAGAAAGCAAGAAGTCGGAAGAGAGTTCCCAAGCGAAGTTCGATAAAGAAACTGTAGAATAGAACTTACGGTTCTAGCCAATTCAACTATGAATGATGAGACTTTGTCAAGAAAGCAAGAAGTCGGAAGAGTTCCACAATGATTCAATAAAAGAAACTGTTAGAATAGAACTTACAGTTCTATGTAGTAACTGGAAAATGATGTGACCTTTTCAAAAAGCAAAGAGATGGAAGGTTCACACGCGAGAAACAAATAAAAGAATCTGTTAGAATAGAACTTACGGTTCTAGCCAATACAACGCTGTAAAGTGATGTGACCTTGTCAGAAAGCAAGAAGTCGGAAGAGAGTTCCACAAGCGAAGTTCGATAAAAGAAACTGTTAGAATAGAACTTACGGTTCCAAAACGTGGCAAAATATTGTGACCTTGTCGAAAGAAGCAGAGAATCGGAAGAAGTGTTCCACAAGCGAGAAGTTCGATAAAAGCTGTTAGAATAGAACTTACGGTTCTAGCCAATATAACTGTAAAATGATGTGATCTTTTTTGAAGAAAGCAAGAAGTCGGAAGAGTTCCACAAGCGAGAAGTTCGATAAAAAGAAACTGTTAAGAATAGAACTTACGGTTCTAGCCAATACAACTGTAAAATGATGTGACATTGTCAAGAAAGCAAAGACGAGAGGAAGAGAGTTCCACAAACACAGAAATTCGATAAAGTAACTGTAGAATAGAACTTTTGGTTCTAGCCAATTCAACTGTAAAATGATGAGACCTTGTCAAAGAAAACGAAGTCGGAAGAGAGTTCCACAAGCGAGAAGTTCGATAAAGAAACTGTTAGAATAGAACTTACAGTTCTAGCCAATTCAACTGTAAAATGGTGAGAACTTGTCAAGAAAGCAAGAGAACTGAAAGTTCCACAAGCGAGAAATTCGATAAAAGAAACTGCTAGAATGGAAGCACGGTTCTAGCCAATTCAACTGTAAAAGGATGCGGCGCTTGTCAAGAAAGCAGAAGTCGGAAGGAGTTCCACAAGCAGAAGTTCGATAAAGTAACCATTAGGGGAATAGAGACTTACAGTTCTAGCCAATACAACTGTAAAATGATGTGACCTTGTCAAGAAAGCAAGAAGTCGGAAGAGAGTTCTAAGCGAAGTTCGATAAAAGAAACTGTTAGAATAGAACTTACGGTTCTAGCCAATATAACTGTAAAATGATGTGACCTTGTCAAAGATGGCAAGAAGCCGGAAGAGGCCCCACAGAGGAAAAGTTCAATAAAAAAACTGTTTGCATAGAACTTACGGTTCTAGCCAATACAACTGCAAAATGATGTGACTCACAAGAAAAAGCAAGAAGTCGGAAGAGAGTTCCACAAGCGAGAAGTTCGATAAAGAAACTGTTAGAATAGAACTACGGTTCTAGCCAATACAACTGTAAAATGATGTGACCTTGTCAAGAAAGCAAGAAGACGGAAGAGAGTTCCACAAGCGAGAAATTCGATAAAAGAATCATGTTGTGAATAGAACTTACGGTTCTAGCCAATTCCAACTGTAAAAATGATGAGACCTTGTCAAGAAAGCAAGAAGTCGGAAGAGAGTTCCACAAGCGAGAAGTTCGGATAAAAGAAATCGTTAGAATAGAATTTACGGTTCTAGCCAATACAACTGAAAATGATGTGACCTTTTTCAAGAAAAGCAAGAAGTCGGAAGAGAGTTCCACACGCGAGAAGTTTCCATAAAAGTATCTGTTAGAATAGAACTTACGGTTCTAGCCAACATAACCAGAAATGATGTGACCTTGTCAAGAAAGCAAGAAGTCGGAAGAGAGTTCCACAAGCGAGAAGTTCGATAAAGAAACTGTTGTACCAGAACTTACGGTTCTAGCCAATACAACTGTAAAATATTGTGACCTTGTCAAGAAAGCAAGAAGTCGGAAGAGTGTTCCACAAGCGAGAAGTTCGATAAAAGAAACTGTTAGAACAGAACTTACGGTTCTAGCCAATATAACTGTAAATGATGATTCTTTGAAGAAAGCAAAGCAATGGAAGAGAATCAACAAGCGAGAAGTTCGATAAAAGAAACTGTTAGAATAGAACTGCTGGTTCTAGCCAATACAACTGTAAAACAGATGACATTGTCAAGAAAGCAAGAAGACGGAAGAGAGTTCCACAAGCGAGAAATTCGATAAAGTAACTGCTAGAATAGGAACTTACGGTTCTAGCCAATTCAACCAAAAAATGATGAGACCTTGTCAAGAAAGCAAGAAGTTTGGAAGAGAGTTCCACAAGCGAGAAGTTCGATAAAAGAAACTGTTAGAATAGAACTCATGGTTCTACTAATTCAAATTTCAGAAACAGAGAATTGTCAAGAAAGCAAGAAGACTGAAGAGAGTTCTACAAGCGAGAAATTCGATAAAGAAACTGCTAGAACAGAGGAATCTATGGTTCTAGCCAATTCAACTGTAAAAGGATGCGGCCTTGTCAAGAAAGCAAGAAGTCGGAAGAGGTTCAACAAGCGAGAAGTTCGATAAAAGTACTGTTAGAATAGAATCCCGCGTTCTAGCCAATACAACTGTAAAAATGGATGGTGACCTTGTCAAGAAAGCAAGAAGTCGGAAGAGAGTTCCACAAGCGAGAAGTTCGATAAAGAAACTGTTAGAATAGAACTTACGGTTCTAGCCAATATAACTGGTAGTGATGACCTTGTCAAGAAAGCAAAGCCGAAGAGAGCCCCACAAGAGAAAAGTTCAATAAAAAAAACTGTTTGCATAGAACTTACGGTCTAGCCAATACAACTGCAAAATGATGTGACCTTGTCAAGAAAGCAAGAAGTCGGAAGAGAGTTCCACAAGCGAGAAGTTCGATAAAAGAAACTGTTAGAATAGAACTTACGGTTCTAGCCAATACAACTGTAAAATGATGTGACCTTGTCAAGAAAGCAAGAAGACGGAAGAGAGTTCCACAAGCGAGAAATTCGATAAAAGAAACTGCTAGAATAGAACTTACGGTTCTAGCCAATTCAACTGTAAAATGATGAGACCTTGTCAAGAAAGCAAGAAGTCGGAAGAGAGTTCCACAAGCGAGAAGTTCGATAAAAGAAACTGTTAGAATAGAACTTACGGTTCTAGCCAATTCAACTGTAAAATGATGAGAACTTGTCAAGAAAGCAAGAAGACTGAAGAGAGTTCCACAAGCGAGAAATTCGATAAAAGAAACTGCTAGAATAGAACTTACGGTTCTAGCCAATTCAACTGTAAAATGATGCGGCCTTGTCAAGAAAGCAAGAAGTCGGAAGAGAGTTCCACAAGCGAGAAGTTCGATAAAAGAAACTGTTAGAATAGAACTTACGGTTCTAGCCAATACAACTGTAAAATGATGTGACCTTGTCAAGAAAGCAAGAAGTCGGAAGAGAGTTCCACAAGCGAGAAGTTCGATAAAAGAAACTGTTAGAATAGAACTTACGGTTCTAGCCAGTACAACTGTAAAATGATGTGACCTTGTCAAGAAAGCAAGAAGTCGGAAGAGAGTTCCACAAGCGAGAAGTTCGATCAAAGAAACTGTTAGAATAGAACTTACGGTTCTAGCCAATACAACTGTAAAATGATGTGACCTTGTCAAGAAAGCAAGGAGTCGGAAGAGAGTTCCACAAGCGAGAAGTTCGATAAAACAAACTGTTAGAATAGAACTTACGGTTCTAGCCAATACAACTGTAAAATATTGTGACCTTGTCAAGAAAGCACGAAGTCGGAAGAGTGTTCCTTCCACAAGCGAGAAGTTCGATAAAAGAAACTGTTAGAATAGAACTTACGGTTCTAGCCAATATAACTGTAAAATGATGGGATCTTTTGAAGAAAGCAAGAAGTCGGAAGAGAGTTCCACAAGCGAGAAGTTCGATAAAAGAAACTGTTAGAATAGAACTTACGGTTCTAGCCAATACAACTGTAAAATGATGTGACCTTGTCAAGAAAACAAGAAGTCGGAAGAGTGTTCCACAAGAGAAAAGTTCAATAAAAGAAACTGTTAGCATAGAACTTACGGTTCTAGCCAATACAACTGTAAAATGATCTGACCTAGTCAAGAAAGCAAGAAGTCGGAAGAGAGTTCCACAGGCGAGAAGTTCGATAAAAGAAACTGTTAGAATAGAACTTACGGTTCTAGCCAATACAAATGTAAAATGATGTGACCTTGTCAAGAAAGCAAGAAGACGGAAGAGAGTTCCACAAGCGAGAAATCCGATAAAAGAAACTGCTAGAATAGAACTTACGGTTCTAGCCAATTCAACTGTAAAATGATGAGACCTTGTCAAGAAAGCAAGAAGTCGGAAGAGAGTTCCACAAGCGAGAAGTTCAATAAAAGAAACTGTTAGAATAGAACTTACGGTTCTAGCCAATACAACTGTAAAATGATGTGACCTTTTCAAGAAAGCAAGAAGTCGGAAGAGAGTTCCACACGCGAGAAGTTCGATAAAAGAAACTGTTAGAATAGAACTTACAGTTCTAGCCAATACAACTGTAAAATGATGTGACCTTGTCAAGAAAGCAAGAAGTCGGAAGAGAGTTCCACAAGCGAGAAGTTCGATAAAAGAAACTGTTAGAATAGAACTTACGGTTCTAGCCAATACAACTGTAAAATGATGTGACCTTGTCAAGAAAACAAGAAGTCGGAAAAGTGTTCCACAAGAGAAAAGTTCAATAAAAGAAACTGTTAGCATAGAACTTACGGTTCTAGCCAAAACAACTGTAAAATGATGTGACCTTGTCAAGAAAGCAAGAAGTCGGAAGAGAGTTCCACAAGCGAGAAGTTCGATCAAAGAAACTGTTAGAATAGAACTTACGGTTCTAGCCAATACAACTGTAAAATGATGTGACCTTGTCAAGAAAGCAAGGAGTCGGAAGAGAGTTCCACAAGCGAGAAGTTCGATAAAAGAAACTGTTAGAATAGAACTTACGGTTCTAGCCAATACAACTGTAAAATATTGTGACCTTGTCAAGAAAGCAAGAAGTCGGAAGAGTGTTCCACAAGCGAGAAGTTCGATAAAAGAAACTGTTAGAATAGAACTTACGGTTCTAGCCAATATAACTGTAAAATGATGGGATCTTTTGAAGAAAGCAAGAAGTCGGAAGAGAGTTCCACAAGCGAGAAGTTCGATAAAAGAAACTGTTAGAATAGAACTTACGGTTCTAGCCAATACAACTGTAAAATGATGTGACCTTGTCAAGAAAACAAGATGTCGGAAGAGTGTTCCACAAGAGAAAAGTTCAATAAAAGAAACTGTTAGCATAGAACTTACGGTTCTAGCCAATACAACTGTAAAATGATCTGACCTAGTCAAGAAAGCAAGAAGTCGGAAGAGAGTTCCACAGGCGAGGAGTTCGATAAAAGAAACTGTTAGAATAGAACTTACGGTTCTAGCCAATACAAATGTAAAATGATGTGACCTTGTCAAGAAAGCAAGAAGACGGAAGAGAGTTCCACAAGCGAGAAATCCGATAAAAGAAACTGCTAGAATAGAACTTACGGTTCTAGCCAATTCAACTGTAAAATGATGAGACCTTGTCAAGAAAGCAAGAAGTCGGAAGAGAGTTCCACAAGCGAGAAGTTCAATAAAAGAAACTGTTAGAATAGAACTTACGGTTCTAGCCAATACAACTGTAAAATGATGTGACCTTTTCAAGAAAGCAAGAAGTCGGAAGAGAGTTCCACACGCGAGAAGTTCGATAAAAGAAACTGTTAGAATAGCACTTACAGTTCTAGCCAATACAACTGTAAAATGATGTGACCTTGTCAAGAAAGCAAGAAGTCGGAAGAGAGTTCCACAAGCGAGAAGTTCGATAAAAGAAACTGTTAGAATAGAACTTACGGTTCTAGCCAATACAACTGTAAAATGATGTGACCTTGTCAAGAAAACAAGAAGTCGGAAAAGTGTTCCACAAGAGAAAAGTTCAATAAAAGAAACTGTTAGCATAGAACTTACGGTTCTAGCCAAAACAACTGTAAAATGATGTGACCTTGTCAAGAAAGCAAGAAGTCGGAAGAGAGTTCCACAAGCGAGAAGTTCGATAAAAGAAAATTTTAGAATAGAACTTACGGTTCTAGCCAATACAACTGTAAAATGATGTGACCTTGTCAAGAAAGCAAGAAGACGGAAGAGAGTTCCACAAGCGAAAAATTCGATAAAAGAAACTGCTAGAATAGAACTTACGGTTCTAGCCAATTCAACTGTAAAATGATGAGACCTTGTCAAGAAAGCAAGAAGTCGGAAGAGAGTTCCACAATCGAGAAGTTCAATAAAAGAAACTGTTAGAATAGAACTTACGGTTCTAGCCAATACAACTGTAAAATGATGTGACCTTTTCAAGAAAGCAAGAAGTCGGAAGAGAGTTCCACAAGCGAGAAGTTCGATAAAAGAAACTGTTAGAATAGAACTTACGGTTCTAGCCAATACAACTGTAAAATTATGTGACCTTGTCAAGAAAGCAAGAAGTCGGAAGAGAATTCCACAAGCGAGAAGTTCGATAAAAGAAACTGTTAGAATAGAACTTACGGTTCTAGCCAATACAACTGTAAAATGATGTGACCTTTTCAAGAAAGCAAGAAGTCGGAAGAGATTTCCACAAGCGAGAAGTTCGATAAAAGAAAATGTTAGAATAGAACTTACGGTTCTAGCCAATTCAACTGTAAAATGATGTGACCTTGTCAAGAAAGCAAGAAGTCGGAAGAGAGTTCCACAAGCGAGAAGTTCGATAAAAGAAACTGTTAGAATAGAACTTACGGTTCTAGCCAATTCAACTGTAAGATGATGAGACTTTGTCAAGAAAGCAAGAAGTCGGAAGAGAGTTCCACAAGCGAGAAGTTCAATAAAAGAAACTGTTAGAATAGAACTTACGTTTCTAGCCAATACAACTGTAAAATGATGTGACCTTTTCAAGAAAGCAAGAAGTCGGAAGAGAGTTCCACAGGCGAGGAGTTCGATAAAAGAAACTGTTAGAATAGAACTTACGGTTCTAGCCAATACAAATGTAAAATGATGTGACCTTGTCAAGAAAGCAAGAAGACGGAAGAGAGTTCCACAAGCGAGAAATCCGATAAAAGAAACTGCTAGAATAGAACTTACGGTTCTAGCCAATTCAACTGTAAAATGATGAGACCTTGTCAAGAAAGCAAGAAGTCGGAAGAGAGTTCCACAAGCGAGAAGTTCAATAAAAGAAACTGTTAGAATAGAACTTACGGTTCTAGCCAATACAACTGTAAAATGATGTGACCTTTTCAAGAAAGCAAGAAGTCGGAAGAGAGTTCCACACGCGAGAAGTTCGATAAAAGAAACTGTTAGAATAGAACTTACAGTTCTAGCCAATACAACTGTAAAATGATGTGACCTTGTCAAGAAAGCAAGAAGTCGGAAGAGAGTTCCACAAGCGAGAAGTTCGATAAAAGAAACTGTTAGAATAGAACTTACGGTTCTAGCCAATACAACTGTAAAATGATGTGACCTTGTCAAGAAAACAAGAAGTCGGAAAAGTGTTCCACAAGAGAAAAGTTCAATAAAAGAAACTGTTAGCATAGAACTTACGGTTCTAGCCAAAACAACTGTAAAATGATGTGACCTTGTCAAGAAAGCAAGAAGTCGGAAGAGAGTTCCACAAGCGAGAAGTTCGATAAAAGAAAATTTTAGAATAGAACTTACGGTTCTAGCCAATACAACTGTAAAATGATGTGACCTTGTCAAGAAAGCAAGAAGACGGAAGAGAGTTCCACAAGCGAAAAATTCGATAAAAGAAACTGCTAGAATAGAACTTACGGTTCTAGCCAATTCAACTGTAAAATGATGAGACCTTGTCAAGAAAGCAAGAAGTCGGAAGAGAGTTCCACAATCGAGAAGTTCAATAAAAGAAACTGTTAGAATAGAACTTACGGTTCTAGCCAATACAACTGTAAAATGATGTGACCTTTTCAAGAAAGCAAGAAGTCGGAAGAGAGTTCCACAAGCGAGAAGTTCGATAAAAGAAACTGTTAGAATAGAACTTACGGTTCTAGCCAATACAACTGTAAAATGATGTGACCTTGTCAAGAAAGCAAGAAGTCGGAAGAGAATTCCACAAGCGAGAAGTTCGATAAAAGAAACTGTTAGAATAGAACTTACGGTTCTAGCCAATACAACTGTAAAATGATGTGACCTTTTCAAGAAAGCAAGAAGTCGGAAGAGATTTCCACAAGCGAGAAGTTCGATAAAAGAAAATGTTAGAATAGAACTTACGGTTCTAGCCAATTCATCTGTAAAATGATGTGACCTTGTCAAGAAAGCAAGAAGTCGGAAGAGAGTTCCACAAGCGAGAAGTTCGATAAAAGAAACTGTTAGAATAGAACTTACGGTTCTAGCCAATTCAACTGTAAGATGATGAGACTTTGTCAAGAAAGCAAGAAGTCGGAAGAGAGTTCCACAAGCGAGAAGTTCAATAAAAGAAACTGTTAGAATAGAACTTACGGTTCTAGCCAATACAACTGTAAAAGGATGTGACCTTTTCAAGAAAGCAAGAAGTCGGAAGAGAGTTCCAGACGCGAGAAGTTCGATAAAAGAAACTGTTAGAATAGAACTTACGGTTCTAGCCAATACAACTGTAAAATGATGTGACCTTGTCAAGAAAGCAAGAAGTCGGAAGAGAGTTCCACAAGCGAGAAGTTCGATAAAAGAAACTGTTAGAATAGAACTTACGGTTCTAGCCAATACAACTGTAAAATGATGTGACCTTGTCAAGAAAACAAGAAGTCGGAAGAGTGTTCCACAAGAGAAAAGTTCAATAAAAGAAACTGGTAGCATAGAACTTACGGTTCTAGCCAATACAACTGTAAAATGATCTGACCTAGTCAAGAAAGGAAGAAGTCGGAAGAGAGTTCCACAGGCGAGAAGTTCGATAAAAGAAACTGTTAGAATAGAACTTACGGTTCTAGCCAATACAAATGTAAAATGATGTGACCTTGTCAAGAAAGCAAGAAGACGGAAGAGAGTTCCACAAGCGAGAAATCCGATAAAAGAAACTGCTAGAATAGAACTTACGGTTCTAGCCAATTCAACTGTAAAATGATGAGACCTTGTCAAGAAAGCAAGAAGTCGGAAGAGAGTTCCACAAGCGAGAAGTTCAATAAAAGAAACTGTTAGAATAGAACTTACGGTTCTAGCCAATACAACTGTAAAATGATGTGACCTTTTCAAGAAAGCAAGAAGTCGGAAGAAAGTTCCACACGCGAGAAGTTCGATAAAAGAAACTGTTAGAATAGAACTTACAGTTCTAGCCAATACAACTGTAAAATGATGTGACCTTGTCAAGAAAGCAAGAAGTCGGAAGAGAGTTCCACAAGCGAGAAGTTCGATAAAAGAAACTGTTAGAATAGAACTTACGGTTCTAGCCAATACAACTGTAAAATGATGTGACCTTGTCAAGAAAACAAGAAGTCGGAAAAGTGTTCCACAAGAGAAAAGCTCAATAAAAGAAACTGTTAGCATAGAACTTACGGTTCTAGCCAAAACAACTGTAAAATGATGTGACCTTGTCAAGAAAGCAAGAAGTCGGAAGAGAGTTCCACAAGCGAGAAGTTCGATAAAAGAAAATGTTAGAATAGAACTTACGGTTCTAGCCAATACAACTGTAAAATGATGTGACCTTGTCAAGAAAGCAAGAAGACGGAAGAGAGTTCCACAAGCGAAAAATTCGATAAAAGAAACTCCTAGAATAGAACTTACGGTTCTAGCCAATTCAACTGTAAAATGATGAGACCTTGTCAAGAAAGCAAGAAGTCGGAAGAGAGTTCCACAAGCGAGAAATCCGATAAAAGAAACTGCTAGAATAGAACTTACGGTTCTAGCCAATTCAACTGTAAAATGATGAGACCTTGTCAAGAAAGCAAGAAGTCGGAAGAGAGTTCCACAAGCGAGAAGTTCAATAAAAGAAACTGTTAGAATAGAACTTACGGTTCTAGCCAATACAACTGTAAAATGATGTGACCTTTTCAAGAAAGCAAGAAGTCTGAAGGGAGTTCCACAAGCGAGAAGTTCGATAAAAGAAACTGTTAGAATAGAACTTACGGTTCTAGCCAATACAACTGTAAAATGATGTGACCTTGTCAAGAAAACAAGAAGTCGGAAAAGTGTTCCACAAGAGAAAAGTTCAATAAAAGAAACTGTTAGCATAGAACTTACGGTTCTAGCCAAAACAACTGTAAAAAGATGTGACCTTGTCAAGAAAGCAAGAAGTCGGAAGAGAGTTCCACAAGCGAGAAGTTCGATAAAAGAAAATGTTAGAATAGAACTTACGGTTCTAGCCAATACAACTGTAAAATGATGTGACCTTGTCAAGAAAGCAAGAAGACGGAAGAGAGTTCCACAAGCGAAAAATTCGATAAAAGAAACTGCTAGAATAGAACTTACGGTTCTAGCCAATTCAACTGTAAAATGATGAGACCTTGTCAAGAAAGCAAGAAGTCGGAAGAGAGTTCCACAAGCGAGAAGTTCAATAAAAGAAACTGTTAGAATAGAACTTACGGTTCTAGCCAATACAACTGTAAAATGATGTGACCTTGTCAAGAAAGCAAGAAGTCGGAAGAGAGTTCCACAAGCGAGAAGTTCAATAAAAGAAACTGTTAGAATAGAACTTACGGTTCTAGCCAATACAACTGTAAAATGATGTGACCTTGTCAAGAAAACAAGAAGTCGGAAAAGTGTTCCACAAGAGAAAAGTTCAGTAAAAGAAACTGTTAGCATAGAACTTACGGTTCTAGCCAAAACAACTGTAAAATGATGTGACCTTGTCAAGAAAGCAAGAAGTCGGAAGAGAGTTCCACAAGCGAGAAGTTCGATAAAAGAAACTGTTAGAATAGAACTTACGGTTCTAGCCAATACAACTGTAAAATGATGTGACCTTGTCAAGAAAGCAAGAAGACGGAAGAGAGTTCCACAAGCGAGAAGTTCGATAAAAGAAACTGTTAGAATAGAACTTACGGTTCTAGCCAATACAACTGTAAAATGATGTGACCTTGTCAAGAAAGCAAGAAGACGGAAGAGAGTTCCACAAGCGAGAAGTTCGATAAAAGAAACTGTTAGAATAGAACTTACGGTTCTAGCCAATACAACTGTAAAATGATGTGACCTTGTCAAGAAAGCAAGAAGTCGGAAGAGAGTTCCACAAGCGAGAAGTTCGATAAAAGAAACTGTTAGAATAGAACTTACGGTTCTAGCCAATACAACTGTAAAATGATGTGACCTTGTCAAGAAAGCAAGAAGACGGAAGAGAGTTCCACAAGCGAGAAGTTCGATAAAAGAAACTGTTAGAATAGAACTTACGGTTCTAGCCAATACAACTGTAAAATGATGTGACCTTGTCAAGAAAGCAAGAAGTCGGAAGAGAGTTCCACAAGCGAGAAGTTCGATAAAAGAAACTGTTAGAATAGAACTTACGGTTCTAGCCAATACAACTGTAAAATGATGTGACCTTGTCAAGAAAACAAGAAGTCGGAAAAGTGTTCCACAAGAGAAAAGTTCAGTAAAAGAAACTGTTAGCATAGAACTTACGGTTCTAGCCAAAACAACTGTAAAATGATGTGACCTTGTCAAGAAAGCAAGAAGTCGGAAGAGAGTTCCACAAGCGAGAAGTTCAATAAAAGAAACTGTTAGCATAGAACTTACGGTTCTAGCCAAAACAACTGTAAAAAGATGTGACCTTGTCAAGAAAGCAAGAAGTCGGAAGAGAGTTCCACAAGCGAGAAGTTCGATAAAAGAAAATGTTAGAATAGAACTTACGGTTCTAGCCAATACAACTGTAAAATGATGTGACCTTGTCAAGAAAGCAAGAAGACGGAAGAGAGTTCCACAAGCGAAAAATTCGATAAAAGAAACTGCTAGAATAGAACTCACGGTTCTAGCCAATTCAACTGTAAAATGATGAGACCTTGTCAAGAAAGCAAGAAGTCGGAAGAGAGTTCCACAAGCGAGAAGTTCAATAAAAGAAACTGTTAGAATAGAACTTACGGTTCTAGCCAATACAACTGTAAAATGATGTGACCTTTTCAAGAAAGCAAGAAGTCGGAAGTGAGTTCCACAAGCGAGAAGTTCGATAAAAGAAACTGTTAGAATAGAACTTACGGTTCTAGCCAATACAACTGTAAAATGATGTGACCTTGTCAAGAAAGCAAGAAGTCGGAAGAGAGTTCCACAAGCGAGAAGTTCGATAAAAGAAACTGTTAGAATAGAACTTACGGTTCTAGCCAATACAACTGTAAAATGATGTGACCTTTTCAAGAAAGCAAGAAGTCGGAAGAGAGTTCCACAAGCGAGAAGTTCGATAAAAGAAAATGTTAGAATAGAACTTACGGTTCTAGCCAATTCAACTGTAAAATGATGAGACCTTGTCAAGAAAGCAAGAAGTCGGAAGAGAGTTCCACAAGCGAGAAGTTCAATAAAAGAAACTGTTAGAATAGAACTTACGGTTCTAGCCAATACAACTGTAAAATGATGTGACCTTTTCAAGAAAGCAAGAAGTCGGAAGAGAGTTCCACACGCGAGAAGTTCGATAAAAGAAACTGTTAGAATAGAACTTACGGTTCTAGCCAATACAACTGTAAAATGATGTGACCTTGTCAAGAAAGCAAGAAGTCGGAAGAGAGTTCCACAAGCGAGAAGTTCGATAAAAGAAAATGTTAGAATAGAACTTACGGTTCTAGCCAATTCAACTGTAAAATGTTGAGACCTTGTCAAGAAAGCAAGAAGTCGGAAGAGAGTTCCACAAGCGAGAAGTTCGATAAAAGAAACTGTTAGAATAGAACTTACGGTTCTAGCCAATTCAACTGTAAAATGATGAGACCTTGTCAAGAAAGCAAGAAGTCGGAAGAGAGTTCCACAAGCGAGAAGTTCAATAAAAGAAACTGTTAGAATAGAACTTACGGTTCTAGCCAATACAACTGTAAAATGATGTGACCTTTTCAAGAAAGCAAGAAGTCGGAAGAGAGTTCCACACGCGAGAAGTTCGATAAAAGAAACTGTTAGAATAGAACTTACGGTTCTAGCCAATACAACTGTAAAATGATGTGACCTTGTCAAGAAAGCAAGAAGTCGGAAGAGAGTTCCACAAGCGAGAAGTTCGATAAAAGAAACTGTTAGAATAGAACTTACGGTTCTAGCCAATACAACTGTAAAATGATGTGACCTTGTCAAGAAAGCAAGAAGACGGCAGAGAATTCCACAAGCGAGAAGTTCAATAAAAGAAACTGTTAGCATAGAACTTACGTTTCTAGCCAATACAACTGTAAAATGATGTGACCTTGTCAAGAAAGCAAGAAGTCGGAAGTGAGTTCCACAAGCGAGAAATTCGATAAAAGAAACTGCTAGAATAGAACTTACGGTTCTAGCCAATTCAACTGTAAAATGATGAGACCTTGTCAAGAAAGCAAGAAGTCGGAAGAGAGTTCCACAAGCGAGAAGTTCGATAAAAGAAACTGTTAGAATAGAACTTACGGTTCTAGCCAATTCAACTGTAAGATGATGAGAACTTGTCAAGAAAGCATGAAGACTGAAGAGAGTTCCACAAGCGAGAAATTCGATAAAAGAAACTGCTAGAATAGAACTTACGGTTCTAGCCAATTCAACTGTAAAATGATGCGGCCTTGTCAAGAAAGCAAGAAGTCGGAAGAGAGTTCCACAAGCGAGAAGTTCGATAAAAGAAACTGTTAGAATAGAACTTACGGTTCTAGCCAATACAACTGTAAAATGATGTGACCTTGTCAAGAAAGCAAGAAGTCGGAAGAGAGTTCCACAAGCGAGAAGTTCGATAAAAGAAACTGTTAGAATAGAACTTACGGTTCTAGCCAATATAACTGTAAAATTATGTGACCTTGTCAAGAAAGCAAGAAGCCGGAAGAGAGTCCCACAAGAGAAAAGTTCAATAAAAAAACTGTTAGCATAGAACTTACGGTTCTAGCCAATACAACTGTAAAATGATGTGACCTTGTCAAGAAAGCAAGAAGTCGGAAGAGAGTTCCACAAGCGAGAAGTTCGATAAAAGAAACTGTTAGAATAGAACTTACGGTTCTAGCCAATACAACTGTAAAATGATGTGACCTTGTCAAGAAAGCAAGAAGACGGAAGAGAGTTCCACAAGCGAGAAATTCGATAAAAGAAACTGTTAGAATAGAACTTACGGTTCTAGCCAATTCAACTGTAAAATGATGAGACCTTTCAAGAAAGCAAGAAGTCGGAAGAGAGTTCCACAAGCGAGAAGTTCGATAAAAGAAACTGTTAGAATAGAACTTACGGTTCTAGCCAATTCAACTGTAAAATGATGAGAACTTGTCAAGAAAGCAAGAAGACTGAAGAGAGTTCCACAAGCGAGAAATTCGATAAAAGAAACTGCTAGAATAGAACTTACGGTTCTAGCCAATTCAACTGTAAAATGATGCGGCCTTGTCAAGAAAGCAAGAAGTCGGAAGAGAGTTCCACAAGCGAGAAGTTCGATAAAAGAAACTGTTAGAATAGAACTTACGGTTCTAGCCAATACAACTGTAAAATGACGTGACCTTGTCAAGAAAGCAAGAAGTCGGAAGAGAGTTCCACAAGCGAGAAGTTCGATAAAAGAAACTGTTAGAATAGAACTTACGGTTCTAGCCAATATAACTGTAAAATGATGTGACCTTGTCAAGAAAGCAAGAAGCCGGAAGAGAGTTCCACAAGAGAAAAGTTCAATAAAAAAACTGTTAGCATAGAACTTACGGTTCTAGCCAATACAACTGTAAAATGATGTGACCTTGTCAAGAAAGCAAGAAGACGGAAGAGAGTTCCACAAGCGAGAAATTCGATAAAAGAAACTGCTAGAATAGAACTTACGGTTCTAGCCAATTCAACTCTAAAATAAAGGTATTATTGCGGAATATTCATCAGAATAATTGCCATGTAAGTATTTATAGAAAAGGTAAAGTGTAGTTACATTATGTCCGTGAGAAAGCGACTTTGGATTTTATCAAGAACCTCTTTAAAATAGCAAGGGGACCAGACCATATGTGACAGCAGTATTCAAAGTAAGGATGACTGATAGACTTATAAATATGTAAAACAGATTCTGATGATAAAAATTGGATAGTACGACACAGGGAACCAACGTTCCTAACATGAGATCTAGCAATTGATTCAATACTTTACTTCACTGGATAACATTATTCCGAATCACAATGAAACAATAACCTGGAGGTTAGCATCAGCCATTCTTTTTAGAAGCATTAAAAATTAACAGGTCATTGCTTGCTCCGGTTAACAACAGAAAGCAGATAGATGTTTTTTTTCTTTTTATTAGCAGCCAATCTGGTTTCTCTAGAATACATCTCTGGAAATCGGCAATTACTCATAGAATGTACGGAGGATAAAATCAAGACAAGAACTCCTACAGAAGGTAACTGAAGAAAGTGCCAAAAAAGACTACAAATAAACTGCAAGAAAATTGAATGCGTGGTCATCAGCGAAAAGAGCCACCCAAAATGGCAAATACAGCTGAATACTAAAATCAAGCAGGTACAGAAATTTAAATACCTGTGAAGTGTTCGGGATGTGCGTTGTGGCGCAGTGGATATCATCTCCGAACGAGAAATCGGGGAGCCGAGTTCGAATTCCAGTTGTATTCATTGCATTCACTTACGCGCAAATGCCCTTGGGAAATGCATTAATCCGTCTATTCCCTCCAGTTATGGGTTAAATAATAGGACAGATTGGGTTCTATAGCCTTGGTCGGCAACCAGTCTACCGCAGAAAGCAATGGCAACCTACTGCGGGATAATCTTCTGCCCAGTCAGTTATGTCTCTTTCGAGACATGATCGCCCAAGCGTGTATCACGTATGGCACTTAACTAACTGACTGAAGTGTTCTAACAGAAGACACAAAGTACGACACAGAGATCCGAAGGTGAATTGGGATGGTGAGAGGACGCGTTCCAAAAGGTGAATAGAGTATTAAGAGACCGGAAATTTCGTTAGAAAGAAAAAAGAAAAGAATACTGGATTGTTATGTGATGTTAGTTCTTCAATATGACAGTGAATGCTGGACAATATCATCAAAGATGAGTGAAAAACTTGAAGCAATTGAAATATGGTTCTACAGAAGGATGCTGCGGATATCATAGATTGAGCATGTGAGCAATGATAAAGTTTTGGAAAGGATGGAAACGAAAAGGAAATTAATACTGAGCATCAGGAAAAGACAGCTAAATTTTCTGGGACATGGAATGAGAAAGGCGGGCCTGGAGAACCTGATACTAACAGGCCAGACAGAAGGGGAAAGAGAGAAGGGGAAACAGCGGATAATATAACTGATCACTTGTGTGAGAGAACGAGGGTTGTGTGGTGTAACAGGAGAAAGCGTACTAAGAGCCACACGGGATAGAGAGACATAGAAAGCCATCATCGCCCACATTCTGAAAGGACAGGGCACATAGAAGAAACGAAGAAGAAAAAGAAGAAGAATGTTGTGGTGCAGTGGATATCGGTCCGACATGAGAAATTGGAAAACTGAGTTCGAATTCACGTTGAATTCGTTGCAATCACTTACAGTACAAATACCTTTAGAAAAGGCATGAATCCATCGACTCCAGTTATGGCTTGACAGTTTCAGTTTAAAAACCTTGGTTGGCAACCAGTCTACCGCAAAAAGCAATGGCAAAAAAAATGCAGAAAAAATCTTCTCAGTCAGTCATCTCTCTTTTAACACATGATCGTCCAAGCGTTTACCACCTATGACACTTAACTGATTGACTGAATATAATAGTTGCAGAAATAACTAAAGCTTCTAATGGTCGTAAAGAGGGGGGTTGGTTTTCTACTCTTATGAAGTAATAAACTGATCCCCCACTAATTCATACTTCTTAATATAATAATATAATCTGTCTCTTCTCCGTCAAACCATGGCTCAAATAGCAGGAGACTTTTGATTCTATAGCCTTGGTTGGCAACCAGTCTACGCAGAAAGTAATGGCGAGCTACTGCAGAAAAAACTCTTCTTCCCAGTCAGTCATCTCTCTTTTAACACATGATCGTCCAAGCGTTTACCACCTATGACACTTAACTGACTGACTGAATATAATAGTTGCAGAAATAACTAAAGCTTCTACTGGTCGTAAAGAGGGGAATTGGTTTTCTACTGTTATGAAGTTATAAACTGATCCCCCACTAATTCATACTTCTTAATATAATAATATAATCTGTCTCTTCTCCGTCCAACCATGGCTTAAATAGAAGGACAGTTTAGGTTCTATAACCTTGGTTGGCAAGGTTTCTACTGGTCATAAAGTGGGGGATCCGTTTTCTATTAGTTTGAAGTAATAAACTGATCTCCCATTAATTACTACAAAATAATA
>JBBBDQ010001884.1:1437500-1442500 GCA_037127315.1 Ascarosepion bandense
GACGGATTAATACCTTTCCCAAGGGTATTTACGCGTAAGTGAATACAATGGATTCAACTGGAATTCGAACTCGGCTCTCCGGTTTCTAGTTCCGAGTCGATATCCACTGTACCACAACGCACATAAGAAGCCAAAAAACATAGCCGCTAAACTAAAACTTGACAACAAAATCAGCAACTACTGAAAACTCTACTATTTATTAAACTAAAAGCTATAAAGATAACTTCCTAAATAGAACAACAAGAAAACTAATAAACCCTACAAAATTCAACATCGTCAAAATAAGCAAACAAATAAAAAAAAATATGTTTAATAACAATGCGCAAATTAGGAATAAACCAATGGAAAAATACAGAAGAAACATTCATTTGGTTCAAGAATATTACCAACAAAGAGGAACGCTCATTTGTATCGCTATACATAAAAGATTTTTATCCGTCCTTCAACGAACAAACATTAAGTAATGCACTAAACTTAGCAAAACAATATTTAGACATATCAAAAGAGAACATCAACATTATCAAACATTGTAGAAAGTCTATTCTATAACATAAGAATAAAATATGGCAAAAAAAACGCAACACTTCTAACAACAATTCTTGCAATGACTACAATTTTGACGTAACAATGGGAAGTTATGACGGCGCAGAGAGATGCGAGGTTATTTATTACATAATCTACAAACTAGCAAAAATCAGCAACAAAAAAATATAGGTTTATACGGTGACGACGGACTCATAATTCTACGAAACTCTAACGGACAAACTACAGAATATTTACGAAAACAAATTATAAAAATTTCCAACACTCTCGTAAAGCAATAAACTTTAATCGCCCAGTTAAGTTTTTAATAGACTGAGTCGAACGGGCGAGTGAAATCTCAAAGGCTGGTTATACATACAAGCAGACAAATCCAGAAAACATCTATAAAATGAACACTAACGACTACAAAACATTAACTGAAAAGGAAATTGCCAAATTTCACAAAACAGTCAGCGATAACAAGGAAAACAACGTAAACCAAAAACCATAGCCGCTAAACTAAATCTTGACAAATCAGCAATTACCGAAAACTGAACCATTTGTTAAACTAAAAAGCAATAAAGATAACTTTCTAAATAAACCAACGTACAGACTCATAAACCCCACAAATTTCAACATCGGAAAAATAGCAAACAAATAGTAGAATAAATAACAAGATGTAAACTAAAAAACAAACAATAGAAAAATACAAAAAACAAAAACAATCAACTGATTCAACAATATTACTAACAAACCGTAATGTTCATTTGTACAGTTAAACATAAAAGATTTCTGTTAGTCCATCAAACATTAAATAATTCACTCAGTTTAGTAAAAAAAATATAGACATATCAAAACATATAAACATTATCAAACATTGCAGAAAATCCATTATATACCATAATAACAAAATATGGCAAAATAAACGCAACACCTCTAACAAAAATACCAATAATGACTACACCTTTGACGTAACACTGGGAAGTTACGACAGCGCAGAAATGTGCAAAATTATAGACATTTACATAATCTAAATACTAGCAAAAATCACCAACAAAAAGATATAGGTTTATACAGAGACGATGGAGTCATAATTCCAAGAAACTGTAACAGCAAAACTACAGAAATTATAAGAAAACAAATTATAAAAGTCTTCAACACTATAGGATTTACAATAGACATAAAAAAAGAAAATTTACCAAAAATAGTAAATTTTCTAGATATAACGCTCAACTTAAGTAAAAACACAAACACACCATACAGAAAAGAAAACAACAGCCTCATATATATCAACAAAAATTCCAATCACACTCCAATTATATTCAAGCACATACTCGTATCTATAAACAAAAGTAAGATGAAAATATTCTATGAAAACAAAGAAACATACGACTCAGCACTAAAATCTAGCGGATACGTAAACAAAATTGATTATACAAACGAAGAGAAACCAAACAAAAACGATAGAAAAGGAAACATAATCTACAACAATAATATAAAAACAAAAACAGAAAAAACTTTTCAACATAATAGAAAACACTTCCCTAAATACAACAAACTATCAAAAATATTAATAGACAAACAGATAAAATCAGCTACAGCTGCAAAATATAGAAACATTAATAACAAACACAAAAACATTATTTAACCAATAACAACGACACAAAAGACAATACGAACAAATTAACTGCCGAAAGGACAACAGTACATATAATAATAAATGATTAACCAACAACATAATATACAAAGCTACCGTAACAAACAGCACCAATACAGACAAAAAGATTAACATAAGAGTAAAAGAAAATATCGTTTAAAGGAAGATTCAATAATCACACAACATCATTCAATATAGAAAAATACAAAAGCGACACAACATTATCAAAATATATATGGAACCAGAAAGAAGACATTACCAGCAAAACTGAATAGGAAATAGTAAAACGGCAACCACTACACCGTAGTAATAGCAAAAGTTGTAAATTATGCCTGGAAGAGAAGCTAGAAGTAAAATATTAAAAACAAAAAAAACAAAAAAACGAGATAGTGAGATAATGAAGACATGCAAATAAATAAATACTTTGCTACACTAACAACAATAAATAACAAATAAAAAAAAAACGAAGCATACAAACAACATAAAAAAAACAAAAATTAAAAACTAAAAATAAAAAATACAAATACTGGATCACGATAACAAACAGAAAATAATAAACAAAGACAAAACATGCAAATAATATGATTACGAAAAATAAAAGCATATTCAAACACTCAGTTACGGCAAAATCAGAAAATAACAGAACAAATACTAAATAAAAATAAATAAATAAATAAAGTTAAAAAATACACATGTAAAGCCTACAAGCACAAATACAATAACACCCAACCATGACCCGCAAAAAATTAACCGTTACGCGGTAAAACATACCAATACATTAAGAAAAAGACTAAACCAATAACAAAAGGGCAATATAATAAAAAGTCCAACCCATTAAAAAAAACACCCATTCAGACATACACTAAAAGTAGAAAATATATAAAACTAGACAATAAAAATAAAGAAAAAGAAAAATCAACCAATCACAAACAAAAACAATAACCGACCAATCACAAACAAAAACAATAACCAACCAATTACAATCAAAAATCTTTTTTTTAATCATATCACCCCAAGCAAGGCGGTAACGCCACTGATGCGCAGGGGGCTACGTAAGAGTGAAAAGATTAGAAAAGAGAAAGCCGGAAACTACATCCTAAACAGGGAACAAGGGATAAGCCTCTTCACCTGTTCAATAGACGTAGGTGGAGTGTGAACCGGGCGATAGTTTAGTCTATCTACTCCAATTGAAAAAAAAAGAAAAGAGTGAAAAGATTGGAAAAGAGAAAGCCGGAAACTACATCCTAAACAGGGAACAAGGGATAAGCCTCTTCCCCTGTTCAATAGACGTGGGTGGAGTGTGAACCGGGCGATAGTTTAGTCTATCTACTCCAATTGAAAAAAAAAAGAAAAGAAAAGAAAAAAGCACAAAATTCAAACATATTTTATATCAACAAAGAAAAGCCAGGATATAATGGCAAACAAACTTGACGAGTGAGAACATCATAACGGTGTCCTTACGAAACTTCGAAGTTGGCATGAATCTGCTCTGTTAAAGAGACAAACTCTTTTCATTTATCAACACTCAACCTACACTGCTATATCGAGCACGTTAAGAGAAAAACGTGCTTGCAAAATGACATTTTATTAGTAAAAGCACTGTAAAACAACAACCTCAGCGCTAAACATTATCACAATTAAACACTATATATATATATATATATATATGGAGAGAGAGAGAGAGAGAGAGAGAGAGAGAGAGTTTCTTGTTTGCGAGTTTATATCAAATATATATATATATATATATATATATATATATATATTATAGATAATATATATATATACATACATACATATATATATATATATGATATAGATATATGTTGGAGAACTTTTGTCTTTATTTTCAACTGAAATTAAAGCCAAAAATACGATGTTTAGAACGGCTTATAATAGAGATTCATAGTCTTTTATATTTAAAATACATGTTTAGAAAAAAAAAAATATATATATATAAAGTACGTATATGTTGGCAGCATCTTTGTATTAAACGATAGCGACAACTTAGATTTGCAGATTTTCTTTTATATATTTTCTCATATTTTTTAATGAGGCTTTTTATTTCCGAGTTATATAACTCGGAAATAAAAAGCGTTTTTAAAAACTATGAGAAAATACAAAAAAAAAATCTGCAAGACTAAGTTGTCTCTATCGTTTAATACAACGTGTTTAATATATATATATATATATATATATATATAAAGTTTACTCAAAAATAGATTGAAATACTAAAAGAGTAAATTATTCAATAAAACGCCCGGTTCACACTCCACCCACATCTATTGAACAGGTGAAGAGTCTCATCCCTTGTTTCCTGTTTAGGATGCGGTTTCCGGTTTTCTCTTTTCCAATCTTTTCACTCTTTTCCTTTTTTCTTTTTTTTTTTTTTCAATTGGAGTAGATAGACTAAACTATCGCCCGGTTCACACTCCACTCACATCTATTGAACAGGTGAAGAGGCTCATCCCTTGTTTCCTGTTTAGGATGTGGTTTCCGGCTTTCTCTTTTCCATTCTTTTTACCCTTACGTAGCCCTCTGCGCATCAGTGGCGTTACCGCCTTGCTTGGGGTGATATGATAAAAAAAAAAACCGCCATTGGCTTTAACCACGGCTCCCAGACGATTTCGAAATCTCTTGTAACTCTTCCGGAAGATCTCCTTGTTTAAGGTGATGAATGCTGCCATAATCCTTGTTTTCAGTTTACCTTTGGTATTGCAAGAGGTTTTGTTGTTCTCTCGTTCAACTGCATATGTGTGGGGTGATTTTGTCGCAGAAATGATCAGTTTTGCCTGTGTGGCATGTTGCAGAGGCCTATTGCCAG
>JBBBDQ010001884.1:1447500-1455000 GCA_037127315.1 Ascarosepion bandense
ATCCGCATCATCCTTCTGTAGAGCCACATTTCCGCTGCTTCCAGTTTTGTCCTCATTTTCGATGATATTGTCCAGCATCCACTGCCGTATTGAAGAACTGACATTACATAGCAATCCAGTACACTTTTCTTTGTTGCTAGAGAAATTTTCCTGTGTGTTAGTACTTTACTCAGTCTACCTATTACAATATGGTTTTGAATAAATAAATAAATAAATAAATAAATAAAAAAAGAATTTAACAAAAAAAGAGATGGAGAATGTTTCTTAAGGGAATCCTTTTCCACAATAACAATACCTCTGCTTATTTTTCTTCTCAAAAACCTCCTAAAAGTTTTGACAAGAAATCTTTGACACATACATAAATGACCTGATTCAGCACCTTCTCGTGTTTTATTTGTTAACCTTAAAATATTTATTTACTATCAGTGTAGCCCGGCGTTGCTCGAGTGTAATGAAAGCTTTAAAACTAATCCATGGTCCTGGAACTCAGATTCTTTGGACGTTGGTACGAAAGACTAAAAAGCAATAGTTGCTTCCAGTTAAAGCGAAACCGTAGACTGAAAGAAAAATGAATGGATGTAAGTCAAATTTTGATTTCCTGCTATCGATATGAAATAAGTTTTTTTCCTCGTAAACTGAATTTTGAAGGCTAAATAAGTTCTCTGAGTAAATGGTATCGTGGCTGAGACTAAGAACTATAATTATACCTACTTAGAGCCAAACCCAAAGCAAAAACTAAAATAAAAGAACTGGAAAAATACAGACATACAGGCAGATAAACAAACACACACACAAACATCTTGCCTTTTATATATATATATATATATATTATCAATTTTCTGCACTATTGTAAGAACTGCAACCTTGAAACTTCTGAATATCGTTTCTTATGTCTTTGTCTATGAGTGTATCAAATTTGATTAAAATCGGACCACTCCTTCTATAACCCGATTTTTTCGATTATCAATTTCGATATTTATCAAAGGTACCTCGACACAAAACCTAGCTAAGAACACGCGCAGACGCTTCTAGTACAACTGTCTAAATTTTCAAGAAAATCGGTTCAGCCGTTTCGGAGTCTATAGGTAACGGACACACACACACAGAATCACGCGCACATACACCCACAGACAAAGTTCCATTTATAAATAAGTTTAGATTTAAATAGATTATTTCTCCCCTGGTAGCTTCAAATTTACGCCCCCACCCACTGGGAGAAATTCCCTCCAGTTTGAGAATAGCTGCTCTGGACGCTTCGAACAACATGAAAACAATAAGTCTGTAAATAAAGAGATTCAGCGGAGATTATGAGACAGTAGCTCGTAAGAAAGAAAACTTCTGACGTTCGGATTTCGGCAGTATAACAGAATTCATCTAGCCATTCTGGTAAAGGTTCATTTTTATCCTGATGATCCGTGCAGGGCTTCAAAATTCCACTATCATTACAATTATACTTATTGAACATCGTGAAAAAAATTAGACGTGGAATGGCGAAATTCAACGTAGATAAATATGCCATAACTTGTAAGAAAGAACACTGTTGACATTTTGATTGCCTCCGTATACCAGAATTTATCCAGCCACATTGGAAAAGGGTAACTTTTTTTTAATCATTTCACCCCAAACAAGGCATTTCACTGCCACTGTTGCACAGGGGCTTACATAGGGGAAAGTGATGAGAAAGAGTGGTTAGGGGGTTACATAGAGGAAAGTGATGAGAAAGAGTGGTTAGGGGGTTACCTAGGGAAAGTGATGAGGAAGAGTGGTTAGGGGGTTACACAGAGGAAAGTGATGAGAAAGAGTGGTTAGGGGGTTACATAGGGCAAGTGATGAGGAAGAGTGGTTAGGGGGTTACATAGAGGAAAGTGATGAGAAAGAGTGGTTAGGGGGTTATATAGGGGGAAGTGATGAGAAAGAGTGGTTAGGGGTTATATAGGGGAAAGTGATGAGAAAGAGTGATTAGGGGGTTACATAGAGGAAAGTGATGAGAAAGATTGGTTAGGGGGTTACATCGGGTAAAGTCATGAGAAAGAGTGGTTAGGGGGTTACATAGGGTAAAGTGATGAGAAAGAGTGGTTAGGGGGTTACATAGGGGAAAGTGATGAGAAAGAGTGGTTAGATATAGGAAATGTCAAAAGGAGGGTGACAGACGGGTAAGGATAGCGAGGATGAGGGTTGAATCATGATAATGTGTGTAGAGCTTCGAAAAATCTTCAGTGATGACCGCTTTTTTATGCTTTGAACAAAATGAAAACAATAAGACGTGAAATGGCGTGGTTTAACGTATATTATGATACCATAGCTTGTAAGAAAAACACTGCTAATATTTGATTGCCTCCGTATACCAAAATTCATCCAGTCATATTGGAAAAGGGTAACTTGCATCATTACAATACGTGTAGGGCTTCAAATGGCTGCAATCATGGCGACTTCTCTATCGTCTTTGTACATTCGTGAAAACAATAGGACCGAATCAGTGAATATCAACGGTGTTTATGTGGTCGTGTCTTGTAAATATACATATATATATATATATATATATATATATGAGACATTCTGTTTTCTTTCCGAACACCAGAATTCATCAACTAATTGCAGCTGATTGTGATAGATGACCCAGGCATGGGCATGCGGGCTTTGGTGCAGGACATGGGATGCTATTATTTCTACAATGAAGATGTCCCTTGATGAGAACCTCCGCTACCGTCACAAAAAAGTTGTCATGATCAATCTACTGACAGAATATGCACGACTCAACTATCTGACAAAGGTGAAGATATTCCTGAACAAGGTGCAATATCCTCTTGAATCAGGGGCAATCAGGATCTTCACTGATGAAAATAACTTTTGGTCAGCACCAGTTGCAGAAAATGCAAATCAACTGTGACGTTTTGCGAACGTGTCTCATGTAAGGGTGATATCATACCTCCTCACATCTTTGAACATGGTCTCAGACTCAACTCAAATGGATAGGTGGGTATGCTGGAACATGGGGTAAAGTTGGAGAGGGTGGAAGCTGAAAAACCATATATGTTACAGCAAGATTCAACTCCCCGCCACTCCTTTAAGAAGAGCCAGAGTGTCATCTGTCACTTCCAGATATTAAGTATGAGTTTTCTTCTCGTGTGCATCCTTTCCAACACCTCATCGTTGCACACGTGCTCCGCCCATGGAGCATCCTTCTGTAGAACCATAATGCAGAAGGAAATTATCACATCGCAATCGAGCGCTCTTTTCTTTGATTCCAATGAGATTTTCCTGTCTTTCAGTACTCTGCTTAGCTTCTGAAATGCGTCTTTGGCCATGCCAATGCGTCTTTGAATCTCAATATTGCACTTTCCATCAACTATCAGAACCCTTCACAGGTATTTAAATTTCTTCTCATGTTTGATTTTTCCAACTTGTAGTTGGTATATTGGGCTCTTCTTTTTGCTGATGACCATACATTCAGTTTTCTTGAATTTTATGCTAAGTCCTTTCTTCTCACTTTCCATTGCTACCTTCTGTAGGATGTCCTGCATTTTCCTTTCCGTGTCTGCTATCAGCACCGTGTCATCCGCGTACCTTGCTTATTTTCTGGAAGGCACATTTAGGTATTACAATGTGTGTTAATATTTCTGTCTCGAATTTTCTGTTGTCTGCTTCTACGCTACGCAGATCTTTAGGTATATGACGCGTTGCTTCAGTACGTGAATGAGCATGGCTCTCCACAATTCTCTATCCTACTTAGCACTCAATATTTGTCTCTTACTGTTCATCTCAATATATTTCATGAGGGCACCTTGACGTGGTGTAATAGTTAGCAAGCATGTCTCGCTAGAACCTGTTACAACTGAGTAGTGAGTTCGATCCTCACTGGGTACCCATATTTTTGGCCTTGTGCTTCATCTAAGCTGTGCTTAGAAAATCATCTCAGTATATTTCATGATGCATATTTACACCAGTTCATTAAATAGTTCAAGCCTACATTTTTTTCATTTTCGTATGTGTGGTGGTGCAGTGGATATCGGTTCGGAACGAGAAATCGGAGAGACGAGTTCGAATTCCGGTTGAAATCGTCACTTACGGGCAAATACCTTTCAGAAGTTATTAATCTGTCTCTTCTCCCCATCTATGGGTTAAATAGTAGCAAAGTTTGGATTCTATAGACTTGGTTGGCAACCACTCTACCACAGAAAGTAATGGCAACCTACTGCAGGAAAATTTTCTGTCCAATCACTCATGTCTCTTTCGAGACATGATCTCCCAAAGATGTATCACGTATGGCACTTAACTGGTTGACTAATTTTTCTGCCTCTCTGGTCTCCAATATCTCCTGTGAGTGTCAGATTTTTCAAGTCTTCTTTCCTAGTTATACGTCCTAGAAATTTCAACAACCTCTTTCTGATTCAAACGATGAGAGTCAGTTTTGTTTTCATATTCTTTAAAACTTTCTCGTTACTCAAATATTCAGTCTATGATATTCTCAACGTTCTTCAATAGGACTACATTTCTCTTGCCACTAGTTTCTACATAAGTTTTGAGATAATTGTCTGAAGAGTAACCCAAAATGCAAAGTACAGGTGGGGTATACTAAAATCAAGCAGGTACAAAAATTTAAATATCTGCCAAGTGTTCTAACAGAAGACGGAAAGTGCGACACAGAGATCCGAAGGCGAATTGGCGTGGCGAAGGACGCGTTTCAGAAGCTGAGTAAAGTATTAAGACACAGGAAACTTTCACTAGAAACAAAGAAGAGAGTACTGGATTGTTATGTGATGTCAGTTCTTCATTATGACAGCGAATGCTGGACAATATCATCAAAGATGTAGGAAAAACTTGAAGCAGCTGAAATATGGTTCTACAGAAGGATGCTGCGGATATCATGGACCGAGCATGTGAGCAATGATGAAGTGTTGGAAAGAATGGAAACGAAAAGGAAATTAATATTGAGCATCAGGAAGAGACAGCTGAAGTTTCTGGGGCACGCAGTGGGAAAGGATGGCTTGGAGAACTTGATACTAACAGGCCAGATAGAGGGCAAAAGAGACACAGGGAAAGCAGCGGATAACTTATTTGAAGGGCCTGAGCAGGCGGATGACAGAACGGGGGCGGCGAGATATTACAGGAGAAAGCGTGCTAAAAGCCACCATGAACAGGAAGACGTGGAAGGCCATAATCATTTACGTCCTGAAAGGACAAGGCACATAGAAGAAGAATTGAGAACAGTTTTTTTTCTTAATACTTTGCTTAACCTATGGAAGGCTTCTTTCACTATCGCAATGTTTCTTCAAATTTTGATCCCATACTTTCCGTCATCGGTTGAAACATTTCTAAATTTTCGTACATGCCTGAGAATAACTCAAAATTCTAGCTCATAACCTGGGTTGTTGCATTATTTTTGTTTCTTAATACTTTGCTTAGTTTTTGGAAGGCAACTTCGCTACACCAACGAGCCTTCAGATTTCGAACTCACATTTTTCCTCTTGTTGCCCTTCAAAGATATTAAAACTTGATATCTCCAATTCGTAGCTCATATACTGGGATGTTCCATTTGCTGACAACCATTCAGGGTGTCTTTTTACAACTGATAGTTAGTCCTTTCTTCTTGCTTTTCTTTACTATCTTTCTCTCGTAGTTCCTGTTGTATTTTTGCGGTATGTTTCTTCAACATTGTGTCATCTGAACACCTTATGGCTTTAAGATTGTGCCCAACAATATTTTACGAGTACTAGAACGAGGCTGAATTCGGCTTCAGGCGAACGAGTTCAAGTGACCAGCTACTAGACGTTGACTTGAAACTGTTTTATTGGCGTAATTCAGTGAAGTTTTAATTTCTAAACACTCGCAAAAATGCACTTACTTTTTTTTTTTTTTTTTTTTTTTTTTGCCATTACATTGATTGGTAAAACGCACACAATAATTCCAAGAGATAATAAATAGATAAGTTATTAATGGAGTTTTGACGTATTATACAAAAATCATTGAAATAGACTACTTTATCTAAATTAACTTCTTCGTTTTCCCGCCCTCGCGGATTGGGTCAGAACCAAAATTATTAATTGTTCTCCGAAAAAAAAAAAAAAAGAAAAGAAAAAAACCTACTACCGTTCACGGTTAGCTAAGTACTTTCACTTCTTGATATTATAGATTTGTCCAAAATCCTGTTTCGTTGGAAGCCGTGACAGCTGTTAGTCGCCGCCATTTTGCAATGTATTTCATGATGAAAGCCTTTAACCGGCTCACAGCACTTGTAATTACGTAGACACAGAAATCTTGTATATGGCGGAGGGGAAATGGAAAAAAAAAAACAGACAGCACAATGTTGAGATATTTTTATTTTTATTTTTGCTCTCTAGTTTCATTTGATTTTCGATAATCCTCTGTCTGATTTTTCTTCCTTTTTTAATATTTTTCTTCCTTTTTTAATATTTTTCTTCCTTTTTTAATATTTTTCTTCCTTTTTTAATATGTATATTTTCTGGTAAAGATGCCATTATTTTCTTTCTTTCTTTCTTTTTTCATTTCTTTCTTTTTGCTCACTAACCAGTTCCTTTACTTTTTCTTTTGTTTTCTCAAATTAATTTTCCATTTGCTCACTCACTCACTCACTCACTCACTCACTCTCTCTCTCTCTCTCTCTCTATCTATCTATCTATCTATCTATCTATCTATTTTACCCTTTTTAACTAATTTCCTACTTTCTTTCTTTATCTTTCTCTATTTTCCATCATAGTCTTTTTTTCTTTTTCGCTGGTTTTCTCATGTTCTACATTTTGTTTTTAACTTGTATTAATTACATTTTCTCCTCGTTTTTATATTCCTTCTCTTTGATTTTTCTTTCATTTTTCTATCTATCTATCTATCTATCTATCTATCTATCTATCTATCTATCTATCTATCTATTTCAGACTCCAAATCTATCTATCTATCTATCTATCTATCTATCTATCTATCTATCTCACTCATTTCCTATCTATCTATCTATCTATCTATCTATCTATCTATCTATCTGCTTTCATTCTTCTCATCGTACAATTTGCTTTGCTCTCTCTCTTTTTCCAAATAGTTTTTCCTATTTGTTTTCTTTTTCTTCTTCTTCTTCTTTTTCTTCTTCTCTCTTTCTCACTTTACACAATCTCCTGCTGTCTTTTAGCTTCTACTCTTGTCTATTTTTCTCGCATTCTAACATTTCTTTCTTTCTTTTTTTGTTGCATTTTCTTCCTTTTTTCTTTTCATTTTCTAATTTCTTTTCTCCAATCTAATTCCTTCTTTCTTTCTTTCTTTCTTTCTTTCTTTCTTTCTTTCTTTCTTTCTTTCTTTCTTTGAATATTATTTATTCATTTCCCCTTTCTTGTCTCCATAATAATTTCTTTCTTTCTTTCTTTCTTTCTTTCTTTTTTCTTTCTTTGCATATTATTTATTCATTTTCTTCTTTTTTTTCTTTTTAATTCTTTCTTTCTTTCTTTGGATATTATTTATTCATTTTCCTCTTTCTTTTCTCCCTAATAATTTCTTTCT
>JBBBDQ010001884.1:1465000-1490000 GCA_037127315.1 Ascarosepion bandense
CAGAGCTTACTTATATATGTGTGTGGGTGTGTGTGTCTATTGTTTAATACTTAGTTTTTGGTCCTAATAGGGTTAGACCAGTACACATTTGTATTAAAATGTATTCGATACAATTATATTGTAGAACTTTTGAATATTTTCCATTTTTAAACGAGTTATTTTGTTTAAAATTTTAAACATACTGTCCATCGGATTTTTAAATCATTCGTCCTTATCAAATCTCTGAAGAATTTTGTTATAAGTGAAACATGTTAGATTAAACACACATTTTTCCTACTTATTCATTATTTATTCTATTCATCTTGTCGGATTTCGATCCATATATTCAACTCATCTATATATATTTTTTAATATATACTCATCTATATATATTTTTTAATATATATTTGCTCTGTAATATTTTATTACATGGAGCTCTCTTCCTGTATCATTTTTTAATATTAAAATAAAATTTTTAATATTAATTAGGATCGGGTTTTTTGGAATTTACCTTCCTGCTTTTTTCCCTTGGATTGAAGTATCTGAATTAATATATATATATATATATATATATATATATATATATATATATATATTCCATTTTTAAACGAGTTATTTTGCTACCCAGGTTTCTGCCATGAGTGGTGTCTTCAGGCGATTTTTAATAATATTAAGTTATTAAAATCCCCTGTAGACACCACTCATGGTAGAAACCTGGATAGCGAAATAACTCGTTTAAAAATGGAATATATATATATATATATATATATATATATATATATATATATATATATATATCCTCGAAGCAATCTACATTAAACAATTTAAACCTGGTTTGAATACAATCAATTTTGATATTTCCAATAACGTACTCAAATGCCTGTAAATCAGATCAGGGACCACAACGCCACTATTTTGTCACTGTCTTCGGCCATCCGCCACGATAGGGATGGACTTGTATTTTCAATTCAATTCCCTTTATTGTTAATAACTTAAATGTTCTATGTTTACTGTGTGTTAATATTTACTCTTTGATAATGGCTTATGTGAGCCGAAAGCTTAGACCCGATAAAAAAATCAACAATTACTGTGATTTTTTGTTGTCTTTCAACGATATCACCATCAAGTATATCAGACGGTATGAACGGATCCTACACAAAATTAATAGACGGAACTTGTCTAGATTATTCAATGAAACCTGCATTAATGAAAACATGCTGCCAAAATACACACAATTTAAATTACATGATCCAGCAGCCCAACACACCATCACCACCTGGAAATATATATATATATATATATATATATATATATATATATATATATATATATATATATATCCGATGGACAGTATGTTTAAAATTTTAAACAACTACAAGTTTTATCCTCTACATTTAATATTCATCCGTTGCTTTATCACACGTGACACACAGCTGACCAATGAAACTATACCTCATTTTCGGACTTTGCATTTCATTTAGAAACCTTTCTCGTTCTGGAAAGGATACTGTGATTAACTTCTCTTCTTAGTTCAATCTGCAGACATCACAGCTGTTGCAATGTGTAGCTTTTTTTTAGTATACTATCTTGGACAAAATTGAAGTTCCTGGGGCATGAGGAAGGAGAGCTTGGAGAACCTGATACTGACTGGCCAGATAGAAGGCAAAAGAGACAGAGGAACGCAGCGGATAACATATTTCCAGGGCCTGAGCAAGTGGATGACGAAACGGGGGTGGCGAGGTATAACAGGAGCAAACATACTAAGAGCCACAAGGGATAGGGAGACGTGGAGAACAATGATCGCCTACGTCCTAGAGGGACAGGCACATAGAAGAAGAAGATCTTGGACCTTTATCAAAGATTACTCAGTCCCTACTTACACGGTAACTGGGCACAAAGCATGTCTAAGCTTTTCATAAGCGATCCCACAAACTCAGCAAATGTCAGCCCAATGCATTGGGTAGTCAGTTAATATAAAACGGCTGGAGATACCGAAAGGTTGAAACCAAGGTACGGAATGGGCTGATCTTCCGAATTATTCCGAATTGATATATATATATATATATATATATATATATATATATATATAAAATATTAACTATAGTAATTACAATACCAATAGTAACAGAACTAACTCTGTCGAAACCAGTATTAATTCAGCTATAAGCTATAATTTAAATCGTCTTGTACAACCCACCGAGAACGAACTCAAAGGAAAAAGAAGGGGAAGTAAAAAAAAGAAACAAACGAAGTACATGAAGAAAAAGTGAAGCACTCGCAAAAAAGAAAAAAAACCCAAGTCGAAAACCCTAACACTAAAGCGCTCAATACGAAAGTAGAGCAAACAAAGACAGAAAATCTAAGCAAGAGCCAACAAACCAACCTAGGTTTCACCCTACAGCTCGTCAGGATAAATTGGGTGAAACCTAGGTAGGTTTGTTGGTTCTTACTTAGATTTTCTGTATATATATATATATATATATATATATATATATATATATATATATATATATATAAGTAAGTAGCTAACCTAGAACCAACGGACCTACTTAGGTTTCACCTAATGGATCATCAGGGCAAGTTGGCTTCCATTTTTCCCCCTCCGCGTTTCTACTCGGTGGGTTTTTCGGGACGTGTTTAAAGATAAATTTACAGTTATATATATATATATATATATATATATATATATATATATATATATACAAAAACAAATGTTTGAGGTACAAAATTTGTATACTACTTTAAGAACAAGAAATTTATAAACAGTCTCAAGAGCCCTTTCGTCCAACATCTCATCAGGAGAGAATCGTTGGAATTATAAATCAAACGAAAAGAACAGCAAGAAAAATGAAAAGCAAAAAGAAAAAAAATGGAGGAAAACACGTTAAAATAAATATACATATAAATATATATAGATATATATATATTTTTTGGGAGAATATCTTATTTTAACTATCCCTCGATAATTATTTACACGCACTTCCGGTCTGTGGTATTCCCTTCCGTTTACTTGCTCCCCCGACAGCTACAATCTTCAACAATTTAAATGTAAAGTCAATCGTCATCTCCTATCTCACTAATCTGCATCCTCTCTCTCATACTCCTTTCTCCGCTCACTCCACTCTTATCAGTATTCTCATCCTTCTCTTACCTACTTCCTTACACACTCTGTAAGCTGTAACTCATAACTTACTTTTAATGTAAGCCTCTGCACCACCATGGCAGTAAAATGCCTCGATTGGAGCGATATGATGATAAAAAATTAAAAAAAATATTATACCAATATTTTCCATTAAGCAATGAGTTATTTCCGCAACCTAGGTTTCAACCTTTTGGTATCTTCAGGCGGTTTATAAATCTATTAAGTTATTATACATCACTTGAAGATACCGAAATTTTAAAAAACCAAGGTTGCGTAAATATCTGTTTTCCAAACGAAAAATATTTAAAATATCTGCAATATAAATGTTTTGAGCTCTCCTTAATACAACTGGGTACTGGTCTAGTTTTATTATGACCAAAAACTAATTAATATATTACATCTATATATATCTTATATAATTATATAGATATGTACCATATATATATATATATATATATATATATTAAACACATACATATAAATTTAAGATATATATCTAACATATATATAATATGAATATATAAGATATATAGATAACAAATATATATAAAACAGAAGTAAATATAATACTTGTATATCTAATATATATATATATATATATATATATATATATATATATATATATATATATATATATTATAATATAGATATAACATGTAAATAGCATATTTGTACTATAACATGTATATATCGCATATAAATACTACATGTATAAAAAATATATGCAAAACATATATATATATATATATATATATATATATAAGACATATATATATAATTTATAAAACTAAAACACATATATACATAAAGAACCTATGCCTTGAATCATATTTAACATACGTATACGTACAACATATAAATAACGTATATAATATATATAGAGCATTTATATAACATATTTATGTAACATATATATTACATAAATATAACATATATATATGTAATGTATCACATATTATAATATATAACATATATAAGTATAATATATATTAAATATATAATATATATAATATACATATAATACCTCACCTATATTCATATGTATATAAAGATATTTGACAACTTAATAAAAACTAATTAAATCATTTTTGTGGGCAGTATTTAATAAAAGATGTTTGAAATAATAATTTCTGACCAATAATAATAATAATAATAATATATATATATATATATATATATATATATATATATATATATATATATCCTGACAATTATGTTTAGCATGAAGCAGACTCTCACCTCTGGGTATTGACTTTGATGTTCACTTTTATATATTATATATATTAAATAAAAAAGGTTCGTTACTTAGCTGATTAAGTTTACCTTCAGCCTCCGTCCCTTCCTCAAAGTTTATCAGCAATTTACTCTAGTAATTTTTCATTTTCTCTTTATTATGCACTTTTTGTTGATCGAATATATATATATATATATATATATATATATATATATATATATATTGTGATGAAAACTCAAGACAAAATTCAACCGTTATAAATACAGAATTTATTTCGGCAATTCTAAAAATGACACACTACTTTATCAAACCCCAAAAAATCAAAGGTTACATTTTCTTCCTTTAAAGTTTTTTGTGTATTTTTCCTTTGTGTGTATGTGCGATTTGGTGCGTGTATTATTAATTTTATGTGTATGTATTGTGTGCATGTATTCTTAATTTTGTGACACTTCCTGCTTTGTTGTAATTTTTAACTGTAAACTACCGTTTATCTAACATTATTTCCTCTCTGAGCAAATGTTTTGGAATGTTCTGAGTTAAATGTAACATTTGATTTTTTCGCTTTGAAAAAACAGTGTGTAATTTATAGAATTGCCAAAATAAACTCCGTATTTATAAACGTTTCATTATGTTTTGAGTTTTTGTTTCAATATTTCATATTGCTCTGGAGAACATTCGTTGAGATTTTTATTTTTGTCTTCTTAATATTTTATATTAATTAGATAAAGTGTTTGGATTATCCTCTCTGTTTTATGGAATTGTCATTTTTTCTTATATATATATATATATATATATATATATATATAAAGTCATCCGCAGGCAGATCTGTTCGCTGTATCACAGCTCATCACTACGGTTAGACACACGATTGCTTCTAGCCAGGATTGAAACCCGACCGAATTGACATCATTCGGCGATTCAACCTATGAGCTATGGGCGCAGTGTGAAAAAGGCGGACTTTAGCGTGTTATATATATAATATATAATGTATTCTATTATATAATGTACACACACGTCAGTAGCTGAGATTGTTCAAATTTATTAAAACATATGTATATATATAATATGTTGCATATATATATATATATATATATATATATATATATATATATATATATATATATAAAACTCCTAATTTCCAAATTGGTAGTGTGTTGATGGTGTATATATCTATAATTTCGCATGTTTATGTGCCGTTGTAGTTTTGGCGCTTATGAACACTCTATCTCCACCCCGATATTGAGCACATTAGGAGAAGAAAACTCCTTGCCAAAATACATTTTATCATTGAAACCACTGAAAAAATAACAAACCTTCGCGATACATATTATGACAACTAAACATTATATCGGTCGAGTTTCAATCACGGCCAGACGCAAGAAGATGTGTCTAGTCACACTGATGAGCTGTGATACAGCAAAACATGCTTGTATGTGTATGACTAATATATATATCTATCTATCTATATATATATATATATATATATAATAAATTGACTATCCAGTATTTGAAAATATTCCAACCTAAGAAAATTTTAATCCAAGTTCATCTTATTGTCTGGGGTTTTTCGTAAACTCATATTGTAACAATGACATCAATGTTTAAATTTTAATATTGCAAATTTTACGACAACGACAACGACAACGAAATGTTTTCATTCTTTTCCCCACACCCACTATTCCTTTCTTCTGTATTATTGAAACTCTTTCATTTTTGTAAAAAAAATCGGTCTGATGATTTGAATATTTTTAATATTCACGAATTAAATTATCACCGATGTATTTAAAAATGTATCAGATTTATTTTCATATATATAATGCTAAATTTTGTCTTTTACTTGTTATTTTTATTGAATGACCGTCGTAGAAGTCCTTATACCGAAAAATTCACCCTATTTATTGAATGACCGTCGTAGAAAGCAACTACAAAAATACATTACCGCCGTGACACCTAAATGCCCTGATGAACCGAGAGACAAATAAGTTAATTTTCACTGACAATGTAGGTGGGGCTTGTGATAATGAGCAAAAATATATACTGAAAAAAATTAACAAGGAAATCAGGAAACTAATAAAAAAAAACCTTTCTTTGAAACATCTTTCATTACATACTGTCGACTAGGAAGATTTCAACATTTACTTTTAAGTTTTGCAACATAACATGAGAAAAAAAAAATAACATCAGCGACACAACGTCTTGAAAATGACAATAGAAGTAACCAAAAGCGCCTGGGACAATAAAAGGTGTAGAAAATCATTGTACTACTATACTCCTATAAAACGGAAAAATTTTAGAATTCTGGAAAAACCGAAAAGAAAAATTAATTAAATATTCCATCACTGAAAAGAATGAATATATATATGTCAGATTAAATAAATTAAAAACATTGTGTCTGCTTATTTTTAATAAAATCCGTTCATACTCATGAATAATCTTTCGCGTATTATAATTGAAAGATGTTAGAAATATTATTAAAAAATAGCAGACATAATGTTTGCAATTTATTTCACCTGACATGACTAAAAGAAAATTTGCTGCCTAAATACACAAATTATATATACAAAAAAATTAGCAATATTGATAACTACCAGTATAGCCCGGCGTTGCTCGGGTGTAATGAAAACTTATATATATATATAATATATATATATATATATATATATATATATATATATATATATGTGTGTATTATCGATTTTTTTCACTATTGTAAGAACTTCAAACTTGAAACTTAATATCGTTTCTTATGTCTTTGTCTATGAGTGTATCAAATTTGATTAAAATCGGACCACTCCTTCTATAACCCGATCTTTTCGATTATCGATATTTATCAGGGGTACCTCGACACAAAACCTAGCTAAGAACACTCGCAGACGCTTATAATACAACTGTGTAAATTTTCAAGAAAATCGGTTCAGCCGTTTCGGAGTCTATAGGTAACGGATACACACACACACACACACACGCAGACAGACACACACACACAGACAAATTCCATTTATAAATAAGTTTGGATATTTATCATATATTATAAGCCTTTTTGACTAAAACACAAAAAAATAGATTTGAAAGTCGGAATAGTTTCTCATTTTGTTGGCTTTTTATCCTTCAAATATTATTATCCGAACAATAGACTCTACATATCGTAACAAGAACACGTGAAATATCTTTCGTTTTATTCCTAAATATATATATGTGTGTGTGTGTGTGTGTGTGTGTGTGTGTGTGTGTATTTAAACAGCATCCTTTCTTTTAAACACTTTGTATTAAACGTTAAAGACAACATAGTTTTGCTGATTTTCTTTTGTATTTTCTCATATTTTCTAATGAGACTTTTTATTTCAAAATTATATTTATATACATATTGTCCATAAGTTAACCAAGTACTTTCGAACGTCAACGTTCATCAACAGTGTCAATTTTTTTTTTTTTTTTACCATCTTTTAACCTTCAGCAATTGCCTTTCAGCAGAATCATGTTCTACATTTTGAAGTAAACGTTAAGAAACTTTTAAAAATTCAAGAGAAGCAATAATGTGATCACGTGCAGGCGTAAAAATATGTGATCACGTGGAGGCGTGAATTATCTGATTAGGTGGAATATTTACGTGGAATATTTGAGAAAAGACAAAAGAAAATCAGCAAGACTATGTTGTCTTTAACACTTAATACAACGTGCTTAATATATATATATACATATTAATTCAGATACTTCAATCCAAGGGAAAAAAGCAGGAAGGTAAATTCCAAAAAACCCGATCCTAATTAATATTAAAAATTTATTTTAATATTAAAAAATGATACAGGAAGAGAGCTCCATGTAATAAAATATTACAGAGCAAATATATATTAAAAAAGGATTAATTCAAAGATGTTGAATGGCCATTTCGATATGAAGATCCCCACGGGGGACGACACATCACCTCAGCAACAGAAAAAAAGAGTTTCTGAAAGGTTTTTTCTGTTGCTGAGGTGATGTGTCGTCCCCCGTGGGGATCTTCATATCGAAATGGCCATTCAACATCTTTGAATTAATCCTTTTTTAATATATATATATATATATATATATATATATATATATATATATATAAACTACTAAAAAGTTGTAAGTTTAAAAATGTATTTTTTTGACAGTATTTATTTCTATTGTTATATATATATATTTGATATTTCAGACCGACTTCGGCCTTTCATCAGAAACAAATGATTTTAAAATTTAAACTAGAAGCGTTCGCCGCGAGAGCGTTCGTCGAGAGATGTTTACATCACGTGACGTAGAAAGCGATAGAGTTTTTTTAATATTTGTAAACGTAAACCTATCTCTAATAATACTTTTAAATGTTGTTTTAAAGAAAAATTTTTAAGTCTATCTAAAAAATGTTTAACTATTGAAATATTTATAAAGATTCAAAACACCTAAGTCCCTATTTAACCCTAGCCTATATGTATTTAATTTTAAAATCCAGTATTATATATATATATATATATATATATATAGTCGAGTTGAAAATTAAACAGCTGGTCCGAATCTTAATTCACACGCTGGACAAAATACGTCTCTTTGGTGAAAGTAAAGGATTAGACTATCTAAAATGTCGATGGGTGGACAGTTTTTCACTGCGACATACATTTTACAGAACCCATCACGGAGATAGGACTTGCGTTATAATCTGGTCGGGTAGCATGGAGGAAACGTCGGCGCCAAAAACATGGCTCTTTTGCTTTCTGATTTTTCTATCTGATGTAGAATTCTAAGGAGAACAACAAGATGCGGGACAAATGCTGGAAAGTTGTTTATTTTTGTTTTATTTTATGCTAAAAGATGTTTTGTCTGAAGCTTTCGAATAGGGACGGGTAGCTTGGAGGGAATAAAGTTTACAGGTTATCAAGATTATCACTGCCTTGTCGACAAAGCCAATGGGTAAAACAGAAACAAGCTACGCTAAATGTATGAGATCTCGACAAATTTAAGGACCTGTAGAAATACTGCTTCTTTCATTTCCTTCTAATATATATATATATATATATATATATATATATATATATTATAATATATATTATTGGGGTAGATAGACTAATCTATCGCCCGGTTCACACTCCACCCACGTTTATTGAACAGGTGTAGAGGCTCATCCCTTGTTCCCTGTTTAGGATGTGGTTTCCGGCTTTCTCTTTTCCAATCTTTCCACTTTTCTTTTTTGTGTATTTTCTTTTCAATTGGAGTAGATAGACTAATCTATCGCCCGGTTCACACTCCACCCACGTTTATTAAACAGGTGTATAGGCTCATCCCTTGTTCCCTGTTTACGATGTGGTTTCCGGCTTTCTCTTTCTCTTTTCCAATCTATTCACTCTTACGTAGCCCCCTGCACACCAGTGGCCTTACCGCCTTGCTCGGGGTGATATGATTAAAAAAAAAATTTATATATATATATATGTATATATATATATATATCTTTTTAAATAAAAAATGCATTTTGACATGGAAATTTCTACATTTCGAGATTTCTACATCGTCATTAGGCAATGTTAGATTATAGTTGTGAAAATAAGTTGAATTAATTTTAATTAAAAAACAAATTTAATTATATAATTATATTATGCTCTTCAATATTTATTGCATTCAGCATTTTTTAAAAAACGTAAATGCCGGGTAACTCTAAATTGGAAAACTGTTGGTTCTCTTTACCTGGATTTATATATATATATATGTACGCACCGCTCATTCAAAGAAATGAATTAGAGCGCACTACCCCTGGGCCACGGGGCGTTCGGTGGAAGAAGGCAGTCTTTTTAGCGCATATCATATTACACGCCCAATAGCTAGAGTGCTCAAATTCATTTTTACTGAATGAGTGAGAGGTTGCAGGGGGTGTCAGGAAGGGAGTAGGAGAGGGAAGAGAGTACTGATGAGAGTGGGATGGACGTGGAGGAATGTTATGAGGAGTGAGAGGTTGCAGGGGGTGTCAGGAAGAGAGTAGGAGAGGGAAGAGTGTACTGATGAGAGTGGGATGGACGAGGAGGAATGTTATGAGGAGTGAGAGGTTGCAGGGGGTGTCAGGAAGGGAGTAGGAGAGGGAAGAGTGTACTGATGAGAGTGGGATGGACGAGGAGGAATGTTATGAGGAGTGAGAGGTTGCAGGGGGTGTCAGGAAGGGAGTAGGAGAGGGAAGAGAGTACTGATGAGAGTGGGATGGACGTGGAGGAATGTTATGAGGAGTGAGAGGTTGCAGGGGGTGTCAGGAAGAGAGTAGGAGAGGGAAGAGTGTACTGATGAGAGTGGGATGGACGTGGAGGAATGTTATGAGGAGTGAGAGGTTGCAGGGGGTGTCAGGAAGGGAGTAGGAGAGGGAAGAGTGTACTGATGAGAGTGGGATGGACGTGGAGGAATGTTATGAGGAGTGAGAGGTTGCAGGGGGTGTCAGGAAGGGAGTAGGAGAGGGAAGAGTGTACTGATGAGAGTGGGATGGACGTGGAGGAATGTTATGAGGAGTGAGAGGTTGCAGGGGGTGTCAGGAAGAGAGTAGGAGAGGGAAGAGTGTACTGATGAGAGTGGGATGGACGTGGAGGAATGTTATGAGAAGTGAGAGGTTGCAGGAGGTGTCAGGAAGGGAGTAGGAGGGGGAAGAGAGTACTGATGAGAGTGGGATGGACGTGGAGGAATGTTATGAGGAGTGAGAGGTTGCAGGGGGTGTCAGGAAGAGAGTAGGAGAGGGAAGAGTGTACTGATGAGAGTGGGATGGACGAGGAGGAATGTTATGAGGAGTGAGAGGTTGCAGGGGGTGTCAGGAAGGGAGTAGGAGAGGGAAGAGTGTACTGATGAGAGTGGGATGGACGAGGAGGAATGTTATGAGGAGTGAGAGGTTGCAGGGGGTGTCAGGAAGGGAGTAGGAGAGGGAAGAGTGTACTGATGAGAGTGGGATGGACGAGGAGGAATGTTATGAGGAGTGAGAGGTTGCAGGGTGTGTCAGGAAGGGAGTAGGAGAGGGAAGAGAGTACTGATGAGAGTGGGGTGGATGTAGAAAAGCATGAGAGAGAGGCTGTAAGTTAGTGAGACAGGATATGACTATTGACTTTACATTTAAATTCTTGGAGATTGTAACTGTCAGGAAAGCAAGTATGCGGAAGAGAATTCCACAGGCGGGAAGCTAGAGAAAAGAAGCCGGGGGAGTAGAATTTGCGTTTACAATTTATTGATTTCACAGTAAATGGGTATATATATATATATATATATATATATATATATATATATATATAATATTTATTAATAAATTATAACATTGATATGTTATAATATCACTATAAAAGTAGCTATTTTGTTTCGACACTTTTTGTGTCTTTTCAAGTGATGTTGTTATTTCGAAATAACAACATCACTTGAAAAGACACAAAAAGTGTCGAAACAAAATAGCTATTTTTGTAGTGATATTATAACATATCAATGTTATAATTTATTAATAAATATTATTATTATTATTAGCTCTACTTTGTATTGAGCACTTTTTTAAAAATAGTATTTCTTTGGATGGGGAATATTATTCCACCCATACTTGTATATATATATATATATATATATATATATATATATATATATAGAGAGAGAGAGAGAGAGAGAGAGAGGAGGAGAGAAACAAATAAATACAGGATGATTTTATTATAATAGATAGCATATACGTATATAGAGTGTCTTACATCGATGGGATACACCTTAAATACAAGTAACTTCGATTATAAATAAGACATGTATTTGTTATATAACTGATATACACGCGTTCAACTTATTATGTAACATTTGAATAGATAGTTACCACCATGGATATGATACAAAGACGAAAGAGTCGGCCACCCAGTGAGGATAAAACTCACTATTCATTTGTAATTGATCTAGCAAGACATGCTTGTTAACATTCATACCACGTCAAGGTGCACTTCACGAACAGACTATGCACTAGCTCACTTTCTCATTTCAAACATAGACCTTATGAGGGTCGACCTTCAGAAAAATTAAAGCTGATATTATCTTGCGTTGACTATTATCGTCGCATAGCAATATTTTATGTCTACACAAGATAATACCATCTTTGATGGTAGATGTCTTTATGCTAACTTACCTGTAACCACTCTGAAGATGGCTCATGTGAGCCGAAAGCTTAGAACTAGCATAATTAAAAAATATCCAGATATCGGACAATTTTGTCTTAATTGTCACCTGAAATTGAATCCAATATAGTTAGAACGGCTCATGATAAAATATTATAGACATCTATTGCCTGTTACATATTATAATATATGTCTAGAAAATTATTTGCTGCCTCGATACACTATAGGATTTTTCTGTTGCTGAGGTGATGTGTTATCCCCCGTGGGGATCTTCATATCGAAATGGCCATTCAACATCTTTGAATTAATCCTTTTTTAATATATATATATATATATATACTACCGGCCATACTTATTAGGTCACCCCAGTTTTTTACAAGGAATGATGTATTTCATACTATTTTTAATATTTATTGCCAAATGAAAATAGAATGTTTCTTTTTTTGTTATTATTACTTTGCAAAATTTTACAAGGCAAGGAAGCAATGATGAACTCGTCCGAATCACCCTAAATTGTTTTCATTCTTTCATTGATGAAACTGCAATATAGGTCAAATTCATTTGATGCACATGTTATTGTTAAATATTAACAAAGAACCATTCTATTTTCATTTACAATTATTCACTTAGCAATAAATACTAAAAAATAGTATGAAATACATCATTTTTTAAACACTGGGGTGACCTAATAATTATGGCAGGTAGTATATATATGGTGGGGGTGTATAAAAACAAATTTAAGACTCATATTACCCGATAGGCGTTATCAAGGAAAATCTTAGGATTTTTATTCTGTAACAAGTATTTGTAAAGAAAAGAAAAAACTTTTTTTTTAATTGTTAATTTTTAGAAACATTAATAAACATTGACCAGAGACCGCCTCGATAGTGTAATGGATAACGAGCGTTTCTCTCTGAAACAATTACGATTCACAAAAGAGTTCGACCCTCACTTGGTGTCTTATGCACATCTCCTTGTACGAGATGTAAGCTAGGCTTAGAAAATCACCATAAATATGCATTAGGTTAACTGAAATATCTACGGAAATTATGAAGGATACGAAGTAACGTAATTTAATATCTAATAAACAAATATGAGTAAATGATATTGTTGAATTTTCTATTTTTGATAATGCAATTAATATTCAACTATTTATTTTAGTTTAGAATTAATTTATGTATTATATATTACTAGCAGCATAGCCCGGCGTTGCTCGGGAGTAATGAAAGCTTTAAAACTAATCCATGGTCCTGGAGCTCAGACTCACCCTAAAGAATATCTGTGTGAAGTTTGGTGAGAATCGGATAAAAATTGTTGATTTGTATAAAGGACAGACAGAGAGATAAACAGACACACATCTTGCCTTTTTTATATATATATATATATAATCGATTTTCTGCACTATTGTAAGAACTGCAACCTTGAAACTTCTGAATATCATTTCTTATGTCTTTGTCTATGAGTGTCTCAAATTTGATTAAAATCGGACCACTCCTTCTATAAACCGATTCTTTTCGATTATCTATTTTCGATATTTATCCGGGGTACCTCGACACAAAACCTAGCTAAGAACGCTCGCAGACGCTTATAGTACAACTGTGTAAATTTTCAAGAAAATCGGTTCAGCCGTTTCGGAGTCTATAGGTAATGGACACACACACACACAGGCACATACACACACGCACAGACAAATACACACACAGACAGACACATACACACACGCACAGATACATACACACACGCACTGACACATATACACACACACAGACACATACACACACGCACAGACACATACACACACAGACACATACACACACACAGACACATACACACACACAAACACATACACACACGCACAGACACATACACACACGCACAGACACATACACACACAGACACATACACACACGCACAGACACATACACACACTCAGACAGACACATACACACACACACATAGACAAAGTTCCATTTATAAATAAGTGCATATGAATCTAGGATGAAAACTAGGATCAAAATAATGAAGTGTGTGAAGGAAACTGAGAAAAATAAAAGATATGATTCCAAAGAGCTAGAAGCTGATAATAGCGAGCCCAACAAACATTCACGCTGTTTGCACAGGGAAGGTTTGCGGGACCCGATATATCGAGCCTCCAGCAGCTTGAGCTAGAAGGAAGAGTGCGACCGGGACACAACAGTGAACCAGTCAGTCCTAAAATTAGCAGCGCACTTTCTTTCCTTCACACACTTCATTATTTTAATCCTAGTTTCAATCTCCCGTAGAGGCCTGACGAGCGGGAGCGAAACCGGTTGCTTCCCTTTTTTATTATTTTCTAATATGTAACATTAAGCTGCACACTTTCATCTCTTTAATTAATTTTCGTATCTATAAAAATATTTACACACACACACACACACACACACACACACACACACACACACACACATATATATATATATATATATATATATATAGGAAAGAATATTAATAAAAAGTTTTGAATTTAAAAATGTACTTTTTTTGAACAGTATTTGTTTATTTTTATTATATTTTATATTTCAGACCGTCCTCGGTCCTTCATCAGAAACAAGTGATTTTTTAAATTTGAATTAGAAACGTATTTCACGATAGCGTCCGAGTATTTTTTGTTTACATCACGTGGTGTAAACAAAAAATACTCGGACGCTATCGTGAAATACGTTTCTAATTCAAATTTAAAAAATCACTTGTTTCTGATGAAGGACCGAGGACGGTCTGAAATATAAAATATAATAAAAATAAACAAATACTGTTCAAAAAAAGTACATTTTTAAATTCAAAACTTTTTATTAATATTCTTTCCTATACATATTAAGACAGTATACGTGGATGATCATCACTATATATATATATATATATATATATATATAAGGAAGTGAAAGAACAGATAGATTAAAACCCACTGTTCATGCATTTACTTTTATGAAGAGTGCTCAATACAAAGTAGAGCTTAATATTTTAATTTTGTTATTACAATGGTTTATAAAAGCAGTATATCATCAGACAAAAATTTCCATGTTTCAGAACAATACACTTCTTCAAGTGATATTTTAAAATAAATACACGGTGAAAATGATTTATTTAGAAAATATAAGGTGAATTTATGGTTATTTAGAAAATGAGGGAGTGGTCGTTGGATAATATGCTTGTGAGTGAGTCAAAATTCAATCAAAAATGAGAATTAGGTTGAACTATGAAGATGAAGTAGTGATTCAATGCTTTAATAAACAATTGTAACAACAAAATATCTGTAAACGTTATTTTTAATTGATACTCGTATTTGAGTAGATCCTCTGTTTATATATATATATATATATAATTAAACAGTATATTTATATCTACCGGTCTGACAAATCTAGAAATCTTGTGACGAAAATATACGTTCTTCGGCAGGATTCGAACCTGTCTTCCCTAGGGAAAAAAACGACAGATGATTTGATGTGCTTTAGACTGCTAGACCACGAATAACTTACAGATAAACGACGCCTGAAATAATGCTTTTAAAGACACAATTTTCTGATTTTTCGTAATATCAATATCTGGTCTGTTTTCGTATTCAGGACGGAAGATGTAAATAAATACACTATTTAATTGAAAAAAAAAAATAAGAGTATCTCCTCAAATAAGTGTAGCCATTAAAAATATTGTTTAAACAAATAAATTTAAAATATGTCGGAAATTATCCATTTCGAAACGGATTTCGTATATATATATATATATATATATAGTGACTTGAATTAATAAATATGCATATAAGGGTGCACATATGTATAGTATTACTATTCAGGTGTTAATAAAACAGTGCTCAGTATATGAACAGATCTGTTTATATAATTATTAATAAATTTGCATATTATCCGACGTCTATGGCACGGCTCGGAGATTCATGCGTTATACAATCATCAGGTGCACATTTCCAACTGACAGTTTGATAGATTTGAATTGATGGTCACTCGATATTCATGTGAATTAAATCTTATACATTTAAATTGCTGTTTTTTTTTAATAACAAGATTAAAAATTTAGATATTCTAAGGCTACATGTATATAAAAATTTTAAATTTAAATTTAAAATTAAAAAATATTAAAAATAATAAAATGCAGGAAAAAGAAATCAAAGGGGCGTAAATCATGAAACGAAAAGACTTAGATGAACAAACGTATATCAATCTTGGTCTAAGAATTTAAGCAAATTAGAATTATTGATATGGTTTAAGATGACAAGTTTTTTTCTAAAATGCATGGAATATATTTATGTCCTTTTCCATTGTAATATTTAGCTTTAGCTACGATATTACAGGTAATAAATAGGTTCTTGTTGCTGTTTTTTTCATTTCCAATAATGCATGGATAAAGCAATACTTTTGCTGTATTTACTGTTGTTTAAAGAAAACATGTGGTTGTCAGATCTTATCTTCCACTTGTTAGAAGTGCTTCCAAAGTAAAATTTCACATCATTATCATCCGAATGAATTCGCGGTTTATAAACTATACCTTGAGATATGCATTGGCCATTCCATGGGCAAGTTTTTTTGTTTTTTTTCGGCAGTTGCAATTATTTTTAAAAGGGTTATTATTATTGCTATTAGTTGGGTGACGGATGTGGTTTATGTAGGCCAAATATTTATTTGATAGTAGCAGTATAGCCCGGCGTTGCTTGGGTGTAATAAAAGCTTTAAAACTAATCCATGGTCCTGGAGCTCAGACTCTTTGGACGTTGGAACGAAAGACTAAAAAACAATGCTTGTTTTCAGTTAAAACGAAACCATAGACTGAAAGAAAAATGAATGGGTGTAAGTCAAATTTTGATTTCCTGGTATTGATATCAAATAAGTTCTTTTCGTCGTAAACTGAATTTTGAAGTTTAAATAAGTCCTTTGAACAAATGGTATCAGGACTGAGACTAAAGAACTACAATTATATCTACTTAGAGCCAAACCCGAAGCAAAATCTAAAATAAAAGGGCTGAAAAAAAATACAGACATACAGGCGGATAAACAGACACACATACCAACATCTTGCCTTTTATATATATATGTTATCGATATTCTGCACTATTGTAAGAACTGCAACGTTGAAACTTCTGAATATCGTTTTTTATGTCTTTATCTATGAGTGTCTCAAATTTGATTAAAATCGGACCACTCCTTCCATAACCCGATGTTTTCGATTATCGATTTTCCATATTTATCGGGGGTACCTCGACACAAAACCAAGCTAAGAACTCTTGCAGACGCTTATAGTAAAACTGTGTAAATTTTCAAGAAAATCGGTTCAGCCGTTTCGGAGCCTATAGGTAACGGACACACACACACACACACACACACACACACACACACACACACACACAGACAAAATTCCATTTATAAATGTGTTTAGATCAGATAGAACTCTTGCAGACGCTTATACTAAAACTGTGTAAATTTTCAAGAAAATCGGTTTAGCCGTTTCCAAGTCTATAGGTAACGGACACACACACACACACACACACACACACACACACACACACACACACACACACAGAGTTCCATTCATAAATAAGTTTAGATCATGGTATTATCTTGTAAAATATATATATTCATGTTTTAAACGCAACGATAACTATCTTTAACATTGTTTTTGTTGAAGTTTTTTTTAGTGTGGATGAATGGTAAAAATGATTGTGAATTAAGTTAAGGAATAGTTTACCAATGTTAGTTTGACGTTATCACTGAAAGGTGCGATAAACCAAATAATGTTACGTTTACGTGATTTCTGCTTACCTTGTTTTTAACGGAGTATTCTGAACTAATGTTGAGTTCACTTTTATCTAAAGCATTAATGTATTTCATTTTAGAATTGTCAAAAATTACCTTATTGATACAGTTGTTTCTTAATCGAAATTGGATAGATTTCTGCAGGTTGTTGGTGCTTCTTTATGAGTGATTTGATTCCTCGTTGATGTTGGTCGGTTTGTTTGATTTTATGGCAAATCAACCTCGGCGGGTCATTTATTGCCAACTAATACCAGCAGCTGGTATTTCCAAGCGGTCACCCATCTAAGTACTGGCCAGGCTCAACGTTGCTTAACTTCGGTGATCGAGTGAGAACCTGTGTATTCAACATGATAGGCCGTAAGCCACTCCCATTGATGTATATGTGTGGTTATGTGAGTCCTTAGGGAATTATTTGTACAGGCCATTGCTTAGGTCGAAGGTAACATCCCAAATTTTACGACTTTAGTGTTAGTTACGGTTTCGAAGGATGTGAGCTGTGGTACAGTGGATATCGGCTCGGAATGAGAAACCGGGGAGCCGAGTTCGAATTCCAGTTGAATCCATTGTATTCACTTACGCGCAAATACCCTTGGGAAAGGTATTAATCCGTCTATTCCTTCCAGTTATGGGTTAAATAGCAGAACAGATTGGGTTCTATAGCCTTGGTCGGCAACCAGTCTACCGCAGAAAGCAATGGCAACCTTCTGCCCAGTCAGTCATGTCTCTTTCGAGACATGATCGCCCAAGCGTGTATCACGTATGGCACTTAACTGACTGACGGTTCCGATCATGGTCTTTGAAAAATTTTATCAGATCATTTCTGAGTTTATACATTTTTTTTGTGGATTAGTTTTGCGGAGGATTCTGTCGTCTCGTTAAAGTCCGGTGTTGCATAAATCAAAGATGTGCCTAAGATTCCAGAGCAAAGAGTGCCCTACCAAATAGCAGACCTCTGCAGAATCATACGCCCCCATGGAGATGCAGAAATTAGGATTGTTTTTTTTCTAGTCCACAGATATTCGTCGTAAAATAAAATAGTTTTTTAGGCCTGTTTGATGTCGATATCTTTGTCGCTGATGAGGCAGTAATTTTTAGCCAAATTTAAGGCTGCGGTCAAAATGTTTTTTTTAGATACAGATGGGTAGAATTCACAAATCTCAAACTGAATGAAAATGCAATCCATTTTATTTTTTTATTTTTGTGAATCAATCAATTACCTCGGCTGCGTTCTTTCATGCCTAAGTCATTCTTAGTGAATGTAGAAGCTCTTTCGAGGATCAGTCAGTTAAGTGCCATACGTGATTCACGCTTTGGGCGGTTATGTCTCGAAAGAGACATGACTGGCTGGGCAGAAGATTATCCTGCAGTAGGTTACCATTGCTTTCTGCGGTAGACTGGTTGCCAGCCAAGGCTATAGAACCCAATATGTCCTGTTATTTGTTTCATAGCTAGAGGGAGAAGAGATGTATTATATTATTACATAGTAATTAGTGGGAGATCAGTTTATTACTTCATAACAATAGAAAACCGATCCCCCACTTTATGACTAGTAAGTTTTAATTATGTTTCCAAATATTTTATTCAGTCAGTCAATTAAGTGCCATACGTGATACACGCTTTGGGCGATTATGTCTCTTTCGAGATATGACTGACTGGGCAGAAGATTATCCTGCAGTAGGTTGCCCTTGCTTTCTGCAGTAGACTGGTTGCCAACCAAGGCTATAGAACCCAGTCTGTTTTATTATTTAACCTATAACTGGAGGTAAGGGACGGATTAATACCTTTCCCAAGGGTATTTGTGCGTAAGTGAATGCCATGAATTCAACTGAAGTTCGAACTCGGCTCCCCGATTTGTCGTTCTGAGTCGATATCTACTGCATCTCCATGGGGGCGTACAACAAATCTCCCTTTCTTTGTTAATTCTACCTATGTAGTTTTTTTTTTAGGTTTAATAATTTGTATTTTGGATTGTTTATGAAATAGTGTTTATGGTCTTTGATCGTGATGAGTTGCTTATATACAATTGGTGCCCTTTGGTTCCTTAGTTATTTTTCTTGCTTTACCTATTTATCTTGGTTTCCCAGTTGCTAGACGCCTTTTTATAATTTTTATTCATTTCACGTAGAATGGCTTTGCGGTATGACTCCGCGTTAATAAAATAATGCTGCTTTGTCTTGTCCGATTTTATAATCATTTTGTCAGATTAATCGAACTTATGTTTGTCCATCTGCATTGGTTTTGAAGCTCGCTGATGGTATAACGGAATTTAATTTTGTTAATTAGAGCAAATAAATCGTTCTCAAATTTCGACAATTGCTCGTAAGGTAGTAGCGTATTTAGAGATTTAAACCCATAAAACTCTTATCTAGGATAGAGGGGTTCTTGTTACTTTTGGAGAAATAGACCTTCATACTCATCCTGTCGAGTACACTTTCAATTTTGTGTAATAGTGTCAGTGTGTACTTTTTTTTTCATAGTTTCTGCTCCGATGAACTTAGCTCACTGATACCCGCTATTTATGAATTTACTCGAGCCACAAGATTAGCAACTAGGTCCCACCCTTTTACTGTGAAACCAATAAATTGTAAACGCGAATTCTACTCCATCAGCTTCTTTTCTCGCACTTCCCGCCTGTGGAATTCTCTTCCCTTTACTTGCTTTCCCGACAGCTACAATCTCCAAGAATTTAAATGTAAAATTAATAGTCATCTCCTATCTCACGAACCTGCATCCTCTTTCTCATGCTCCTTTCTCCATCCACTTCACTCTCATCCTTCTCTTACCCGCTTCCTGACACCCCCCTATAACCTGTCACTCTTTCTCATAACTTTCCTCCTATGTAACCCCTGCAAAACAGTAAACAGTAAAATGCCTTACTTGGGGCGATATGATTATAAAAAAAAACTGATTGACTAGCAATGTTCATCAAATTAAAACTCAACTAAAAAAAATTCTATACTATTATAATGGGGATATAAAATGGGGGATCAATTCTACATTACAGTCCATATATAAACTGATCCCTCACTTTACGGTCACAGTCATCCTTCTCTTACCCGCTTCCTGACACCCCCCTATAATCTGTCACTCTTTCTCACAACTTTCCTCCTATGTAACCCCCTGCAAAACAGCGGCAGTAAAATGCCTTACTTGGGGCGATATGATTATAAAAAAAAAACAAGATATTTTTGGTATTATTAAATTTATAGGTTCCATATTCCGGCAAACAATAGGAAATATGGTATACAACAGTATTGCAGCTAAGAAAAGTGTCAACAGTAAATAAACTTGTCATCTTAATTCATATCAATAATCTTAATTTGCTTAATAAAGAAAGTGATTTCATGACCACATGGTGTCATAGATATATACTTCAGTTCTTAGACTCAGATTGATATAGATTCCTCTATACGTTCCTTTCTTTCTTTCTTTCTTTCTTCCGCAATATTAATCATCATGAATTAAACCCTCTTTAATTTTTGCTCACGACATTTTTTTAATTTTTAATTTTAATTCTAAATGTTACTTTTTAATTCTTAATTTTTATTTTCATTTTAGTTTATTTTATTTGAAACTTTAAAATTTTAATTTTTTATCTACAGGTTAATATTTGAATATTTAAATTTTTACGTTTCATGATTTACGATTCTTTGATTTCTTTTTCCCTGCATTTTATTATTTTTAATATTTTTTATTTTAATTTTAAATTTTAATTTTAAAGTTTTGTATACATGTAACCTTAGAATATTTAAATTTTTAATCCTGTTATTAAAAAAGCAGTAAGTTAACTTTAAAAGATTTAATTCACATGAATATCGAGTGAACTTAAATTCAAATCTATTAAACTGTCAATTTGAAATAAGCGTCTGATGATTGCATAACGCCTGAAACTCCGAGTCGTGCTATAAGCGTAGGATAGTATGCATATTTATTAATTCATAATAGTGTGTGGGTGTGTGTGTGTGTGTGTGTGGATAATTCTATATACAACCAGAATTTTCAGAAATTTCCAAGGAGACCTGCTCAGACTTTGATTAAATTTTAATTTGCTGTACCCAAAATTTAAACGCCTAGATCAAAATTTTTGTCCTTGAAATTTGATAGCAATTTTTTTGTGAATTTCTTAAGTTTCTTGGTTGGTTGTTTTGTTTTTATGGCATATCAACCTCGGCGGGTCATTTATTGCCAACTAAATTTTATTTTTGGAAATACTTTTTTCATTCAACAATTTATTGTTGTTTTTATATTAGTTTTGTATCTAGTAATACATTTTTTCTTTTCGAGTATCAAGATTCATTGGGATTTGTTTTTAAGGGCGGGGTCCGCAAGCCCTACCCTGTTATTTAACGCATAACTGGAGGGAAGGGACAGATTAATACCTTTCCCAAGGGTACCAGTGCTTAAGTGAATGCAGGGTATTCAACTGGAATTCGAACTCGACTCACCAATTTCTCTTTCCGAGCCGATATCCACTGCACCACAACGCACATCCGTCACTATACGCTTACAGCACCTGGTATTCCCAAGTGGTCACCCATCTAAGTACTGACCAGGCTCAATGTTGCTTAACTTCGCTGATCGAGCGAGAATCGGTGTATTCAACGTGATATGGCCGTAAGCCGAATTTCTTAAGAGCACAATTTACCAAACCTAGTAATTGCCAACTTTGCATTCGAAGAAGATACCTAAGCCTATATTTGGTCGTCCTATAGTCGATTATATATTGAATATATGTTCTTGTATATGTGTTCATATGTGAATCCTATTTGGGGATCTGAATGAATAATGGCTGTGATTTTTCATTTTAAAGAATCAACGCTTATATCCACTGGGTCATAAAGAATTGTAAGTTCAATACCTGGGTACAGCAGTAGTCAACAAATAACTTAGTTGATTAAAGGGAGTCAGCTATATGGCATCTGGAAGTAGCATTGCACATGGAATGAGAATGATATACCCCAGTGATCGAAATAAAGTGTTCATTTTGAAATTCCTAGCACCTGAAGAAAGCCGGAGCGTACAACGACCGAAACGTCGTAAACATAGCAATAAAGGTGTGGACAACCGACCTAACAATTTAAATAATGTAAATACTACATCATCTCAGAAGTATAGACAAAAATTGAACTCAAAATTTATTAAGTGCTACTAAGAACAGAACTTTTTTGAAATCCAAGAACTGAAATGACACTTTACATATAGAAGTACTAGCAGTATAGCCAGGCGTTGCTCGGGTGTAATGAAAAATGAATGGATTAAGTCAAATTTTGATTTCCTGGTATCAATTTATACATATATATATTATCGATTTTCTGCACTATTTTAAGAACTGCAACCTTGAAAATTCTGAATATCGTTTCTTATGTCTTTGTCTATGAGTGTATCAAATTTTATTAAAATCGGACCGCTCCTTCTATAACCCGATTTTTTCGATTATCGATTTTCGATATTTATTGGGGGTAACTCGACACAAAGCCTAGCTAAGAACACTCGCAGACGCTTATAGTAAAACTGTGTAAATTTTCAAGAAAATCGGTTTAGCCGTTTCGGAGTCTATAGGTAACGGACACACACAAACACACACACAAAGTTCCATTTATAAATAAGTTTAGATAGATTTAGATCTAATAACTTGTAATATAATAAATGCGTTGTCCTGGATTCGATCTCGCATCACCAGTTCTGTTTCAGTGTAACAAGCATTACGCCATATCGCACCACCACAAGCGACATGAATGATTTATTTGAAAGCGAGTGACGTTATTTGTTGAGTCAAACGCTAACTCCGGACCAAAAACCCCATCGAGCTGGGCGTCAGTCTACAGACATAAACACCGGAAGTCATTGTGAGATAGAGTTTGTTTTCCTTACCTTGGGGTGCCTACTGTCACGGTAGGTCGACAAGGCATGTTATCGGAGTGGCGGGTCTCACGTTGAAAAGGCTGCCGATAACTCGAGATGATTTGACACCATTTACCTCCCTTGTGGATCTTTGACAGTTGGTTGGCACGAGATACGAGTCACCTTTCGGGTTATGCATACCCACTACTTACCGACACTACCCACCCGTGCATTCCTCATCAAATTACACAGGACACTTCTATGCTCGTGAGGGTGCCGCGATTGCAATACTGAGTCGGTAGGTCTTATCGGGATTTATGACCAGTTAAGTCTGGCTCAAGAACATAGACTAGTGTACTAAGTGACTACCTGTCCACTTTAATTGTATCTGTTCGCGTCGGTCTTATTTTGCTAAAAAAAAAAAATCCAAAGCGATTTTTGTAAAAATTATTTTACTCCATGTAAGGTGATAAAGTCACTAAGACGCACGGGGGGGGGGGGGGGGTTCTGAGAGTGAAAATAACTGAGAAAACATTTTCGAGTAGAGGGGATAACAAAAGAATAGTATTCAAAACAGATGATGATGATGATGCATGCTGCAATTAAATTTTTAAAATCCTTATTTTTTTAGAAAGTAATCAAATTGGGTGATATTTTCCCAAACGAGAAGTGCGACAGAAAAAAATGAGATTAAAATGGCGGGACAGAAGGATCCGAATAGTTAGTTAGCCTTGATGATGCGACAGTTGAAAGGCTCACACCAACAATATCCACAATTTTCTGTAAGGCTTGCCAGCGTGTTCGTGGAGCGTTACAGTTTTCGTACACTTCCTTCGAGTAGCGTCTATCGCAGGCAACGACCGTAGAACAACTAATCAACAGTCGAGACAATGACGGATGACGTAATATT
>JBBBDQ010001884.1:1495000-1617500 GCA_037127315.1 Ascarosepion bandense
AGTAATACGGAGTGCCAGAGAAAATCATTAGTGTCAAAAATTAGAATATCAGCTCCGATAAAAATACTAAAGAAAATCATTAACATCAAAAAATATTAGAGAAAACCATTAAGATCAAAAAATTACAATATAAACTCTATTAAAAAAAAGATTACTGAACATTAGATTTATAAGTCCCACAAATTTAGTTTCCTTAAAGACACATGACCTAGTAAATATAGACGTTGGTTAATTCCAGTGACTTGCCTCAAAGAGTTGTGAGTTCAATACCAGGCTACAGCAGTGGTAAACAAATAACTCAGAGAGTCCAATCGAAACTGGTCAGTATCTAGATGGGTGATGGCTTGAGACTATTAAGTGGAGCAAGCTTTGATGTGAGGGTGGTGTAATGGTTAACGGCGCAGAATTGGAAATAGAAAAGGCGTATAAGTAATTTTTTAAATGAAATGTGTTGCTGGTCATTTTACTGTAAAAATATATTTTTTATACCTTCATATTGTTTTGTTTTTGTTTGAGGCGTTTACTGTTTGCTCATAGCTGTGAACGTAACGGTAGCTACCACCTCGGGTCAGGTTGGCTGTGAGTACAACAGCAATTACGACCAATTAAGAGGTGGTTTGACGTTCCACAAAGACTCCAGTGTCTTCATCAGAGGTCTGGTCGTGGCTTATAATTTACTGTCACACCCAGGATTAAGATACTTTGAGAAGTACTGATCAGACATTAGTCATGTTATTAAAAAAGCAAAGATATCAACAATTGAAAGCATTTGTTCACTTTCGATGCCCTGAAGTATGAAGAATGAGGCAGCATATCGCGTTTGGAAATCAGCAGATGAGATTCCAAGCTCTGCGCACATTTCACTCTCTAAAAGATTCGTAGACCTTGATAACAACTTTCAGATTTGGTTGATAGAATTATCTCAAGGGAATGCAATTGCAGAAAGTAGTTGTCGCGTAATTTACACCATTTGGGGTAGAACACATTTGACAAGTAGAAAAAAGAACACATGGGAAAGGTTTTTTCCTCATCCACCATTTGATTCTCTCAGAGAATAACTACTTGACTTTCTCCAAAAATAGGTATTGTTGGGAATTTCACCATAAATATGTATTTTTGTTAATTTATTAAATAAAATGTGTTTCTGATAACATGGTAGGCTTTGAAAAAACAGTAGCTACTCTAGTATCTACGCATCGTTCATTCAGTAATGAATTAGAACACTCTTAGCTATTGGCGTGTGTTTACATGGTTTATCAGACGCTAAAGGTCTGTCTTCGTTTACCGAGCGCCCATAGCTCAGAGGTAGAATCACCGAGTGATGTCAATTCGCTCGGGTTTCAATCCTAGCTAAAAGCAATCGGATGTTTAACTGTACTTACAGCAAAACAGATCTGTCTGTGGATGACGATATATGTATGTATATGATACACTTATTTTAACATTATTTTTAATGGATACTCGTATTTGAGTAGATACTGTGTTATTTTTATAACTAAACTATATGTACATCAACTGGATGGGTAATCGAGAAAGATTGTAGGAAAAATATGAAGTAACAGTCAATAGATATGACATGTCATAACCGCTCGACCACGAAAGAATTTGCAGTTTGACAAAGCTAGAATTAAGCCTTATAAACACATAACTTCCTGGTTTTCGTAACACTCATATCTGCATTTTTTCGTTTCCTAATGTAAACATGTTTAAACAAAGACAGTTTTACTTTTCAAAATGTTACGAAATGAATTAACATATTTTTTAATTTCTTTCTCCCTACTCTGTCTCTCTGTCTGGAATATATATATATATATATATATATATATATATATATATATATATATATATATATATATTCCATTTATAAACGAGTTATTATGCGACCCAGGTTTCTATCATCAGTGGTTTCTTCAAGCGATTTTCAATAACTGATTTTACCGTTTACCGTTTTTTTAAGAACGCTCACGTAGCAATGCTTTTTTTGAACGCTCACCTGGCAGAGAATTTTTGAACGCGCAATTTTTAAAATTTCAAGAAATTATAATGTTTTCATCCATGGTTTTATGAGCCTAATAGGTATTTTATAGTATGGTTACACTTAGTCATAATTTCCGTTCTTTCATATTAAAAATCGCCTGAAGACACGACTCATGGTAGAAACCTGGGTCGCGTAATAACTCGTTTACAAATGGAAAATATTCAAAATTCTACAATATAATTGTATTGAACACTTTATAATACAAATGTGCATTGGTTTAATTTTATTATGACCAAATCTATGTAATTAAATAATCAATATATATATATATATATATATATATATATATATATATATATATATATATATTAAAAAAGGATTAATTCAAAGATGTTCAATGGCCATTTCGATATGAAGATCCCCACGGGGGACGACACATCACCTCAGCAACAGAAAAAACCTTTCAGAAACTGGAGAAAAATTAGTCTACTTTTCCTTTTTAAATAGATTGCAAAGAAATTAAAAAATAAATATTAAAATAAAATAAAAATAAAAATAAAGGGAAGAAGAAAAAATAATTAATTAATTTTAATTTACAATGTTTAATGTTAATTTTTAATGTTAAATTTAATTTTTAATGTTAATGTTTAATGTTAATGTTTAATGTTAAATTTTTTAATTTACAATGTTTAATGTTAATTTTTAGTTACATTCTCCCTTTTTTTTGCGAACCCAGACGATGTCAATTTTTTTTCTTTTCTTATTTATTTGATTTTATTCTATCTTTTTCTTTTTCTTTTTCGTTTTCTTTTTCTTTTTCTTTCCCTTTATTTTTCTTTTTATTTTATTTTATTATTTATTTTTTAATTTCTTTGCAATCTATTTAAAAAGGAAAAGTAGACTAATTTTTCTCCAGTTTCTGAAAGGTTTTTTCTGTTGCTGAGGTGATGTGTCTTCCCCCGTGGGGATCTTCATATCGAAATGGCCATTCAACATCTTTGAATTAATCCTTTTTTAATATATATTTGCTCTGTAATATTTTATTACATGGAGCTCTCTTCCTGTATCATTTTTTAATATTAAAATAAATTTTTAATATTAATTAGGATCGGGTTTTTTGGAATTTACCTTCCTGCTTTTTTCCCTTGGATTGAAGTATCTAAATTAAAATATATATATATATATATATATATATATATATGGGGGGGGGTTTGTACATTGGAACCTCGGTCCACGAAATTAATCCGTTTCTGAAGGCCGTTCAAGATCCGAATGTTTGTAAACTGAATCTATTTTCTCCATAGAAATCAATCTATAATAGATTAATTCGTTCGTTGATTACTTATTCAAAAAATACTTGGCAATAAATACGAAAAATAGTATGAAATACATCATTTCTTTTAAAAAACTTGGGTGGCCAAATAATTATGGCCGGTAGTGTATATATATATATATATATATATATATATATATATAATTAAAAAAAAGATGAGCGAATAAGTAAAATCCCCAAAACCCAATCTTATTAATATTAATTTTACTAATTTTGAAATTGCTCAAGGGCGCGATGTAAATAGTATTACATATTTACAGAGCCAAATATAGAAAGTAATTAAAAAATTCCGAAATTTAATTTCGTTGAATGGTCATTTCAGCGAGAAAATACATACTCGCTTCATCAGCAACGATTGAAAACGAAAACTTTATTTATTCAAATATGTTACAAAATTTCTCTACCAGAAGAAGCCCAAAAAAATATCCATGCATAGGAAGTTAAAAATGGGGTGGGATTAATATATATATATATATATATATATATATATATATATATATATATATATATATATATATCAGCATGCAGTGTGGGTATAGAAGAATCCAAAGGAGTATCCTTTACATACAGTGGTAGGATAACTCTCTAAGAGAGCTCTAAGCATATATGCATATAAATACATATAAAGCAAATATAAGAAAAATTAAGACAAAAATTAATTTATTCAGTTTTTTAGGTTTTAGTGAATGTCATTTATGTACAATTCTTTGTTAAATAAAGACGGAAGCTGACGATGGTTCGCCTGAAGTAGGCCCATACTTCCGATTCACCATGAAATAACGTGTCTGTCTTAATTTTTCTTATATATATATATATATATATATATATATATATATATATATATAGTACCCATTATTTTCTTATTAGTATAAACGTTGTTTTTAGTACTATTTTTAATTTCCACTAAAAATATCTTTTATAGTAATACAGAAATGAAGTCAGAGAATAAAAAATCTCGCCCCCAAATTACTGTTGTTTATCTTTCGCTCACGAAACTGAAGCTACCAGGTCTAGAATCGTAAAATTCTGCATTACTTAAAAAGGTAATTCAAACCTTGCTACCTCAACGCGGCCTCCGTAGCGGATTTGGCAAAGCTGGTTTCGGCTATAAAATCAGTTTGTCCGATGCTAAAATGGGGTAACAGGTTCAATGTTTCTCGAGGCTTTAATGTTTCTTTAACAGAACTCCTCAATTTAGTCCGGTTATTAATAATTTCATCGTTTAAGGAAAGAAAAAAGAAGGATACCACTAATGTTCCCATTTTTTTTTTAGTGGGAACACTAGTGGTATCCTTCTTTTTTTCTTTCTTTGCTGATATATATATATATATATATATATATATATATCAACCACGCGGTGTAGATATGAAAGAATCCAAAGGAGTATCCTGTACATACAGTGGTACGTTAACTCTCTAAGAGCGCTCTAAATATATATATGTATATAAATACATACAGAGCAAATATAAGAAAAATTAAGGCAGGCACGTTATTTCATGGTAAATCGGGAGTATAGGCCTATTTCAGGCGAACCATTATCAGCTTCCGTCTTTATTGTACAAAAGATTTTAAGAACAAACAAAATAATTTCAACGTTCAAAACATAAATTTAAAACAGCGCTTAATATAAAAATAAAGCAATGAATATTTCTTTTTTAATTATTACGTGAGGACATGTGATAACTAGAAAATTGTACATTTTATTTCGACATTGAAAGAACAATGGCTCATCAGGTATGAAACATTTATGTTAACAAATTTAAGAACATCTTCACTTTATTTTTGGCTTTGGTGAATAGTTATTAAAAAAAGGGGGGAGTAAAGAGGGAAGAAAATATCAGAAAATAAATGATTGGCTCTTCCCTCTCTCCATTTTTTTTTCACTTATTTTCCTCTTCACTTTCTATTTCTTTTGTATCTTTCGTTTTCTTCTTTCTTTTCCTTTTCATTTCTCATCTTATTTTCTTGTCTTTTCTTCCCTCTTTTTGCCCTTTTTATTATCTTTTTACATCGTACGGAAAAAATAATTACAAAAGTAAAGGGAAGTTTTGTTCTTAAACGAACTTTTTAAAAATAAAACGTTTATTACAATCATAGTGAACTACCTGATTCGAAACAAAATTTACAATTTTGTAGTATTTTGTAGTTTGCACATGTAAATTAGTGTAAAATCCTTTGTTAAATAAAGCCGGAAGCTGATGATGGTTCGCCTGAAATAGGCCCACACTTCCGATTCACCATGAAATAACGTGTCTGTCTTAATTTTTCTTATATATATATATATATATATATATATATATAAAGAAAATCAGAAGAAAGAGATTAAAAACGTTTTTTAAAATAAAAATGGTAACGAAGAAACAAGAAGTGCGAAGACGCTTTAAAAAAATGTGAAATAAGAAAAATAAAGAGAAAAAACACGAGGAATATAAATGAAGAAGAAGAAACTAAAAGTAGAATACCAAAGAGGAAGAAGGAAAGCTGTTTTTACGAAAAAAGAAAAATAATGAAGGAAATCATAAGAACGAGATCAAAGAAGGAGAAATTAAAAAAAATAAAAATAATAGCAAAGAAACAAAAAGAAATACTAAGAGGGTTTAAAAGAATAAAGAAATGAAAAACAAAATAGTAAAAAATAAATGAAAAAGAAAAAGTGATGGGAAAAAGAAGAAAGTCTAAGAAGAAGCAACACGAAGAAAATAGAAGAAAAATGAAAAAGAAAGCATAAATAGGAGAAAGTGAAAATGAAAATGAAGAAACTGGAAGAAGAAACTAGAGAAAAAAAATGAAGGGGAATGAAAGGAAGAAAAAGAAGAAAAAAGAAGAAAAAACATGAAGAAGATAAATGAAGAAGAAGAAACTAAAAGAGGAAGAAATGAAGCTGTTTTTAAGAAAGAAGAACATGAAGAAAACCAGAAGAAAAAATAAAAGAAGAAATTTAAAAAAAAGAAAACGGAGAAACAAAAATAAGTACGAAGAAAGAAAAAAATTAAAAAATAGAATTACATAAAAGACAAAGAATTGCATAGCAATCAAAGGAAGAAGAAAAAGAAAGATAAAAACCATAAAGGAAAGAAAAAGATTTACAGGGAAGAAGAAGAAAAAATTGGAATCACAGTGAAAGAATCCAACTAAAGATGAGACAGCGGAATAAGAAAAAAAAAAGAGGATTTTAAAGAAGCACATAAAAGAATGAAAAATAAGAAGATTGGGAAACTAAAAGAAAATTGAAAAAGAAAAAAGAAAAATACGAAGGAGAAACAAGAAGAGGAATAAACGGGAAAGTGAAATATAAAAAAGAAAAGGAATTTTAAAAAGGATCAAAAGAAGGATAAAGAAAAAAGAAAAATAAATATAAAAAGAAAAAACGAAGAAGAAGCAAAAGAAGAAGAAAGAACAGCAAGAAGGAAAAATATTAAAAAGAAAGAAGAAGGAGAAAGATGGATAAAGAAAAGATGTGATAAAAAATAATACGCAAGGAAAACAAAAACCGAATTTGAACGAAGAAAAATCATAAAACTGAAAAGCACAGAAAAACACGACGAAAGAGAAAAACGAAATAGCACTAAGAAGAAAAAAGGGCGAAGAAAAAATAAAGAAAATGAAGAAAAAGAAGAAAATCAAGCAACCCGTAAAGAAGTAACGAGATTTATGAAAATGAAAAAAATTGAAGACGAGAAAGAAACCAGAAGAAAAATGAAGAAAAATAAGGAGAAAAATAAAGTAAACGAAAGAAGAAAACTAACAGAGAAGAGAAAAAATCATTAAAAAAAATCTAATGTATTAAAAGAAACCCGAAGAATAATAAAGAAAGAAGAAGAAGAAGAAGAAGAAGAAGAAGAAGAAGGGAGTTGTGAAGGAGAAAGAGGAAGAGGATGAAAGAGTATAAGCACCGAATTATACAAAAAATTTTTAAGATTGATCGAAAGATAATAAGGAAGAAAATCAAGACGAAGGAGAAATCAATCAGTTAAGAGCCATACGTGATACACGCTTGGGCGATCATGTCTCGAAAGAGACATGACTGACTGGGCAGAATATTATCCCGCAGTAGGTTGCCATTGCTTTCTGCGGTAGACTGGTTGCCGACCAATGCTATAGAACCCAATCTGTCCTTTTATTTGACCCATAGCTGGAGGGAAGAGACGGATTAATACCTTTCCCAAGGGTATTTGCGCGTAAGTGAATGCAATGAATTCAGCTGGAATTCGAACTCGGCTCCCCGATTTCTCGTTCCGAGCCGATATTCAATGCACCACAACGCACATACGAGAAATAAGCAAGAGAATAACGAGAATAGACGTGTAAACGAAGCAAGATCAATAAGTTGGAGGAAAATGAAGGAGAAGAAGAAGAAACGAAAAATACAAAAAAAAAAAAAAAAATCTGAAAACGTACATAAAAAATGAAAAAGTATAAAATACTTTGGGAAGAAGAAAAAAGTAGAAAAAGAAATACGCAAAATAAAAAAAAAGAAACTCGTGGAAGAAGAAAGAAGCAGGAAATTTAAAAAGAAGAAGAGAAAAAAACAACAACAGCAAAGAAAATTAAATGAAAAACTAAAACCCTAGGAATAGGAAACAAAAAGTAGAAAAAAAACCCCGAAAAAAGCAAAAAAATAAAAATAAAATTGTAGAAGCAAAAAATAACAGGAGAGGAAAAAGTAGAAAAAAAAAGGAAGGAGGTGGAGGAGAAAAAATTGCAAAAGTCAAGAAGGAGAAGAAGAAACATGAAAAAGAAATGTAAAATAAAACCGAAAATCAATACAAAACTTGAGGAATAAGTAACAAAAAGTAGCAAAATAAATACGCTAAAATTTCGTAGAGAAAAAAACTCCCGGAAAATTGAAAATAGATAGATAGATAGATAGATAGATAGATAGATAGATAGATAGATAGTGAACTGAATAGATAGATAGATAGATAGATAGATAGATAGATAGATAGATAGATAGATAGATAGATAGATGTGAACTGAATTAGATAGATAGATAGATAGATAGATAGATAGATAGATAGATAGATAGATAGATAGATATGAACAGACGAAATGAAATAGATAGATAGATAGATAGATAGATAGATAGATAGATAGATATGAACAGACTGAAATAGATAGATAGATAGATATGAACAGACTGAAATAGATAGATAGATAGATAGATAGATAGATATGAACAGACTGAAATAGATAGATAGATAGATATGAACAGACTGAAATAGATAGATAGATAGATAGATATATGAACAGAAACTGAAATAGATAGATAGATAGATAGATAGATAGATAGATAGATATGAACAGACTGAGATAGATAGATAGATAGATAGATAGATAGATAGATATGAACAGACTGAGATAGATAGATAGATAGATAGATAGATAGATAGATAGATAGATATGAACAGACTGAGATAGATAGATAGATAGATAGATAGATAGATATGAACAGACTGAAATAGATAGATAGATAGATAGATAGATAGATAGATAGATAGATAGATATGAACAGACTGAGATAGATAGATAGATAGATAGATAGATAGATAGATAGATAGATAGATAGATAGATAGATAGAAGAAGAAACCCGATGAAGGAGAAACAAGAAAACTCATAGAAAAAGTGTGCAAAGTAGAAGAAAGGGGATGATCAAGGAAGAAACAAACAAGAAGAAATGCAATTTGATGAAGGAAAAAATAATAGAATAAAAATTAAAAAAAGAGGTAAAAGAGCAAGAAAGGTAACGATTAAGAAGTGAAGAATAACGGAAGAATTAAGAAGAAGGAGGAGGAGAAAAAGAAATCTGATGAATGACAACTTATGGAAGAAAATGTAGAAGGAAACGTAGAAAAAGGAGACGAAAAAGAAGGATCAAGAAAGATAAAAAAAGAGGAAGAATCAAGAAGAAGAAGAAAAAGAAATCTAGAAAAGGAAAATTCTGACAGAAGACAACGTAGGAGATGTAAAAAGTGAAGAAAAGGAACGATCGACAAAGAGAAGAAAATAAGAAGAGTCAAGAAGTCTACTTCAACAGCTTCTTTCCTCGCACTTCCCGCCTGTGGAATTCCCTACCGCATGCTTGCTTCCCCGACGGCTACAACCTCTAGGAGTTTAAATGTAAGGTCAATAGACACCTCCTAACACACTAACTCACACCCACTCTCTTCAACTATGTAGATCCTAAGTCGTCTATCACCCTCCTTCTGACATTTCCTATACCCAGTCCCTCTATGTAACCCCCTGCGCTATAGTGACAGGGGAATGCCTTGCTTGGGGTGACACGATTAAAATAAAATAAAAAGACGAAAAAAGCGAAAAAGAAGAGAAAGAAACCTGATGAAGAAAAAACTCATAGGAGAAAAAGAAGAAGGAGATGTAGAAGAAGAAGAAAATAGAATCAATAAGAAGTAGAAAAAAGAAGACAAAAGAAACCTGATGAAGGAAAAATTAAAACTCATAGAAGAAAAGTTAAAAGAGAGATAGAAGAAGAAGAAGAAAATGGACAGTCAAGAAGAAAAGAAAAATGAAAGATTCAGAAAGATAAAGAAGAAGAAAAAGAAGCCTGTTCAAAGAAAAACGAAAACTCATAGAAAAACTGTAGAAAGAGACGTGGATGAAAAGGTAGAAGGAGAGAAGAATCAAGAAGTAGAAGAAAAATAAACATGGTGAAGGAAAAAAAGAAAAGTCAGAGAAGAAAAAGTAGAATGAAAGGTAGAAGAAAAAGAAAAGGAACGAAGAAAAGAAAAAAAGATGAAGAAGCAAAGAAGAATAAAAAAAAACCTGATAAAAGAAAAAAAATTAAAAACGAATATTAGAAAAAGTAAGAGTAGTAGAAGAAAGGAAGAAGAAGAAGAAAATGACGATGATGATGATGATGAAGAAGAATAGGAAGATGATGATGATGATTAAGAAAATGAAGATGATGAAGAAAAACAAGATAATGATGAATGAAGAAATGATGAAGAAGAAGATGATGAAGAAGAACAAGAAGAGGATGATGATGAAGATGAAAAAGAAAATGATGATGATGATGATAATGAAGAAGATGATGATGAAGAAAAAGATCAACAAGAACAAGAAGACGATGATGATGATGAAGATGATGATGATGAAGATGAATAAAAAGAAGATGATGATGATGATGAAGGAGATGATGATGAAGAAGAAGATGATGAAGAAGAACAGGAAGAAAATGATGATGATGAAAAAGAAGATGAAGATGATGGTGATGAAGATGAAGATGATGATAAAGAAGATGATGATGATGATGAAGAAGATGATGATATTGTGATGAAGAACATGATGATGAAGAAGATCAAGAAGCTGTTGTTGATGATTATGAAGAAGATGATGATGATGATGATGATGAAGAAGACGATGATGATGAAGAAGTTGATGATGAAGAAGATCAAGAAGCTGATGATGATGATTATGAAGAAGATGATGTTGATGATGATAAAGAAGATGCTGATGATGAAGACGATGATGACGATTATAATGACGAACAAGAAGAAGAAAATGATGGTGATCATGAACAAGAAGAAGAAGAATCAATAAAAAAAAGAATGAAGAAGAGGAAAAAGAAAGTATAAGAAGCACTTGGTTCAACTTGCAAAGTTCTAGATTGCCGGTTCTTAAAGCTCGAGAAATCTTTCCCGTGATACTCCGTCGATTATTTGAGATTTACGCACACAATAAGCTGAGACGGAATCAGCGATATTGCGGTAATCGAGTTAAACTGATTAGAAAAAAAACACACACACACTTGGAATAACGGTTCATCTCACAGACATCTATCTTATCCACCCTTCCATTCACCTCATTTTCCATCGTCTTATTTTATATACAGTAGTTTACTTTTTCTCCAGTTTTGACCACATTTGCTTAGATTCCAAGCAAGGATTTGGGAGTAATTCATTTTTAATTCATATTTAATGCCAACTTTATCGAAATCGCTTTTTACTTCACTTTACCCCCCTCTCTCTCTCTCTCTCTCTCTCTCTGTATATATATATATATATATATATATATATATATATATATATCTGCAGACAGATCTGTTTCGCTGTATCACAGATCATCAGTACGGTTTGACATCCGATTGCTTTTTATCCAGGATTGAAACCCGACCGAATTGGCGTCAGTCGGCGATTCCACCTCTGAGCTATGGGCGCTCGATAGAAGGAAGCAGACTTTTTAGCGTGTATATTATCATTATACATGCCCAATAGCTGAGAGTGTTCTAATGAACGATATATATATATATATATATATATATATATCTTTTTACTTTCTCATACTCCTACTAGTGCTTTGCTTGAATACCAACGACTTTTACTCATCTACATACCTGTAGGAACTATAAGGTCTTCTTTTAACATTGATCGCAAAGTGATGTAGGGACTTACTGTCTCAGGTGTTGCGAGTAAAATAAAAATAAAAATAATAAAAATCGAATTCTAATTTTTGAACTAATGGGTGCTCACCACTGGAAGTGCAATTCTATGCAATCTTCTTAAACACTATTTCTTCAGATTGCACTTTGCTTTTCTTTTAATAAGTTCAGATGTGGTTTGGGCAGGGGAAACAGATTCCTGCCTTTCTGAAGGTGAAAGTGAAGATAACCCCCTCAAGTGGGATTTGAACTCTGGTTACCCATTTCTTTTTCTGATTCGCTAACAGTTTATATTTTTATACAGTTCAAATGTTTTCGCTTTGTTTAATAATAAAAGACTTTTACGCAATATATTCGATTGTCACACATGAAGTGACGCGCTTTATAGGAAATGAATAAAACACTTCTGAAGTGTTAAAGGACTAGTTTAGCTGAAATAGGCACCATGTTGATGAATGATTGTTCTCAAACGTACCTCTAAATTCTCGATCTAATCTTTAAAAATTTATCATCTTTTGATGCGATAAACAGTTCAAGTGCTTCGATTACTTCTTCCTTATAGGGGAATGTTTTATTGCGTATGAAAAACTCAAAATTCTTAAATAAGTGATAATCAGGTAAATGTGGATGATGAGGCAAATCAGGTAGATACGGATTATGAGGCGGCTCAGGTAAACATGGATTATGAGGCAAATCAGGTAAATATGGATTATGAGGCAACTCAGGTAAATATGGATGATGAGGCGATTCAGGTAAACATGGATTATGAGGCAAACCAGGTAAATATGGATTATGAGGTAAATCAGGTAAAAATGGATTATGGGGCAAATCAGGTAAATACGGATTATGGGGCAAATCAGGTAAACACGGTTTATGAAGCAAATCAGGTAAATATGGATAATGAGGCGATTCAGGTAAACATGGATTATGAGGCAAACCAGGTAAATATGGATTATGACGTAAGTCAGGTAAATATGATTTATGAGGTAAATCAGGTAAAAATGGATTATGAGGTAAATCAGGTAAATATGTATTATGAAGTAAATCAGGTAAATATGGATTATGGGTCAAATCAGGTAAATATGTATTATGAAGCAAATCAGGTAAACACGGTTTATGAAGCAAATCAGGTAAATATGGATAATGAGGCGATTCAGGTAAACATGGATTATGAGGCAAACCAGGTAAATATGGATTATGACGTAAGTCAGGTAAATATGATTTATGAGGTAAATCAGGTAAAAATGGATTATGAGGTAAATCAGGTAAATATGTATTATGAAGTAAATCAGGTAAATATGGATTATGGGTCAAATCAGGTAAATATGTATTATGAAGCAAATCAGGTAAATCACGGGTTATGAAGCAATTCAGTTAAATATGTATTATGAGGCAATTCAGGTAAATATGGATTATGAGGCAAATCAGGTAAACACGGATTATGAACTAAATCAGATAAATATGGATGATGAGGCGATTCAGGTAAACATGGATTATGAGGTATATCAGGTAAAAATGGATTATGGGGTAAATCAGGTAAATATGTATTATGGAGCAAATCAGGTAAACACGGATTATGAGGCAATTCAGTTAAATATGTATTATGAGACAATTCATGTAAATATGGATTAGGAGGCAAATCAGGTAAATATGGATTATAAAGCAAATCAGGTAAATGTGGATGATGAGGCGATTCAGGTAAATATGGATTATGAGGCAAATCAGGTAAATATGAATTATGAGGCAAATCAGGTTAATATGAATTATGAGGCAAATCAGGTAAAAATGGATTATGAAGTAAATCAGGTAAAAATGGATTATGAGGTCAATCAGGTAAAATTGGATTATGGGGCAAATCAGGTAAATATGTATTATGAAGCAAATCAGGTAAACACGGATTATGAGGCAATTCAGATAAATATGTATTATGAGGCAATTCAGGTAAATGTGGATTATGAGGTAAATCAGGTAAAAATGGATTATGGGGCAAATCAGGTAAATATGGATGATGAGGCAAATTTTCATATTTCAAGCTATGCAGCTTGTGAAAAGTTTGGATTGATTAGGGTGTGGCCTTGTTTTAAATTGCAGCAAAATTTGACCATCTCTATTCACAACTCTACGATCTTTCTTTTTCGATTATTCGGGCATACTGTAAATTTCTCCACAACATGAGGTTTCTGTTTTTGCTTATCTGTAATATAATAATCTGGCCCCACCCGAAGAAGGAAGCTGATGCAAGCGGGGGCGTTTTCCGGCCGTTGAAAGGAACGGATGTTTGTTTGACCTTATTTCCGGCAGTAGCGGAAATGGCTACAAGAGGCAAGCAGAACAGGTGTCTCTGAGAATTACGTGGGCGTGCGTAGGCGAGGCAAAAATCGGAAGTACCGGTTTGGAGATAAAAAGACCTCGGGCACGGATTTCACGGCAGTCTAGTCAGAGAGTCAGAGAGACGAGTCTAGACAGAGGCAGACAGAGGAGCAACAGATACGACGACACTCCCCCGTCACCCCGTCAACCCTTGGAAGCGCGCTCTCACTCTCTGTTCACTAGGCCACACGGTCCATCGTTCATCAATAAAAATATGTCATATATTTTTATATACACCCGTGTTTGTCTGTTTATTGGTATATAACATATCTCCGAAGCAAGAATGAATAATGAATAACCCCTTTGAAAGACCCCCATACAGTAACTATTAACTTTTTAGAGGTAGTGGAATTTTTAAGTATAGTTTTGGTGATTCCCTTGTATCTAACCACTGGCCTACTCTCTTACTGTTGTCAAAGTATACATTTCTCATCGTATGTAACGATTTGAGGCCAAAAAACTTCTTTTTCTTCATAGGTTTGTGCAAAGAGAGAAAAGTGAATAAAATAGTAAACAAAAACGAATATTACAAAGAACTATAAAGAGAGGATGTTGTGGAGAGCCATGATCGTATACGTTCTGACACATTTTAACGTTTTATCTGAAGCAGGGTAATAAACCCGATTATGAATCAAGGGATTACTGAGAATAAAAGAAACGGAAGTTTGTAGGAAGGAGGGCTTGGAGAATGTGATACTCACAAGTATGATAGAGGGAAAGACCGACAGAAGAAAGCAATGTACTACATATACTGCCGGCCATAATTATTAGGCCACCCCAGTTTTTAAAAAAATTATGTATTTCATAATATTTTTAGTATTTATTGCCAAGTGGATAATTCTAAATAAAATAGAATGGTTCTTTTGGGAACACTGTACAATAACATAGTTCATTAAATAAACTGTTCTGGTGTCAAGTTTTTGTGCTCTCTTTCCCATGCTAGCCTCTTCTTCTTATTGGCTGGCCAAAGCAAAGGCTTCCTGGGCGCGTTGTAAAATTTTGCAAAGTAATAATAACAAAAGAACCATTTTATTTTCATTTAGAAATATCCACTTGGCAATAAATACTAAAAATATTATGAAATACATCATTTAAAAAAAAAAAAGACTGGGGTTGACTAATAATTATGGCCGGTAGGGTATATGTATACATATATAGATATATATAACAAATCTACAGGGTGCGATGGGTAAATTGTCGCTATTTGCCTTGTAAAATTTTGCAAAGTAATAATAACAAAAGAACCATTCTATTTTCATTTGGCAATAAATACTAAAAATAGTGTGAAATACATAATTTCTTTAAAAAAAAAACTGGGGTGGCCTAATAATTATGGCCGGTAGGATATATGTATACATATATAGATATATATATAACAAATCTACAGGGTGCGATTGGTAAATTGTCGCTATTTGCCTTGTAAAATTTTGCAAAGTAATAATAACAAAAGAACCATTATATTTTCATTTAGAATTATCCACTTGGCAATAAATACTAAAAATAGTATGAAATACATCATTTTTAAAAAAAGACTGGGGTGGCCTAATAATTATGGACAGTTGTGTATATGATGAGCAAATAGATCGCAGAGCAGGGTGTGGGAAGGGTAACAAGAGACAGGGTGTTAAGAACGACAAAGAAGAAATTTACAGGAAATTTACCATTTAAATAACTCATGACAATCAAAAGAGACTTCGCTCAAGGAATGAGAATGATATTCCCCAGTGATTGTAATAAAGGGTTCGGTTGGAAATTCCTAGCACCTGAAGAAGACCGGAGCGTAAAACGGCCGAAACGTCGTACAAATGGTAACCAAGATGGGGGCAATAGTCCGAATAATGTAAATAAAGAAAAAAATGTGTAGCACTACACAGAGGAATAACTTTCCGAGTGACAGACCCAACAGTTGAGTCAATTTAATTCTTTCATTTTATGTTAGCGGCAACCGGTAATCCGAAAAGTTGGTTGAGGACCATACGTGACACACACTTAGGTGACCGGGTCTTTTTTTTTTTTAATTCAGATTTACCCGCAGTAGGTTGCCATTTCTATCTGCAATAGACTGGTAGGCAACCAAGATTACAGGACTCTGTCTGGCAATTCAACACAAAGATGTGTGGCAGAAGAGATTGATTATCTAAACTTCTTTTTAAATAGAACTTTGTGTGTGTGTGTGTCCGTTACCTATAGACTCCGAATCGGCTGAACCGATTTTCTTGAAAATTTACACAGTTGTACTATAAGCGTCTGCAAGTGTTCTTAGCTAGGTTTCGTGTCAAGGTGCCCCGGATAAATATCGAAAATCGATAATCGAAAAAATCGGGTTGTAGAAAGAGTGGTCCAATTTTAATCAAATTTGATACACTCATAGACAAAGACATAAGAAACGATATTCAGAAGTTTCAAGGTTGCAGTTCTTTCAATAGTGAAGAAAATCGATAATATATATATATATATATATATATATATATATATATATATATATATATATAAGGCAAGATGTTTGTTTGTGTGTCTGTTTATCTGCCTGTATGTCTGTATTTTTTTCAGCCCTTTTATTTTAGTTATTGCTTCTGGTTTGGCTCTAAGTATGTATAATTGCAGTTCTTAGTCTCAGCCATGATACCATTTACTCAGAAGACTTATTTAGCCTTCAAATAGCAGTTTACGACGAAAAAACTTATTTGATATCGATACCAGGAAATCAAAATTTGACTTACATCCATTCATTTTTCTTTCAATCTAAGGTTTCGCTTTAACTGGAAACAACTATTGCATTTTAGTCTTTCGTGCCAACGTCCAAAGCGCTCCAGGACCATAGATTAGTTTTAAAGCTTTCATTACACCCGAGCAACGCCGGGCTATACTGCTAATTTACGCATAAGTGAATATAACGAACGGTTGTCCGTTGTGGCGCTGTGAATATAGATTCGCAACGAGAGAGCCGAGTTCAAATTCCAGTTGAATTCGCTGAATTCACATATGCGCAAATACCCCTGGGAAAGGTATGAATTCGTTGCTTTTTTCTCCAACTATGGGCTAAATAGCAGGTCAGAGAGGGTTATGTCTCTTTCGAGACATGATCGTCGAAAGCGTGTTTCACTTATGGCACTTAACTGACTGACTGACTGAATATAATAGCTGGAGACACGTGTAAGGCTCCTACTGGGCATAAATAGGGAATCAGTTTTCTATTGTTATAAAGTAATAAACTGATCGCCCACTAATTATTACTTAATAATATAATACATCACTTCTTCCTCTAGCTATGAGACAAATAACAGGACAGATTGGGGTCTATTGCCTTGGGTGGCCACCAGTCTATCGCAGAAAGTAATGGCAACCTACTGCGGAATAATCTTCTGCCCAGTCAGTCATGTCTGTTTAGTGATGGCACTTTACTGACTGATTGAATATAATAGTTGGAATCAAGATTAAGGCTTCTACTTGTCATAAAGTGGGGGATCGGTTTTCTATTGTTATGAAGTAATAAACTGATCCCCTATTAATTGCTACGTACAAATTTCATACATCTTTTCTCCCTCTAGCTATGAGACAAATAACATGACATTAGGTTTTATAGCATTGGCTGGCAACCAGTCTACCGCAGAAAGTAATGGCAATCTACTGCGGGATAATCTTCTGCCCACTCAGTCATGTCTCTTTCGAGACATGATCGCCCTAGCGTGTATCACGTATGGCACTTAACTGACTGACTGACTCCCTCTTTCACATTGGTGTCTGTTGTTGATGTTCAAGCTCAACTAAAGGTTATGTTTTGTTGTTTGAATTTACGATATATTAGCTTTTGTATTATTTAATATTGAATTGTCTATCAGACGTCCAGGGAGGTCCGGACTCGATCTCCAAGAATAATGAACCACCAGATATGGTTCGTTAACCATTATCCGACCCTGACCCACCCGCAGGCTACGTTGTTGGTCGTTAACCGTTTTTCGAGGTCAAGGAACCAAACTGTTATTCAATCAGCTTGGTACAAGGTCACATATTTAGGAACCTAGTGAAGATCGTAATGATCAGTCAAATAAGTTTCACTGAAGATGATGTGAGTGTTGTTAATGACTAAACCCGGCTTAGTTTAGCACAAGACTCTAAATATACGGCACCTAGCAATGACCAAATTCTTCACTTAGTAGTAATGGTTAACTAGACAAAAGTCGCTAATCATTGTCCGAGACTAAGGCAATCAAAGGCAGCGAGGTTGTTGGTTACTAAGCTTGGCTTAATTTACCAAGTGAAGATAGAATTGTCTTATTCGTCTATATTTCTGAGATGAGGTAGTATTTACAGTATTTACATTATTCGGACTATTGTCTTTGTTGCCATTTGTACGACGTTTCGGCAGTTGTACGCTCCGGCCCTCTTTCAGGTGCTAGGAATTTCGAACCGAACCCTTTATTACAATCTGGGTTATATCATCCTCATTACTTGCGTAGTAATGCCGCGATAGGAAGCCAGGAGTTATCTCCCACTTACCCTGCAAGTTACTTGTCCACCACTGATATTGAACTCATAACGCTAAGAGTCTACGTCTATATCCACTGTTTCCTTAAGGACAAGAACAATTGAATTTTGGAGATTTATAAACCCAATATTCGTAACCCCCCCCTTTTTTTACCAGTGTTCATATTGCAATTTTTTGATGTTAATGGTTTTCTCTGATATTTTTGATGTTAATGTTTGTTCTCTAGTATTTTTTACCAGAACTCATATTGCAATTTTTTACGCTAACGATTTTCTCTGGCACTCCATATTACTGGTTCCTATATTGTGTTCATCTCTACGCTTGGTCGGCTCAGGAGATTTTTGAAGCCTAGCATATGAGCTGATTCCTTAAGTTTACGTAGTTTCCAGTGACTGTCTATCTGAAGAAGGCCAGAGCGTACAACGGCCGAAACGTCGTACAAATGGCAACAAAAATGAGAACAATAGTCCGAATAGTATAAATACTATGGAATTTTCTACTAAGTAATTATAATGGCCTCACTAAATTTTATCGGAGCCTGAGTGAATTAAATGCAGCGTAGCTGTTATTTAATAAATTTGGCTTCATTTGGCACATGTTCACAGAAAAGAGCGCCCAGTGAGGATCAAAATCACAATTCAGTAATAATGGTGAATCAGAAATGCCTTGCTAACCATGATCCGAGTTTGAGACACTCAGGATCACTGACGTTGTTATTTACTAAGTCAGTTAAGTGCCATACGTGATACACGCTTGGGCGATCATGTCTCGAAAGAGACATGACTGACTAGGAGGAAGATTATCCTGCAGTAGGTTGCTATTGCTTTCTGCGGTAGATTGGTTCCCAGCCAAGGCTATAGAATCCAATCTGTCCTGTTATTTAACCCATAACTGGAGGGAAGTGACGGGTTAATATATTTCCCTTGAGTATTTGCGCATAAGTGGATGCAAGAAAGTCCACTAGAATTCGAATTGGCTTAATTTGGCATATGGCCACAAATATAGGGCTCCCAGTGAGAATCGAACTCACAACTCAAATATAGGGTGCCCAGTGAGGATCGAACTCGCAACTCAGTAGTAATGCTCAACCAGAAAAGCCTGGTTATCTATTATTCGATATATAGGGCGCTCACTAAAGTTCGAACTCACTCCCCTGTTGTAATTATCAACCACATAAGCACCCCACTTCTTTGAGCTCAGGTAAAAGCCTGAAGCCCGAATTCTGATTTTCAATGCGTGCAGTATTTCACTTTTATCAAGATTATTGACGCAACGAAATCTTCCTAACTCTGCTTGACCCTGTGTTTAAGCTTCGTAAATAAGAATGGTGATTATAATGCATCGTTTAGTCTTTATTTATTTATTTTTTTTTTGAAAGTCATAATGTTTTACAATTGAATCGACTGCGACACGGCGAGGAAGAGGCCAGTTTCCTTCACTTAAGTGGTCAAAAAGATCAATGACTCTACCTGGCGATGTCGTGCTTTCGCCTTTCCCCGCCGCCAAACGGTCGCCGCTTTTGATTGTACCTTTTCCCCACTCGTCTCTTCTATTTGTCGCTTAAAATACTTAAGAAAGCACACACTTTACTTTCATTTCGATTATTATTATTGTTATTGCTATCTTCTCTTCGTCTCAACTTCGCTTCGCTTTCTTTTCTTTTTTTCTCTTGAGGCGGAAACGTTTATTGTTATCGCTTAATAAGAAACGAAGCGAGAGACGAAAAAGAAAGAAGTAGAAAAAGACGGAAGGAAATAATAAAAACTTTTGTTGTGGTAAAATGACAAGTCGGTCTGCTGTGTTTGTTCAAAGGATCAAACCGCATGACACTTGCGTGTGCATGTTACTTAGACGTTCAACTAGCGAAATCCATTCTTCTTTGACGAACTTCGGGCCGCACAGAACCGTATAAACCATACAAATGGAATACCAAGAGGTTTTTCCGACGAGATTTTGGTTTTAGCAACTTTGTTCAAGAATTTTCTAAATGGATAGAGGAATTCAGACTTTCTTTAACCTTATCTGTAGTAATTATGGGATGAAGAATTTTTTTTTCTAAAAGCGTCGCAAAGCGTTCCACGTATATGACTCGTGTACTCGTTCTTAAGGTAAAAGGTTCGTAATGTTTCGGTCGCTAGATCTGTTTGGTCATCATCAGGGGTCGGGTTGAGGAGTCCATAAAAACTTTAGGATCATAAACTTTGGACTCATAAACTTTGATGGGTTTCTTGTCCATCCGTCTTATTATGATCTGAGAGATCTCTCGCTCGAAACATTACGAAATACTAAATGAGGGATAAGTGCTCTGATCGTTCGATAGGATTCTAAGGCTTGAAAAATTCTTGTGACTTTGTCGAATTGTTATGAATATCTTGAGTAATCGATACATATCTATCTATCAATATGGATAGGTAATTGAGGAGGGTTTAGGAATGATGAGAGAAAAGAAAAGGATACATTAGAAGAAGAAGAAGAAGAAGAAGAAGAAGAAAATTTGAATATAAAGAGAGAGGAGGGGGGAAGAAAGAATAATAGAAGAGCAAAAAAGAACAAGAAGAAGACACTGAAATAATAAGAGCGAGTAGCGGGAAAGAAAAATATTAGAAGAAGAAGAAGAAGAAGAAGAAGAAGAAGAAGAAGAAGAAGAAGAAAATTTGAATATAAAGAGAGAGAGGGGGGTGAAAGAATAATAGAAGAACAAAAAAGAACAAGAAAAAGACATTGAAATAATAAGAGCGAGTAGAGGGAAAGAAAAGTATTAGATAAAGAAGAAGAAGAAGAAGAAGAAGAAGAAGAAAATTTGAATATAAAGAGAGAGAGAGAGTGGGGGGAAGAAAGAATAATAGAAGAGCAAAAAAGAACAAGAAGAAGACATTGAAATAATAAGAGAGAGTAGAGGGAAAGAAAAATATTAGATAAAGAAGAAGAAGAAGAAGAAGAAGAAGAAGAAAATTTGAATAATATAAAGAGAGAGAGAAGGGGGAGGAAGAATAATAGAAGAGCAAAAAAGAACAAGAAGAAGACACTGAAATAATAAGAGCGAGTAGAGGGAAAGAAAAATATTAGATAAAGAAGAAGAAGAAGAAGAAGAAGAAGAAGAAAATTTGAAAATTTAATATAAAGAGAGAGAGAGAGGGGGGAAGAAAGAATAATAGAAGAGCAAAAAAGAACAAGAAGAAGACACTGAAATAATAAGAGAGAGTAGAGGGAAAGAAAAATATTAGATGAAGAAGAAGAAGAAGAAGAAGAAGAAGAAGAAGAAGAAGAAGAAGAAGAAGAAGAAGAAAATTTGAATATAAAGAGAGAGAGGGGGGAAGAAAGAATAATAGAAGAGCAAAAAAGAACAAGAAGAAGACATTGAAATAATAAGAGAGAGTAGAGGGAAAGAAAAATATTAGATACAGAAGAAGAAGAAGAAGAAGAAGAAGAAGAAGAAGAAGAAGAAGAAGAAGAAGAAGAAGAAGAAGAAGAAGAAGAAAAATAACAAGGCATTACAATAACAGGAAAGAGAACAAGAAAAGAAGAAAAAGAAGAAAAGAAGAAGAATAAGAATTTGGAAGAACAGAGAAGATAAGAGGAGTTTGAGTTTGAATTTGTTTAACGGGATATCAACACCTCTGTGGGTTATTTAATGCCAAAAAGTTGGTTTTTTAAGGTATTTTTTAATGTTCAGTTATAGTGAGAAGGTTGATTTAGTCAGATTTTGATTATTTTTTTATATTTTAGAAAACTGAAGATATCTTCTAGTTTTGTACTCAAAAATGTATTGCTTGTAATAATTTTTTTCTTTCAAAAATGTATTATGGCAATAAATTTATCTTTCAAAAATGTGTAATGATAATAATTTTTTTCCTTCAAAAATGTATAATGTTCTATAAATGTCTATTTTCATGCATATATTTCTATAAAAATCTATTTTTATATTTTCATAGTGTTTTGACCCCAGTTTAGGGGTTAACTATTTGTCCATACCTGGGACCCTAACAAGTGCTACCACTCCGGGTCAGGGTGGACCTGGAAATAACAGCAATTAAGAGTTGGTTCCATGCTCCTCACAACATCTCAATCAAAGACCTTGTTGCCAGATGTAGTTTATCGTCTTACCCAGAGTATTTAAGACACAGGAAAATTTCGCTTGAAACAAAGAAAAGAGTATTAGATTGCTATGTGAAGTCTGTTCTTCAATATGGCAGTGAATGCTAAACAATCACCTCAAAGATGAAGGAGAGACCTGAAACAACCGAAAAGTGGTTCTACAGAAGGATACTGAGGATGCTATAGATCGAACATGTGAGCAACGATAAAGTTTTGGAGAAGATGGAAACGAAAAGAAAACTAGTACTGAACGTCAGGGAAAGACAGCTAAAGTTCCTGTGACATGTAATGAGGAAGGAGGTCTCAGAGAATCCGATACTCACAGGTCAGATAGAGAGAAAGAGAGACAGGGGAAAGCAACGCGTAATATAATTGAGGGGTTTGAGTAAGTAGATGGCAGAGTGTGTTTTGGGAGCGGTAGCAGGAGAAAGAGCGCTAAGAGCCGCTAGGGATAGGAAGATGAGGGAGGCCCTGATCACCTACGTCATAAAAGGACACGGGACATGGAAGAAGAGTTTGAGTTTGAGTTTTACGGCATATCAACACCTCTGTGAGTTATTAAATGCCAAAAAGGTAGGGTTTTAGGAATTTTTTTAATGTTTGGATATTTTTTTTTAAATCATATCACCCCGAGCAAGGCGGTAACGCCACTGATGTGCAGGGGGCTACGTAAGAGTGAAAAGATTGGAAAAAAGAAAGCCGGAAACCACATCCTGAACAGGGAACAAGGGATGAGCCTCTACACCTGTACAATAGACGTGGGTGGAGTGTGAACCGGGCGAGAGTTTACTCTATCTACTCCAATTGAAAAAAAAATAAACAAAAACGAAAAGTGAAAAGATTGGAAAAGAGAAAGCCGGAAACCACATCCTGAACAGGAAACAAGGGATGAGCCTCTACACCTGTAAAATAGACGTGGGTGGAGTGTGAACCGGGCGATAGTTTACTCTATCTACTCCAATTGAAAAAAAAATAAACAAAAAAGAGAAGTGAAAAGATTGGAAAAGAGAAAGCCGGATACCACATCCTGAACAGGGAACAAGGGATGAGCCTCTACCCCTGTACAATAGACGTGGGTGGAGTGTGAACCGGGCGAGAGTTTACTCCATCTACTCCAATTGAAAAAAAAAATAAACAAAAAAGAGAAGTGAAAAGATTGGAAAAGAGAAAGCCGGATACCACATCCTAAACAGGGAACAAGGGATGAGCCTCTACACCTGTACAATAGACGTGGGTGGAGTGTGAACCGGGCGATAGTTTAGTCTATCTACTCCAATTACATAGTGAGAAGGTTGATTTAGATTTGGATTTTTTATTTTATTTTAGAAACTGAAAATGTCTTCTAATTTTCTAATCAGAATGTATTGCTGGTAATAAATTTTTCCTTCAAAAATGTATTATGGCAATAGTTTTTTTCTTCAAAACTGTATTGTTGGTAATATTTTTTTTCTTTCAAAAATGTATATTTTTCTATAAAAGTCTATTTTGATACTTTCATAGTGTTTTGACACTATTTAAGGGGTTAACTATTTGCCGATAGCTAGGACCCTAACAGGTGCTACCACTCCAGGTCAAGGTGGAACTAAGGACAAAAGCAATTAAGAGGTGGTTCCATGCTCTTCACAACCTCCCAATGCAGTTTACCGTCATACTCGGAGATTAGAGGTGATGAAAAAGTTATAAAAGAAGAAAAAAATGATGACGAAGAAAAAGATAAAAAAAAGAAGTGTAAAATAATCAAGTAAAAGAATATATATATATATATATTTAAACCCAGAAATTTTATAAAAAATGCCACAGACTTAATAAAAACAGTTTTATCGTCAAAATCGTTATGCTATTATTAAAATGAAATGCCAAATAATTTTCTATCATTAGATTTTTAAACCTTTTCAGAACCTTCAAAATTATACATAATTTTTGCTTTTCTGCTTCGTCAGCGGCTCACCATAAATTTAGTAAAAACAAAAAATAAATCTGGCTCTTTTTTTTTTTTTTTTTTGCGATGAAAATCACATTGATTGGAAATTCATCCAAAAATTAAATAATTTTTGCATTTTAATGAAACAGAAGATTTATTTACAAATGAATGAAACTTTTTTTTTTTTTAGAAATGTTTCATTTTTAGAAAATCTTGGTAATTTTCTTTTTCACATCAAACGGTTGTTTAATTTTATGAAATTTCGAGAAGTTTATTTTCGTAGGGCTTAATTTTATATCGGTTATAAAAAGAAAACTTTGGAGAATTTAAATCATTTTTTTTTTCAAAACAGGAAATCTTGTTACAGAAAATCTACTAGGAATCGTAAAATAAAAAATGCAATAAAACCAACACATTATTTAATTAGAAAATCTTTTAATTGCTTTAATGACAAAGATATATTATGAAAACAGTTATCTTTAAAAAATTATTTTAGATGCATAATGATTTTTTTATGAATTCTATTTATTTTTTTTTAATTTAATTAGAATAGATTTATAAAATTTTAAATTCTATAAAAGTCTATATTAATTTATACCAGGCACAAAATATTGTTGAGTAAATAAAATATTTACTTATCTTAAATAGAAATGCTTACTTCAATTGAGCGACGACCAGTATTTTAAAAAAGAATTTTGATTTTATTTTTTGTGTCAGTTTATTTTTAATACTGATGTCCATATGTGTTATAATCAGAAAGTAAAAGCGGTAACCATAGTAAATTTAAACCAAAAATGTCTAATCTTCCATAAAATATTAAATTACTTCGAATATTTTCCTAAATTATTAGGAAAATTTAATGGGTAGTTAAAAAATTACATAAGTATAGCTCCCACCTTATATTCAATAAGTTTTGCAGATAGAAAATGTCTACAGTAGAAAAAGTTTCTAAATGCAAGTCTATCGAGAGAGCTGGCCACACACACCTCATAAAACTACCCGTTCTGTGTTAAAAAATGTGCTTTATGATAATTTAAACTAAAAGTACTCTGTGTCAAATCAAATTAAACTTTAAATCATTTAATCTTCTTCAAATAAAATTTCAGAAAAATATATTTTATTTTTGAAAGATTTTTAATAAAAAAAAAAAATAGTGAAAAAAGAATTGTAAACATGGCTAAAATCAGCCATTTTTAGAGATTAAAAAAATAATTCTTTTCAATTTAAATTCGTTTTGAAATACAGAAAAAAAATTCAAATATATTAAAGAAAAATTCAAGTGTCTTTTGTATGAGCTTTTATGCGATGATCAGGCGGACGGTGACAAACTTATTGCAACTGTGAGCGTTGAGACGGTGATTTTGTCAAACAGGCTAGAACACACACACACACACACACACACACACACACACACACACACATATATATATATATATATATATATTGGAGTAGATAGATCTATCTATCGCCCGGTTCACACTCCACCCACGTCTATTGAACAGGTTAAGAGGCTCATCCCTTGTTCCCTGTTTAGGATGTGGTTTCCGGCTTTCTCTTTTCCAATCTTCTAACTTTTTTTTTTCCATTGGAGTAGATAGATCTATCTATCGCCCGGTTTACACTCCACCCTCGTCTATTGAACAGGTTAAGAGGCTCATCCCTTGTTCCCTGTTTAGGATGTGGTTTCCGGCTTTCTCTTTTCCAATCTTTTCACTATTACGTAGCTCCCTGCACATCAGTGGCGTTACCGCCTTGCTCGAGGTGATACGATTAAAATATATATATATATATATATATATATATATATATATATATAGAACTCGTCTCGCTAGAAACATGAGTAGTCCGTTCGATCTTCACTGGGTACCCCATACTTTCGGCAGTGTGTCACGTCTAAGCTACGCTTAGAAAATTACCTTCCTCAAGGTTTGCCCCATAAAAATCAGTTTGTTACGGATACAACAAAAACGCTGCCCTACACACCATTGGGTGTCACAGAAAAGTTTATTATTTTATTATATATATTTATACAAATAGATATGTCCGTCTTTGTGTGTGTGTGTGTTCTACATCTCCGAAACCCTTGGTCTGATTTCAACCAAACTTGTATCACTTGTCGACCATGAACCTTTGATATACGAAAAAATACTTTTCAAATATATTTAAAGACTACGGCAGAAATCACCAAAACGCTTAGAATTTACGAACTTTTTTCATTCGTGACGCCTTATTCGAATACAACCAAAATCGGGTAACTTGTGTCTTCAGGCGATTTGCAATAAGTTATTTGTAAACGAGTTATTACGCGACCTAGGTAAAAGCCTAGATCGCATATTAACTCGTTTACAAATGGAATATATATATATACTGGCCTGAATGTTTTTGAGAAATATTTTTTAAGAATATATGTTATTGATGGCTTCTGCTATCTTATTAGGAGTCGCCGGTTCAAATCCTGCCAGATGAGACACATTTTTCTATTTGTTTGAACATCATTTTTAATAGATACTCGTATTTTACAAACAATATTTCTCAAAAATATTCAGGCCAGTATATATATATATATATATATATATATATATATATAAATTCTTAAATAATGAGAAATAGATTATCTACGCAAATACGAGTATCTATAAAGAATAATTTTCAAATATATATATATATATATATATATATATATATATATATAAAACCGCTTAAGCGAACATGGCGCAACTATTTTGAAGTGTAAAAGTCGGAGGCACACGAATAGCTAAAAAGTATAGAGACAAAATTCATAGCTCGAATGATTAATTTTAAAATACATTGATTTTTAAGATCAATGTATTTTAAAATTCGTTTAAATTGATTTATTATAATTAATCATAATTTTATTTTAAATTAATTTTTTATCGTGTTGTTTTATTTTTTTCTCTAGAGAGCATTTTATGTAAGCGTTAATATCAGGTGTGGCAGTTTTTAAGTAGATACGTTAAACTACATATATGTAGACGTACGCCGGATGATCGCAGGAGCGTGAAACTGAAGTAAGGTTCGGAAAGGTTTTTCTTTTGAAGTGTGACGCAAGCGTTTATACTTTGTCTTAATAGTCTAAGCATAGAGCATTTTTGTTTGCAGTTTAGATGGGCGTCTGCTTTTTATAATTTTTTTCTTTGCTTATTTTCCTATTTCTCGTATAGATGTTCTTGTTTTGTTAGTAATTTTTAATTTTGTTTATTAAGTATCCTTTTCATCGTCTGCCTGCCTTTCTGTGATATATATATATATATATATATATATATATATATATATATATGTATCGAAAACAGAAATAGGGGTTCCTTTCAACGAGAGAAAGTGCGAGAAGTGTAATTTTTTGTTTAAAGTGTAAATTTATTGTTACTATTATTATAATTATTATTTGCTTTTTGTATGATATATTAAGTGCCCATAATGGTACTTGCATCGCTCCACGTGTTTCGAATCTAAAATTGACTATCTTCAGGTGAATAACCTTGTGACTTCAGATATCGTGATCCGTTTGCTTTTCTGATGGCCAAGGTATCGTGTATATATAGATAAGTCAAGTGGAGAGCAGGTCAGAAAGTTCATCTGCGTGAGTGTTGGTTTTTTTTTTTTGACACGTTAAGTTTGTCCTGTCGCCTTCCTTGACTGTAGAATTTTTTTCACTGACTTGCAAAATTTGATTTCGTCTTTATACTTCAAAATTGTTTTTAGCGGTTTTGATTCAATTCTACTCTACGGGTCATTTAGATCTTTCGACATCCAGCAGCAAGGCTTCTGATTGGAAGGTTGTAAGGAGCATGGAACCTCCACTTAATTGCTGTTGTTCCCAGGTTCCACTCTGATCTGGAATGGTGGAACATGTTAGGGTCCCAGCTATGGGCAAATAGTTACCCCCCCCCCCACAAACTGGGCTCGCAACACTATGAAAATATAAAAATACACTTTTATTGAAAAAGATACATTTTTGAAGGAAAACTATTACCAACAATACATTTTTGAAGAAGAAATTATTAACATAACACATTTGTTAACGAAAAAAAATGATTCTCAACAAAACATTTTTGAATACAAAACTAGAAGACATTTTCTGTTTTCTAAAATAAATCATATTAAAAACAAAGCTTTTTCATTAAAATCTGACTAAATCAACCTTCTAACTATAACCAATCATTAAAAAAATACCTTAAAACCCCACCTTCTTTGGTATTAAATAACCCACAGAGGTGTTGATATGCCGTTAAGCAAAACTCTAACAATCAAACTTAATTTCTGAAATCCATTGTACCTAGATGGTCAACTTACACTGACTAATTCACTCTCCTTCGGCTTCTGTTTTGCTTGTTATCGCTACTGTTTTCAAATATCGTGTAATTGAATTGAAGGGTGAGGTAGAGCAACTGGTTTATTTTGAATAACAAATAAAACAAAAGTAATGCAGATATACATGTAATTCTTTAAACAGCATCAATTAAAACATTTAGATTTTATGTTTTACACGCTTTAAAGCTAACATCAGTCAGATGGCGTCCATTCTACTCAATACACTGAGCTAATCGTACCATCGCTTCAGGGCGCCAAATTCAAATAAGCAAGTTGCTCTGCTCCACCCTGTAGTTGGTTTTGTTGACAAGATTTAACGGCTGTCGACTGGATATTATTATTAACAACAGATTCAGTTTCGTAAATATTTATTCATTTCTGTTGTCATAGTTCTCCAACGAGTTATGTCGTAGCGAAAATGGAGTAAGTGAAACAAATCAATATATAACTTTTAACTGTATCTGTCGATGATTTAACATATAATATAAGTTACTGATGTAGATAGAGACTTATATCATACTTAGAATTCAGGTAACCTTGAATTTTTATAATAATTCGTTGGGATTGGCGTGGTGGTGCAGTGAACATCGGCTAGGAACTAGAAATCAGAGAACAGAGTTCGAATTCTAGTTGAATTCGTTGCGTTCACTTACGCACATTAAGGTATTAATCCATCTCTTCTCTCTTCAGCTATGGGTTAAATAGCAGGACAGATGAGTTTCTATAGCATTGGTTGGCAACCAGTCTACCGGAAAAAGTAATAGCAACTTATTCCGGGAAAATCCTCTGTCCAGTCAGTCATGACTCAAAAGAGATATGATCTCCCAAGTGTGTATATTTAACTGACTGACTGAACGCTGAAGTTCTTGAACATATATACTTAAAATATTAAAAAATCGAAGGCCGAACAAAAAGTAGGTGCCAATGCCTTAATGTGATTTTTTAATAAATAAATGAAAATAGTGAAGATTTTTAGGTATTACTTTATTATGTACTAGGTCTATTTATTATATACTATTTATTATATACTAGGTCTATTTATATACTTAGATGTTTTGGGCTAATTTTCTATAACATCGAGTTAATAATAATATTTTAACGTCTTTATTTATTAATCAGGTGTACCATTTTGGAACTTTTTTTAATGATGTATTTAATCTATATATATAAAAGGCAATCTGTGGGTCTGCGTGTGATTGTAATCTATGCACGCCAACATTTTTTAAGCTACGCAATTCAAACTTTCTAGGGACACATATCTACAGGAAAGCCAGGTCGACACATACTTTTTGAGTTTAAGTTCAGCAATTTTCTCTTTCGCACTTTTTGGCAAATGGAGCCGATTGTTTATATTTGCTCTGTATAACATCTAGGATCTAAGATGGTTGCTAGATTATGTCACAGAAATCAAATCGCAGGTGTCAAACGTGAATAAAAAAAAATGTGCCTTTATATTTAATTTTTATTCCGACGTTTTAAAAATTCAGTTGGTCAACAAAAAAATGTGAATATTTTTCCCCGTAATTTTGAAACAAAAGAAATATTTTTAAAAAGTCTTTTTCAAACAAAAACAAAATATGTAAAAAAAAAAAGTTCCAATGGTTAATTTAATTATTTAAGTCCTTTTTTTCAGATTTAATATCTCACACTTGAGAAAAAAAATTGAAAAAAAAATAAAGCTTTTTTTTTCACTAAATATTTCATGCAGAAAATCAACTGTCTGTAATTCGTGTGGCATTAATGTAACTATTTCCTCTAAAATTAAATGTCTACATTTTTAAATATTCTTCGAAAATTTCTGAAATTCATTTTGTCAACAAAAAATGTAAATATTTTTCCCCGTAATTTAAAAAAAAACAAAAAAAACGCAATGTTGTTTAAAATGTCATACAAAACATCAACTCAGGTTTACGCAAAACAAAAGAAAATAGATTTTTTAATGGAATTTTTGAACAATTTTTAAGCAACAATTATTTATATAATTATTTTTTTATATAACTGAGTTTTAAATTGAGGCGGTGACTACAAGCGCTCGGAAATCGCAACACGCTGCATTAATCATCTAATTAAAAAATGTTCTGAGTTGCACGGGCAACACCGGACTATGATGCTAGCAAATAAATATACAAAGATATTAAGAAATATTATCGCCATGAATTCTTAAAATACCTGCCTATATTTCTCAGATGAGGTATTGTGACTCCAACTCTTGTCTAAATTTTTCTTGAAAACTTTTGCGTCACCCATGATTGCATCAGATTTTTATTACGCCCAGATTCTGTTGTCTCAACTGTCGATTAATTGAACTACGGCCATTGTCTGCGATAGACCTTACTCCAAGAAAACATACAAAAATTGTAACGCTGCAAGAACACACTAGCGAACCGACGAAAGAGGATATTGTTGGTTTCAACTGTCAGTTGTATCATCTATGTAAAGAAACAACCTGGACCCATCACTCCAAAACGTAAAGAAAAATGCGGTAGAAAGAGAAAATCAACGCCAAGAGACGACGTATACGTGATCAGGGAAAGTGTGAAAGATCAGGAGAAGACATTTTCGTGTTGTTTCAATTAATTTGCACAAGAAAGTAGTTAATTGAAACAAAACGAATTTTTTAAAAAATGAGTTACGTAATATTACATTTTTCATTGTAAACTCTCGTAACGATTTGGCTCCCCGCTAATAAAAATAAAACAAGATTTTACACAAATTTTGAACGTGTTAATTTAAAATACTTTGATCTTTCTTCTTAATAATAACATAAACATTTGGATGTTAAAAGATCGTTTTTATTAAGTTTGGGACCTTTGTTCTTCATACTATGCTGTTTATTCAGCGATTTAGTGGAGGTCAGTCAGTTAAGTGTCATACATCATACACACTTGGACGATCATGTCTCGAAAGAGACATGACTGACTGGGCAAATGATTATACCGCAGTAGGTTGCCATTGCTTTCTGCGGTAGACTGGTTGCCGACTAAGGCGACAGAACCCAATCTGTCCTATTATTTAACCCATAACTGGAGGTAAGAGATGGATTAATACCTTTCCCAAGGGTCTTTGCGCGTAAGTGAATGCAAGGAATTCGACTGGAATTTGAACTCGGCTTCCCGATTTCTAGTTTTGAGCCGATATCCACTGCACCACGATGCAGGTACCTAATTTAAATTATTTACTCTATTAGGACAGTTGTACCCATCTTTATTGCCCATTTTAAGACGTTTCGGCCGTTGTACGCACCGGCATTCCTCAGGTGATAGGAACTTTGAACCGAACCTTTTATTTACTTTTATATAAACTGAGCCATATGCCCTTGAGAACAAATGGCCCAATGGTTATAAGCGTTGATTAAGTGATTTAACCCAAAGAAATGTGAGTTCTATATCTTACTACATCAGTGTTGAACAAATAACTTAGAGAGTTTCCGGAAGTGCATCACACATGGAATGAGAATGAGACGCCCAAGAGTTCGAAATAAATGGTTCGGTTCGAAGTTCCTAGCACCTGAAGAAGGTCCGGCATATAACGGCTGAAACGTCGAAAAAATGGTAATAAAAATTAGGAAAACAATCAAAACATTGAAAATAATGTACTTTTTTTTTCTTGATTTCGACTGCTGGGTCCTGTCTTCTTACTGCCTGTATAAATCACAAAATTCCATGGTACTCTTGTCAATTACTTTTTATGATCTGATTATATGGTCAATCCCAAGCCGTTTGCAGTATCAGGCAGTAGATAATAAAAGTATTACCGCATGCAGTGAAATTGACTCGTATTAAAATGATGCACACCAGTCAGTTAAGTGCCATACGTGATACACGCTTCGGGCGATCATGTCTCGAAAGACTCATGACTGACTGGGCAGAAGATTATCCCGTAATGGGTTGCCATTGCTTTCTGCGGTAGACTGTTTGCCAACCAAGGCTATAGAACCCAGTCTGTCCTGTTATTTAACCCATAAGTGGAGGGAAGAGACGGATTACTACCTTTCCCAAGGGTATTTGTGTGTAAGTGAATGCAAGGAATCCAACTGGAATTCGAACTCAGCACTCCAATCTCTCGTTCCGAGTCGATATCCACTGCACCAATGCACACCCTCCATGTTATAAAAATATATCTTAATGTTTTTTATTATAAAATTTGAAATTTTTTTTTGTCTAGCTAAGCCGTTTCAATATTTGTAATAATATCAACAAATAAAGGACTAAATACCATTTAACTTTAGTAGCATATTATTTAGGAATATGAAACAATAATAATAAATTATTAAAAATAAAAGAAAAAATTAAGTTAAGTTAATGAGTAAAATGACTATAGAATATAAATAATAATGATAATTGAAAATAAAGAAAGAAACATTGACATTATATCTACCATTTTGGCAAAGGTCTTACTATCGGTCAGATAAACCATAAATTAAAGCAGACTGATATCATCAGTCCGTAAAACGGCCCCAACTATCAATCACACACATAGATACCAAAAACACACACACATGCATTCTCTAACACACACACTACTACTACTACTACTACTACTACTACTACTACTACTACAATTAAAGAGAGCAGTAGCAGCGAAGGATGACCATTCGTCGAAAGGAACGGTTCACGAAGAAATTCGAAAACAAGCTCTCCTGCCATTTTGAAGATGAGATTTGGATCTCGAAATATTAATGTATAATAAATAGTTAATACCTAACAAGTTCTTTACCTTTCTTTATTTTACTAAACGCATTGTGATAGCCTTCAAGACCTAACCATACACCAAATAAGAAAATTCTCATTATGCACCAGAACAGGCGTTTTGTTGCAAATCGAAACAGAAACAGTTTTGTCCACTGGGTTGTGTCACGACCACCGATCGGTGGTCGTGGTTGTGTCCACCGGGTTTTGTCTGCTGGAATATTGACATTTTACTACACTGATAAAAAATTTAAAAAATTAAAAATAAAATACAATAAATTGTAATGGGGCTGAGACACCAAACATCATTTTTAGCTAACATATGCGTTGTGGTGCAGTAGCTATCGGCTCGGAACCAGAAATCGGGGAGCCGAGTTCGAATTACATTTGAATTCCTTGTATTCACTTACATGCAAATACCCTTGGGAAAGGTATTAATCCGTCTCTTCCCTCCAGATATGGGTTGAATAGAAGGACAGATTAGGTATTATAGTCATGGTTGGCAACCAGTCTACCGCAGAAAGTCATGGCAACCTACTGCGGGGACAATCAGTCATGGCATGGCAGAAAGTCATGGCAACCTATTGCGGGGGCCCAGTTAGTCATGTCTCTTTCGAGACATGATCGCCCAAAGCGTGTATCACGTATGGCACTTGACTGAAAATGATCTTACTTTTTCTTGACTAGTTACTGTTTTTGCTGTACAGGATTGCCTTATTAGGGGGGGGGGGGAGAAAGCATTTTTTCATTTGTTTTCTGATGATGATCGATGGCAATATTTCTCAAATAAAATCGTAGAAACCTCTAAATTCATATTTAAACCAACAAATGTTCGTCTGCCTATTGAGAAATAGTATTTGTCCCTTTTGTGTTCATATACACGTTTTTTTTTTTTCAAATGAGACATCACTAATAATAATCTAACAAATGCATTAGTGATTCACAGAAATAAATTCAACCACAATTTCGATTTTAAAAATGCCACATTAATAAAAAGAGTAAACAATTTATTCAGAAGAAAAGTTCTCGAGAGCGCCGCCATCCAGTCCTACCAAAACATCAATTTGCGCCCCGGAATTTTTCCCAATCTCACCTTTACTTATGAAAATTATATATATAAATATATATTTACTTTTTTGTCTATTTCCGATTTAATAACATTTGTCCTAATTATTTTGTTCTGGATTCTGAAAGAAAGCGCTTCCTTTTCTTTTTCTTCGTTATAAAACACATATTAAACGTTGCTTTAAAAATAAACTATTAAATCTAGGACCCTTTCCTGAAAAACCTGATCGACTGGACTTTATTAATTATTCCAGAGTATTTCTATTTTCTGGGATATTTTCTGGGTCCTGATTTTACCTAGGATGTCTGAACTACCGAAAAGTTCCTCAAGATCCTGCAATTTTTTTAGCATCTAAACTAATGCCGCCTTATGTAGAGTCTCAATTCTTCCTCGTATTTCTAAGTGATCTAACCTCGATTTTGGTATTTTTGGTACGAGTTCATGTGCTCCGGTCATTATCGGAATTACTCTAACATTCATATTTCAAACTATTCTAATTTCGCCACCGGGAAAATTCTGTTCTTTTTACAATTTTTCCTTTTTCTTTAGTGATACAGATTCTTCTTCTTCTTCTTCTTCTTCTTCTTCTTCTTCTTCTTCTTCTTCTACTACTACTACTATTACTACAACTACTACTACTACTACTACTACTACTACTAATAATAATAATAATAATAATAACAATAATAATATAATGATAATAATTCTGCTTGTTTCTTCTTTAGTTAGTTACTTAGTTCCTCCATCCGTTACGCCACTGAAGAAAGATAAGACACTTACTCTCTACACGAGCTTTTCCTTCCCCTCTATCTTTTTATAAACGCTACTCTCCTCAGCCTTTCTCTCACTTTTGCCAAACGGAAGATTAGTAAAGAGTGAGAGAGTAGGAGGAGAGAGCCTATAGCATTACCATATCAGTAGCATCTTAAGCTGGTGGTTGTAGCAGTAATTGTGTGTACTGTACAATATAGTAAAAATAGGTAGGTCTGTTGTCGTATACCGCGACCTAATAACAAAATTTCTGGCCTCTACACCCTCTGTTGAATTTTTCTGTTTCCAATGGACACAGGAGCAATGATTTTTCAGTAATAAAAAATGTTTTCTCTTTCAAAATCTCTCACAAAATAGCGTACAGTATTTTGGTTATGGTCTGTGCATACGCCGCTTAATATAATATAAGATTACAGTAAAGTAGTTTCTATGGACATTACTTTTATAGATATTTTAATAAAATTAAACTCTGTGTTATCGTTATTTTATTACTCAATAACTTTATGTTTAAAGACGTTCCTATCATTTGTAGTATGACAAAGTAAAATTTTTCCAGGGAATCATAATAATTCTTCCGTCGAAATTCAACGGGTTCCGCTAATAATAATAATAATAATAATAATAATAATAATAATAATAATAATAATAAATTTGCACTAAAAAAAGCACAAATTGGAAATTCCCAGGTATAGATAAAATTCCCAACTTTTGGCTATATTATTTAAATGCAGCACATAAAAAACTAGCCAAAGAACTTCAAGAAATGGTTGACGATCCCACTAAAATTCCTGCATGGATGACCAAAGGAATTACATTTCTTCTACCCAAGAATGGTGACACAAACAACCCGAAAAACTACAGCCCAATTACACGATTTCCGACAACATATAAACTATTAACATCTATTTTAACAAAACAGATATATTTATACTTAGAAAGAAATGACATGTTACCGCTTGAACAAAAAGGGTGCAAACGTGGCTGTTATGGATGCAAAGACCAATTGCTTATGAACAAAAAGATCCTGGAAAACTGCTACAGTACAAAGAAAAATCTTAGTACTGCCTGGATAGATTAACGTAGGACATTCGATAGTGTGCCACATTCCTGGATTTTAAAGACTTTAAATATATACAAGATATCACCCGTCATCATCAATTTCATCAAACAGTGCATGTCTATATGGAAAACAACCCTTTACTTCAATCATATAAATGGAACCTATAAGTCTGATGAAATAAACATCAAAAGAGGTATATTTCAAGGTGATTATTTGTCTCCCTTACTATTCTGCATATCATTAATAGCACTAACCAGTCAACTTAATAAGACAGAATGTGGTTATAAAATAGGCCAAAAGAAAATAAGCCATTTATTTTACATGGATGACTTAAAGTTATATGCTAAGAATGATAATGAGCTGGAAGGTCTTCTGCAAACTGTAAAATGCTTCAGTGACGACACTGCAATGAAATTCAATTTGAATAAATGAGCTAAAGCTACAGTTTTACGTGGATCAATACAAGAAACATCCTCAATTAGCTTAGACCCTGCTGTAACAATAAAAGAATTGAAACCAGAAGAAGCTTATAAATACCAAGGTGTAAATGAGAGTGAAAACATTCACCATAAAAAAATGAAAGAAATAGTGCGTAAAGAGTACTATAGAAGGCTACGAATGATATTAAAAACTTAATTGAACTCTCAGAACAGAATTATGGCCATTAATAGCCTTGCAATCACAGTTGTCCAATATAGTTTCAACATCTTAAACTGGACTCTAAACGACATCAGGCGAATGGATTCTAAAACAAGAAAGCTTCTTTCTAAGCATAAGATGCATCATCCAAAGGCTGATGTAGACCGTCTATACATACTCCGTAAAGAAGGTGGAAGAGGTCTTATTCAGCTGGAATTATTAAGCATTTTACAGTTTGCAGAAGATCTTCCAGCTCATTATCATTCTTAGCATACAAATTTTAGTCATCCATGTAAAATAGATGGCTTATTTTCTTTGGGGCTATTTTATAACCACAGTTTGTCTTGTTAAGTTGACTGGGTAATGCTATTAATGATATGCAAAATAGTAAGGGAGACAAATAATCACCTTGAAATATACCTCTTTTGATGCTTATTTCATCAGACTTATAGGTTCCATTTATATGATTGAGGTAAAGGGTTGTTTTCCATATAGACATGCACTGTTTGATGAAATTGATTATGACGGGTAATAACTTATATATATTTAAAGTCTTTAACATCCAGGAATGTAGTACACCGTCGAATGCCTTACGATAATCTATCCAGGCAGTACTAAGATTTTTCTTTGCATTGAAGCAGTTTTCCAAGACCATCCTGTTAATAATTTGTCTTTACATTTTACTTCTTCTTCTTCTTCTTCTTATTATTATTATTATTATTATGTCATTTTTCATCATATTTCGATTTCTGCATTGGTCTCACTACCAACCAAGTCTGCGGGGAGACCTAAGGCAGGTAGTGGCGTGTTGTTATGACTCCATTTCATGTTTTTCTATCTTCCCTATCATCCCCAGCATTACATAGATAACGTTTTCCTTAGTGTGTGGGCTGTACTTAATAAGACAATTTTTTGTATATCTCTTAAGCTGGGGTTTCCAGGGATTCTTTCAATGTGTTGTTTTGTTCCATTTTTTATCATTCCAAGTGCACCTACTATCACTGGCACAACTCTTGTTTTCAATTTCCACATTTTTTCTATTTCAATTTCCAGGTCTTTATATTTTGACAGTTTTTCAAATTCCTTGGTTGCTATGTTACAATCCGCTGGACACGCCATATCAATTAATAGACAAGTTTTCTCCTTCTGGTTTTTAACAATAATGTCTGGCCTGTTTGCTTCAATTTTTCTGTCTGTGTAGATAGTGTAATCCCATAGAATGGTTACATCTTCTATTTCTGTTACCGGTGCTGGATGATGTTCATACCAGTGTTTGTTTACAGCTTTTCCATAATGTTTGCACATTGCCCAATGTAAATATTGCCCAACTCTATCGTGGCGATTTTTATATTCGTTTGGGGCAAGCACAGAACAGCCTGAGATTAGGTGGTCTATTGTTTCATGGTGTTTATTACAAAACCTGCATTTTGGATCCATATTATTATGCATAATATTTGCCTGAAAGTTTCTCGTGAAAAGACTTTGGTCTTGTGCTGCAAGTATAAATCCTTCAGTTTCAGACTTTAATCCAGATGCACGCAACCATCGATGAGTATTAACTTTGTCAACATTGGATTTATTGGCACGTACTGGATATTGGCCATGCAGAGGTTTGTCTTGCCAGCGCTGTTTCATCTTTTCAAGAGCTTTATCTTTGGCTTTCATTTTCATATTTTTTGCCGCAATAGTTGGTCCTTGGCTACTGTTTTGCTTTTCTACAGAATCTACTAACTGTAATTCTTGTTTGTATTTACTGCCTTCTTTTATTATTGAATATTTTTTCTTTCTTTCTTCATGTTGCCTTACTAATTGTATCATCCAATCCTTTGTTGTTTCTATGTATGTTAGTAAGCCAATAGTTGTTGTCTTGTATGACAATTCCAGCTGAATAAGACCCCTTCCACCTTCTTTACGGGGTATGTATAGACGGTCTACATCAGCCTTTGGGTGGTGCATCCTATGCTTAGAAAGAAGCTTTCTTGTTTTAGCATCCATTCGCCTGATGTCGTTTAGAGTCCAGTTTAAGATGTTGAAGCTATATTGGACAACTGGGATTGCAAGGCTATTAATGGCCATAACTCTATTCTGTGAATTTAATTCAGTTTTTAATATCATTCGTAGCCTTCTATAGTACTCTTTACGCACTATTTCTTTCATTTTTTTATGCTGAATGTTTTCGCTCTCATTTACACCTAGGTATTTATAAGCTTCTTCTGGTTTCAATTCTTTTATTGTTACAGCAGGGTCTAGGCTAATTGAGGATGTTTCTTGTATTGATCCACGTAAAACTGTAGCTTTAGCACATTTATTCAAATTAAATTTCATTCCAATGTCTTCGCTGAAGCATTTTACAGTTTGCAGAAGACCTTCCAGCTCATTATCATTCTTAGCATATAACTTTAAGTCATCCATGTAAAATAGATGGCTTATTTTCTTTTGGCCTATTTTATAACCACATTCTGTCTTATTAAGTTGACTGGTTAGTGCTATTAATGATATGCAGAATAGTAAGGGAGATAAATAATCACCTTGAATTATACCTCTTTTGATGTTTATTTCATCAGACTTATAGGTTCCATTTATATGATTGAGGTAAAGGGTTGTTTTCCATATAGACATATTATTATTATTATTATTATTATTATTATTATTATTATTATTACAATTATTATGTCATTTTTCATCCTATTTCGATTTCTGCTATGGTCGCACTACCTACCAAGTCTGCGGGAAGACCTAAGGCAGGTCGTGGTGTGTTGTCATGGCTCCATTTCATGTTTTTTCTATCTCCCCTAACATCTCTAGCATTACCTAGACAAAGTTCTCCTTAGTGTGTAGGCTGTACTTAACAAGACAATTTTTTGTATATCTCTTAAGCTGGGGTTTCCAGTGATTCTTTCAATGTGTTGTTTTGTTCCATTTTTTATCATACCAAGTGCACTGGCGCGTTTCTTGTTTTCAATTTCCACATTTTTTTCTATTTCCATTTCCAGGTTTTCATATTTTGACAGTTTTTCGAATTCCTTGGTTGCTATGTCACAATCCGCTGGACAAGCCATATCAATTAACAGGCAAGTTTTTCTTTCTGGTTTTTAACAATAATCTCCGGCTTATTTGCATCAATTTTCTTGTAATCCCATAGAATGGTGACGTCTTCTATTTCTGTAACCGGTGATGGGTGATGTTCATACCAGTGTTTGTTTATATATTTTCCATAGTGTTTGCACATTGTCCAGTGTAAATATTCCCCCACTCTATCGTGGCGATTTTTATATTCATTTGGGGCAATTGTGGTGCAGCGGATATCGACTCGGAACGAGTAGATCGGGGAGTCGAGTTCGAATTCCAGTTGAATTCATTGCATTCACTTATGCGCAAATACCCTTAGGAAAGGTATTAATCCGTCTCTTCCTTCCAGTTATGGGTTAAATAACAGGACAGATTGGGTTCTATAGCCTTAGCTGGCAACCAATCTACCGCAGAAAGCAATGGCAACCTACTGAGACATGACTAAAACTCCTACTGGGCATAAAGTGGGAGATCAGTTTTCTATTGTTATAAAGTAATAAACGTGTCCCCCACTAATTATTACTTAATAATATAATACATCACTTCTTCCTCTAGATATGAGACAAATAATAGGACAGATTGGGTTCTATAGCCTTGGCTGGCAACCAGTCTACCGCAGAAAGCAATGGCAACCTACTGCGGGATAATCTTCTGCCCAGTCAGTCATGTCTCTTTCGAGACATGATCGCCCAAGCGTGTTTCACGTATATCACTTAACTGACTGACTGACAGAACATCCTGAGATTAGATAGTCTATTGTTTCTTGGTATTTCTCACGGAACTTGCATTTTGGATCCACATTATTATTTATAATATTTGCCAGAAAGTTACGCATGGAAAGACTTTGCTCTTGCCCTGCAAAAATAAAGCCTTCAGTCTCAGACTTTAATCCAGATGCACGTAACCATCGATGACTATTAACTTTATCAACATTTTATTTATTGGCACATTCTGGATATTGGCCATGCAGATGGTTGTCATGCCAGCGTTGTTTCATCTGTTCAAGAGCTTTATTCTTGGCTTTTTTTCATATTTTTTGCCGCAACAGTTGGTTCGTGGCTTCTGTTTTGCTTTTCTGCAGAATCTACTGAATGTAAATCTTGTTTGTATTTACTGCCTTCTTTTATTATTGAATATTTTTTTTCTTTCTGTTTTCATGTTGTTTGACAAATTGTATCATCCAGTCGTTTGTTGTTTCTTTTATTATTATTATTATTATTATTATTATTATTATTATTATTATTATGTCATTTTTCATCATATTTCGATTTCTGCTTTGCTCTCACTACCAACCAAGTCTGCGGGGAGACCTAAGGCAGGTAGTGGCGTGTTGTTATGGCTCCATTTCATGTTTTTCTATCTTCCCTATCATCCTCAGCATTACATAGATAAAGTTTTCCTTAGTGTATGGGCTATATTTAATAAGACAATTATTATTATTATTATTATGTCATTTTTTATCATATTTCGATTTCTGCTTTGGTCTCACTAGCAACCACGTCTGCGGGGTGTTATGGCCCCATTTCATGTTTTTTCTATCTTCCCTATCACCCCTAGCGTTACATAGATAAAGTTTTCCTTAGTGTGTGGGCTATATTTAATAAGACAATTTTTTTATATCTCTTAAGCTGGGGTTTCCAGGGATTCTTTCAATGTGTTGTTTTGTTCCAATTTTTATCATTCCAAGAGCACCTACTATCACTGGCACAACTCTTGTTTTCAGGTTCCACATTTTTTTCTATTTCAATTTCCAGGTCTTTATATTTTGACAGTTTTTCAAATTCCTTGGTTGCTATATTACAATCCGCTGGACAAGCCATATCAATTAATAGACAAGTCTAATTTTTATTATTATTGTAAACACATGATTTTCATTTCTTACTTGGTTAATTTAACTTTCATTCTTTCTTCGTTTATTTTTGTATTTTAATGGTTTCTTTCTTTGCACTTCTCGACTGTGGAACTTCCATCCAGATTTGTTTGTCTCTTTACCATCTACGACCTTCAAAATTTTAATTCCAGCAAAGTCAATCCCCATCTTCTGTCTTCCTGAAACCTTTTCTTTTATTGCCCTTTGTCCTCAATTCTTCAAATTCTCTTTCGCTCTTAATAAACCCTGGCGTCTTAGTAACATTATCGCCTTGCTTAAAGTGTAATGCGTTTTCTAAAAACTTCCCACTCTTTTTTCTCTCTTTCTTTCTTTTAATTTCATCCTTCTTTATTACATATACTTCTTTTTTTTTCTTTCTTTCGTTTTCAAAGTATATATTTGTTTACTTTCTTGTCACAAAGAAATGTTTCCCTGCAATTTTTTAAATTTATGTTTTTTGTTTACATTCATATTCGATTTCTTTCTTTCTTTCTTTCTTTCTTTCTTTCTTTCTCCCAGTTGCCACATCTCTTTCTTTTTTCTTTTTCTTTCTTTCTCCCAATTACCATATTTCTTTCTTTCTTTCTTTCTTTCTTTCTTTCTTTCTTTCACTTACCATATATCTTTATTTCTTTCTTTCCTTCTTTTTTCTTTCTTTCTTTCAATTACTGTATCTCTTCCTGCTTTTCTTTCTTTCCCCAATTATCATATGGCTTTCTTTCTTTCTTTCTTTCTTTCTTTCTTTCTTTCTTTCTCCCAATTATCATATTTTGTTCTTTCTTTCCTTCTGTCTTTCTTTTATTCTTTCTTTCTCACAATTGCCATATCTCTTCCTATGTTTCTTTCTTTCTTTCTTTCTTTCTTTCTTTCTTTCTCCCAATTACAATATTTTTTCTTTCTTTCTCCCATTTACAATATTTCTTTCGTTCTTTCTTTCTTTCTTTCTTTTAATTGCCATATCCCTTCCTCTTTTTCTTTCTTTTTTTCTTTCTCCCAATTACAATCTTTCTTTCTTTCTTTCTTTCTTTCTTTCTTTCTTTTAATTGCAATATCCCTTCCTCTTTTTCTTTCTTTTTTTCTTTCTCCTAATTACAATCTTTCTTTCTTTCTTTCTTTCTTTCTTTCTTTCTTTCTTTCTTTTAATTGCCATATCCCTTCCTCTTTTTCTTTCTTTTTTTCTTTCTCCCAATTACAATCTTTCTTTCTTTCTTTCTTTCTTTCTTTCTTTCTTGTACTTTCACCCTTCTTTATTGCATACACTTCTTTTTTTTCTTTCTTCTCAAATTTATAATTTTGTTTTATTTTCATTTTTGGTTCACAAACTTTTACCTTCACTTCTTCAGTGAATAGATTTTCTATTTTCTATCTCTTCTCTTTCTTTCTTTCTTTCTTTCTTTTTTCATTTTCATTCTTTCTTTCATCTTTTTTCTTTTTTTATAGTTCTTTCTTTTCTCTCATACTTTTTATTTTTTGTAGTGTTTTCTTTCTTACCTCTTTCTTTTTTTCATTCTTTTTTTCTTTCTTTTTTCTTTCCTGTGCTTTCACTCTTCTTCATTGCATACACTTCTTTTTTTCTCTGTCTTCTCCAATTTATACGTTTGTTTCATTTTCTTTCTGATTCACAAACCTTCACCTAAACCTTTTCAGTCAAGAATTTTTTAAATTTTCTATCTCTAGTGTTTTTGTCCATGTCTTTCATTCATTCTTTCTTTCTTTCTTTTTTCTTTCTCTCTTTCAATTACCGTATCTCTTCCTGTTTTTCTTTCTTTCTCCCAGTTATCATATGGCTTTCTTTCTTTCTTTCTTTCTTTCTTTCTTTCAATTACCGTATCTCTTCCAGTCTTTCTTTCTTTCTTTCTTTCTTTTTTCTTTCTTCCAATTATTATATTTTGTTCTTTCTTTCCTTCTCTCTTTCTTTTATTCTTTCTTTCTCACAATTGCCATATCTCTTCCTATGTTTCTTTCTTTCTTTCTTTCTTTCTTTCTTTCTTTCTTCCAATTACAATAATTTTTCTTTCTTTCTCCCATTCACAATATTTCTTTCTTTCTTTCTTTCTTTCTTTCTTTCTTTCTTTCTTTCTTTCTTTCTGCTTTAATTGGCACCCCCTCCCTTTGTAATAGTTAAACATCTATTTGTTTTTTATAAATTTTCATTCGTTTTTTCCCTTCCATTTTTCTTTTTCTCTCTTTTTCATTCCATCGTTGCTTTGAAATTTTTCATGCCTCTCTTTAAACCCTTTCTACTTCTTCATCATTTCGGACCCCTTTTTCTCCTATAACCTTCACTCAATTTTTAGCACATCTCTTCTTTCCGCTTTTTCCTTTCACCTACTTGTGTGGTCTATAATGGATTCACGTTGTACTCTCTGACGCCATGTTGTCTGTCGTTCTCCCCAACTCGACAGACTGCAGATTGATGCGGTCTGCTGATAACTTCATTTTCGCGTAAAAAAGGAAGGAAATAATCGAAAGCTTTGGAAGAAAAGGAGTCTAAGGTTGCGCAAAGAATAATTCAGTTCTGTTATTTGAATGTGCGTTGTGGTGCAGTGGATATCGGCTCCGAACGAGAAATCGGGGAGCCAAGTTCGAATTCCACTTGAATTCATTGCATTCACTTACGCGCAAATACCCTTGGGAAAGGTATTAATCCGTCTCTTCTCTCCAGTTATGGGTTACATAACAGGACAGATTGGGTTCTATAGCCTTGGCTGGCAACCAGTCTACTGCAGAAAGTAATGACAACCTACTGCGGGATAATCATCTGCCCAGTTAGTCATGTCTCTTTCAAGATATGATCGCCCAAGCGTGTATCATGTACAGCACTTAGCTGACGATTTGAATCGAAAGAAGTCCCAAACACAGCAAAAGAGAATCAACTGATTTTCGTAAGTCTGAAATAAAAACCTTTAATAAAATTAAGGAAACGAAGACAAAAGAAACATGTATACCTAAAACATTTTTCAAATTTACAGAAAAGTTCAGAAACTCTTAGTTGTAAAAGAAAGCGAGAAGAAAGGACAAACTATACATTGTAAGAATACATACCTACACTCAATTTTTCTTGAAACTTTTATTTTAGTTTTAATTGATAGCTAAATGATTAAATTTACTATTTCCTGTAAGCAAAATACTCTGATGTATTTCAAATAGAAACTATTTTGATAGGAATCTAAAAATTTTCAATTTTTTTAAAATCTTTTAATTTTTCGGTCATTTTTAAGCGATCGACACATTTATAAACAAAATTAATTCTCGGTTTTAAAAATCTTGTAAAAATAAAATGTACATCTGAGACACGTTACTGTTAGAAAATTAGCAAATTTTATGTTAATTAACCTGATTTACACAAGTATTACTTATTCATAGCGTGAAATTTAGAATAAAACTATTTCCTAATCACAGAGTTGAACTTTCTGACCTGTCCGCCGTATATCAAACGTGTTGACAGGTTGTTGATTAGAGCTAAGATAAGTTTATGGCATTCACAAGTGACAAAATTGTGCAAATTTTGAAGGCTAAGGAGAGAAAACTCTGACCTTTTAATTTGCACATAGAAATTACCATACAAAAATAACTTCCAACACAAAAATAAATAAATTAATTTAAAAATATGAAGGCCAAACGATTTGTATTAAACTTTTCAATTTTAGATAGGCAATATAATTATCATTTAACTTAAAAAATGCAACCGCAACAAATATTTCATGTATATAAAAATATTTTAGAAATTTTATAAATTATTATAGTTAAAAAAATGAAAGTAATTCTTTTAAAATTTCATTGGTAATCTAATTTTTTTTTCTTCAGACTGTAATGTCTTTAATTTTTATTATTTTTTTAAGCAATTAAAAGCTTATCAAATTAAATAATATCAGAATTTTACATAATTTTTTTACTCTTCGAGCAGATTTTCGAAAACAGTCAAAATTTAAGAAAAAAAAGATGACTTATATTCCGTAATGAGTCCTGTGTTCTACTAATAAAACCATGTACCGCAACAAAGTAAATATTATTAAAACTTCATGGATTTACGTGGAGGGGTAGTAACATGTAAACATTTTTTTTTTACAAAGATTTTTAAAAAATAATAATTTCAAAAATAATTTCATTGATTTTTGAATGAGTACTGAAAGTTTCATTAAAATTCGACACTTATTTAATTTTTGCGAGAATTTCCAAATTAATGTGTTTGTCACCGGAAAATCCCACCAGATGTACAGCACGAAATTTTTCGGATGAAGGTCTGCGTTTGGTGGGCTAAAGTTGGCTAATGTCGCTTACCAGACGATCTTTTTGGCTAAACATTGTTGTAAACGGTCTATTTCTCGTCACCTATTACAATTTATTTCAAAAAATCAATTTTATTAAAAATCTTAATATCTGTGTGTACCTTAATTAAAATTAATATTTGTTTTTAAAATCATTAAAACGAAATATTGCTTTTCTGAAAGATGTGTATATACGTTAGTTCTTTGATTAAAAATGTGCTTACCTGTTTGCTCTATAATAATAAGAAATCTTTGTGCAAAAAATGGTAAAGAAAGAAATCTATTTCGTAAGACAGACAATTACTTTTGCTTGTGTAAAATATATCTGTTCTTATTTCAAATAAGTGGAAATAGGAATCTGACTCGCTTCCCCTCCTTAGGATAACGTTCTCAAATGACATGAAAAGAAAACTATATTGAATAAATTGCTCTTAAGAAAGTTGGTTCACAGTGTGCGCGAGAATCGATCTTACATATCTATAAGTCAACTATTTTCCAAAGGCGAGAATATGGCTGCCACATTTGGTCTGATACACCTGCTATTTGCCTTGAAATCCTTGATAAAATCCCCCCAAAAAGATTCTCCTGAATCGATCTTACATATCTATAAGTCAACTATTTTTCGAAACGTCCATTGAACAGGTGAAGAGGCTCATCCCTTGTTTCCTTTCCTGTTTAGGATGCGGTCTCCGGTTTTCTATTTTACAGTCTTTTCACTTCTATGTAGCCCCCTGCACATCAGTGGCGTTACCGCCTAGCTCGGGGTGATATTATTTAAAAAAAACCTAGAATATTGCTGCCATATTTGGTGTGGTACTCCTGCTATTTGTCTTGAGCTCTTTGATACCCCACCAAAAAAAGATTAAGCAATATTATTGGTCTTGATCTGGCGACTCGGCTTTAGTAACTTTCACCACCGCCGTAAGGTCACTTCTCTATATTTTTTCGACCAACACTTTTATGGTAATTTGAAGAATAAGCTCTCCATTACAGTAAATAGACTTTTTTTAAAATATAAACAAAATAGTAGACTGGCATTGACATCTCATTAATTTACAGCCGAGCTGGCTATATGTAGCCGTAAGTTCTATTCAAACAGTTTCTTTTCTCGCACTTATGGAAATCTCTTCCGGCTCCATGTAACGAAATTACAATTTCAATTTGCAAATAGATAAATGCAGTAAAAGGAGGTAGACTTTTAGCCTGTGATATAACATGTAAACATACGCCAGTAGTTAGAGGGTTCTAATTCATTACTGAGACTACCATTCTTCCAAGATGCTCAATCAGGATGTGAGAGCATAAATAGTCATCCGCAGATATCACAGCTCATCGATTGTTTTTACCCAGTAATAATTGGGGCCTGGTCTATTGTTCGTAACTGCATATATATATATATATATAGGTGACGGGTGAATTGTTATATAGTAAATTATTTATGGGTCCAGTCTCTTGCAACACACTGTATATATAATATCATTTCGTAATTTTCCGCAACATTACCTAATATATATATATATATATATATATATATATATATATATATACCATATGCCTGTGATATACCATGTAAACATACGCCAGTAGTTAGAGGGTTCTAATTCATTACTGAGACTACCATTCTTCCAGGATGCTCAATCAGGGTGTGAAAGCATAAATAGTCATCCGCAGACATCACAGCTCATCTGTGACATCCGATTGTTTTTTTTTCCAGGATGCTCAATCAGCGTGTGAGAGCGTAAATAGTCATCCGCAGACAGATAGATATTATATATATATTGCATACATATGTTCTTCCACCTGCTTTGGGATATTGTGTTGAAAAATTTCGTAATTTTCCGTAACATTCCCTAATATATATATATATATATATATATATATAGATGACGGTTGAATTGTTATGTAGTAAATTATTTATGGGTCCAGTCTCTTGCAACACACTGTATATATAATATCATTTCGTAATTTTCCGTAACATTCCCTAATTTATATATATATATATATATATATATATATATATAACCAAGCATAGGGAAAGTACGGTTGTGGTGCATTGGATATCGGCCCCGGAACGAGAAATTGGGGAGCCGAGTTCGAATTCCAGCTGAATTCATTGCATTCACATACGCGCCAATACCCTTGGGAAAGGTATTAATAACAGGACAGATTGGATTCTATAGCCTTGGCTGGCAACCAGTCTACCGCAGAAAGCAATGGCAACCTACTGCGGGATACATCTTCTGCCCAGAAAGAGACATGGTCGCCTAAGCGTGTATCACGTATGGCAATTAACTGACTGACTGACGGTTGGAATAAAATTCCGTATCCAAAAATCACTATTCTTTAAAAAGAGCTCAGTAGTAAGGAGAGCGGATAATCAAATGTTAATACATTTATTTTAATATTTTTATCAAATATTAACATTAATGCCCTAATATGTTATTTTTAGAGTCTGCTCTTAGGTTCCCAAAATTGGAAATTACTTGTATTTTGACTGATCATCACAGAGTAGTTAACATTGTCTCCCTGATTGAGCAGGTCCGGCTAGTTTTAAACCTTTTAAAACTCTTCAACATGAAATCAGCACCATCACTTGATAAGACACAAGAAGTGTCGAAACAAAATAGCTATTTTCGTAGTGATGTTATAACATATTGTTATAAATTCTAAATTTATATATATATATATATACATTTTATCAGCAAAATCCACTATAAAAACAACAAACTTCTTGCCAAACATTATCACAATTCAACAATATATATATATATATATATATATATATATAAAGAGAGAGAGAGGGAGAGGGAGAGGGAGGATAGATAGATAGATAGATAGATAGATAGATAGATAGATAACAGACTGAGATACATAACAGACTGAGATAGATAGATAGATAGATAGATAGATAGATAGATATAAATTCTGTGATAGATAGATAGATAGATAGATAGATAGATAGATAGATAGATAGATAGATAGATAGATAGATAACAGACTGAGATAGATAACGATAACGTGGGGCGTAGGAATTAAATTTAAAAGTTGAATTACCCTCGCCATCTTAGAACTAAGGAATGTATTTATTCTGGACCTTTTACTTCCCCCCAGTTATAGGTTAAATAACAGGACAGATTTAGTTCTATAGCCTTGGCTGGCAACCAGTTTACCACAGAAAATAATGGCAACCTACTGTGGGATAATCTTCTGCTCAATCGGACATGACTCTTTCGAGACATGATCGCCCAAGCGTGTACAACGTATGGCACTTAACTAACTTCCAATATAATAGGTGGAAAAATAAGTAGAGTCTCTACTGCTCATAAAGTGGGGATTGGTTTTCTATTATTATAAAGTAATAAACTGATCCCTGAATAATTAATACTTCTTAATATAAGAATATGAACCGTCTCTTCTCCCTCCAACCATGCAAGATTGGTTTCTATAGTCTTGGTTGGCAACCAGTCTACCGCAGTAAGTAATGGCAAACTACTGTGGGAAAATTTTTTGCCCAGTCAGTCATGTCTCTCTCGAGACATGATCGCCCAAGTGCATGTCTCATTGCATGTCCCAGGAACTTCAGAACAGACAAATCGCAGTATTGACCTTTTTTTTTTTAAATTAACCTCTCTTGTGCTCCAACAGCATGAGAGTGGAAAAGAGGGCAAGTTTTTCTTTGCTCTTTCGCTGACTCCGAGTAATGTACGGAAGACCGATCATGCCAGAAAGATCTATAAGGCTGCTCTGACTCCTACATAAAATAAATAAATAAATAAAATTAACCGTATCATCTAAACTCGACTGATTGACCCACGCCAAGAAGATTAATGCAGGATGATAATTATGAGAAAACACACGAGTCATTTTTTAAGAAAACAAGATAAGAAATTTACTTACGAATTTACACTTTTGTATTAATGTTACAGAAAAATAAATCAGAAGTTTTTAAAAACTATAATTTTCATGAATTTTCATGAATTTTCATGAAAAGGCAATGTTCATACAACAGATTAAATGTTCTGACACAAAATGATATTAAAAAAAATGTTTAAAGCAAATGTAATAGGGTTCGTTTCTCACCGAGGGGTTAGATGGTTGGGTACATTAAAAAGTAGACGAAGTGAGCTCGTATGAAATACTTCTTCTCATTCTTTTATGTGCCTTGTCCTTTCAGGACGTAGGCGATCATGGCCTTCCACGTCTCGCTATCCCTGGTGGCTCGTAGCACGCTTTCTCCTGTAACATCTCGCAAACCCCGTTCTGTCATCCACCTGCGCTCAGGCCTTTCAAATATGTTATCCGCTGCTTTCTTCTGTCTTTTTCCTTCTATCTGGCCTGTTAATATCAGGTTCTCCAAATCCTCCTTCCTCATTGCATGTCCCAGGAACTTCAGTTGTCTCTTCCTGATGCTCAATATTAATTTCATTTTGTTTCCATTTTTTCCCACACCTCGTCATTGCTCAAATACTCGGTCCATTATATCCACAGCATCCTTCTGTAGAACCACATTTTAGCTGCTTCAAGTTTTTCCTTCAACTTTGATGATACTGTCAAACATTCACTGCCATATTGAAGAACTGACATCACATAGCAATCTAGTACTTTCTTCTTTGTTTCTAGTGTCTTAATACTTTACTCAGCTTCTGGAACGCGTCTTTCGCCATGCCAGTTCGCCTTCGGATCTCTGTATTGCACGTTCTGTCTTCTGTTAGAACACTTCCCAGGTATTTAAATTTTTGTACCTGCTTGATTTTAATATCCCCCACCTGTATTTGGCATTTTGGGCTTCTCTTTTTGCTGATGATCATGCATTCGGTTTTCGAAGAAAGGATTACAAATAAACTGCAAGGAATTGAAATACTTAGCATTCTTGAATTGATGAGAGAAATCTCTTTAAAGTTCCTCGTGTTGGATTGGATAGATACCATAATATAATCGCTGAGTAATTTTACACTGCCGAGGACATTAATAGTGGCGATTCTACGGGGGAGCAGAAGGAGCCCCCCCACCGAATTTTGGCTGGCCTCTCATTTACTCACCCCCCCCCACACACACACTTTTACAAGTTTAAAAAATTTACGAAACTGATCAGTCTCTGATTTTGGTACTTTTCCTTCTGTGTTTTCTTTTTCATTTAGCGTTTTAAGGACACATGCAGAGACTAGGTTGTAAGAAAACAAATAAAGACAACCAGATAGTTAGAAACAGACATGTTGTTAGGGAGGGAAAGAGATTTAATAGTGATATTTTCATATCTGAAGGAAGACTTTAGTTAAAAATAATGTCCCCAATTTCTCGCATTAGTTTTTCGTGCTTAAAAAAAGTTTTGTAGAGGAAAAAATCAGAACAGACAAATCGCACTGTTCTGTTAGTATTGACTTTTTTTTTTTAAATTAACCTCTCTTGTGCTCCAACAGCATGAGAGTGGAAAAGAGGGCAAGTTTTTCTTTGCTCTTTCGCTGACTCCGAGTAATGTACGGAAGACCGATCATGCCAAAAAGATCTATAAGGCTGCTCTGACTCCTACATAAAATAAATAAATAAATAAAACTAACCGTATCATCTAAACTCGAATTTGAGTAAATTAAAGCAGGCAAGGATCATTTGTGGTTTCATTAAATCAGGGGTAAAATTTGAACCGGAGTAATATTTTTGTTTTCTTGTAGGTCTTTCTTGTTACGTGGATATAGAATTATTTGTTTATCAATAGAGTTATATTAAATTCTAAATTAATATAAAATAATTAATATAATCATCCGTGTTTCGACAACTAAATCTTCCTTCGCATACGTGACCGGACAAAGGATGAAAAATAGATCGGTTAAAATTATATCTGAAAAATCATGATTACCAATACCATCATCATCACCACCATCACCACCACCATCACCACCGCCGCCGCCACTATCGATTCCTGGATTTTACAGATTTTGCACTTCGTTATTTTCTACCAGTTTAATAACAGTGGCGATTCTACAGAGAGCAGAATGAGCCAAAGCCCCACCTCCACCGAATTTTGGCTGGTCCCTCTGTTGGCCACCCTACTTTTATAAGCTTAAAACATTTATGAAACTGGCCAGTCTCTGATTTTTATAAGATTTAATCTTAAGCACTTTTTTCCTCTGTGTTTTCTTTTTCATTTAGCATTTAAGGACACATACGGAGACCAGTCTGAAAGAAAAACAAAATAAGACAAGCAGATAGATACAATCAGACATCTTGTTAGGGAGAGAAAGAGACTTAATAGTCATATTTTTATATCTGAAGGAAGACGTTAATTAGAAATAATGTACCCAAATTGATATGTAGTTATATAGGCAGTCAATTATTTATGGCTGAGTGAATAAATTGGACAGTAATTTTCTCTGATCTACTGAAGACAATCGGCACTGAATTCCCAGACATCGAATTTCTATATCTCAAAAGTATACAGACTGGCTTATCCACCATCAGATAGAAGGAGCTACACAGAGCAGTAGGCCTAAATTGTAACATAATTTACATTAACTTTTGTTGAAATCTAGAGAAAGATGTAAGCTTGAATCAGTATAGCATGTATGTTAACTTGGGTTTGTGTCAATACAACTATTTGATGTTTTGTTTCAGTGTCATGGAGAAATGATATTTAAATTATTTCCTTATTTAAAAAGTAGCTTCTTGATCGTATGGTCGGACTTTGCTGAAAACGCAGATTACTTTTGTAGCTGATTTTTGAATGCCTGTTGTGACCACAGCATTTTGATTGATTTCGTTGAATTATTTTATTTTCACTTTTTTTTTATCGCATTTATTTTTGTGTATCAAAAAAGTTTTGTAGAGAGAGAAAAAATCACAGCAGAAAAATGACGCTGTTCTGCTAGTATTTACGTCAATCAAACCCTTTGATTGTGTTTCGCAATTAACCTCTCTTGTGTCCCAACTGCTGATTCTTCTTCCGAGCCGCTTCTCTGCGTAACCGGCTCCCAAGAGGATGTTTTCCCCAATTACTCCAATGTTAACCGGTTCATGCCTAATGTTAACCGATAAAATACCAACATATCTGCATTAACAGTTCCTCTTAATCTTTAACCCTCTCGAACCATGTCAGTTAAATGTCATAGGTAATACACGCTTTGGGTGATCATGTCTCGAAAGAGACATGACTGACAGTGCAGAAGATTGTTCCGCAGTAGGCTGCCATTACTTTCTGTGGTTGACTGGTTGCCAGCCAAGGCTATAGAACCCAATCTATCATGTTATTTAACCCATAACTGGAGGGAAGTATACGGATTAATACCTTTCTCAACGATATTTGTGCGTAAGTGAATGCAAGGAATTCAACCGGAATTTGAACTCGGCTCCCTTGATTTGGCGTTCCGAACCGATATCCACTGCACCACAACGCACATCGAACCATGTACAATGTGAATATTATTGTAAAATAATAACGGAAACAACTGAAAAACACAATAATAATAATAATAATAATAATAATAATAATAATAAAAACAAAAAAACTTGCCTATTAATTGATATGGCTTGTCCAGCGGATTGTAACATAGCAACCAAGGAATTGGAAAACCTGTCAAAATATAAAGATCTGGAAATTGAAATAGAAAAAATGTGGAAATTGAAAACAAGAGTTGTGCCAGTGATAGTTGGTGCACTTGGAATTATAAAAAATGGAACAAAAAATACATTGAAAGAATCCTTGGAAACCCCGGCTTAAGAGATATACAAAAAATTATCTTAAGTACAGCCCACACACTAAGGAGAACTTTGTCAATGTAATGCTAGGGATGATAGGGGAAATAGAAAAAATATGAAATGGAGCCATAACAACACAACGACTTGCCTTAGGTCTTCTCGCAGATTTGGTAGGTAGTGCGACCATAGCAGAAATCGATTTATAATAAAAATTGACATAATAATAATAAAAGGAATAAAATCTTTTAGAAAATATATGGCATAGTAGGAATGAGGCATCAGTCAGAATATCCAAATTTTCTTGTTTGTTATGGCGGGGGCTTATCAGTTTTGACTCAGAACATATGCCACATTGAAATTTGGCAGGCAATCAACTTAATTTGGGAATCTCAGAATGTCAGTAAGTGCTTAATTGTAGCAATTTATTTCAGGGTCGCCCATTAAATAAAGTTTTAATCAAAATTGGTTAATGCTCCACATGTTATTTTGAATGTTATTAAATGAAACATTGTCAAATATCATTAACTTACGACAAGTATTTCTTTCATCTCCATTTTAGTTGCTTTCATTACACTCATATTAGTGTTATTTTGAGTACCTTTTAGATGTAGCATTGTCAAGTATCGTTAACTTTTTACTAGTATGTCTCTCATCTTCATATAAGTTGCTTTCATTACACCTGTTCATTTTATGTGCCATGTAGTTTCAGGACGAAGGCGATCATGTATTTCACTTGCACCTATTCTTTGTCAAGGACGTGCGTTGTGGTGCAGCGGATATCGGCTCAGAAGGAGAAATCTGGGAGCCGAGTTCGAATTCATGTTGAATTCCTTGCATTCACTTACGCGCAAATACCCTTGGGAAAGGTATTAATCCGTCTCTTCCCTCCAGTTATGGGTTAAATAATAGGACAGATTTGGTTCTATAGCCTTGGTCGGCGACCAGTCTACCGCAAAATGCATTGGCAACTGTTATGAACGGGGTTTTTGTCTCATAACTAAAATGCCTTAATTTATAGATGATTCATGGTCCGTGGACGAATATGTGTGTGTGTGTGTGCGCAGCACGTGGTGAAAATGCATGGAACGAAAGAAAAGTAGATGTCTACTCACGGAAGATACATTTATTTTACATGGAGAAACATTACATAATATGTACATGCGGTATCAGTTCCAAGTTATCGGGTTGTGTGTCAAAACCATTAGGGCAGAAGAACATACATGCGTTCTTTAACCATTGACGGCCATATTCCAAGTCTGTTCCCTCATGCGTCCCACGTCTGAATGTGCCGTTGATTACGTGACTCGTGTGTACCCACTTTCAGAGGTAAAAGGGAGGTACTCTGTTTGGGAACAGGAAGGGGTTAATTCCCTTGGAATATGTTTTATTCGTCCTCACAGCAACTTACTGCGGGATAATCTTCTGTCCAGTCAGTCGTGTCTCTTTCGAGACATGATCGCCCAAGCGTGTATTTCGTATGGCATTTTAACTGTTCCTTTTCTCTCTTAATGTTTTTCCTCTCCCCGACGCGGCTCCGCCATCCACCTGCTCAAGCCCATCAAATAGGTCTCTCTTTGTCTCTATCCGTCTCGTGAGTATCAGATTCTCCAAGCTCTCCCTCCTTATTATGTGTCCCCAAAATCTCACTTGTTTTTTTTTTTCCTGATGCCAAGTATGAGTTTCCTTTTCGTTTGCATTCTCGCACATGTTCTGTCCATGGTATCCTCAGCATCCGTCTGTAGAACCACATTTCTGTTGCTTCGACTTTTGCCTTCACCCTTGAGGAGATAGTCCAACATTTGCTGCGGTGTAGGAGGACAGATATCCCATAAGTCTAATACTATTTTATTTCTTTTATTTTTAATGTTTATTAGAAGAATATTGTTTAATATCGTTATTTTTTACTTCTTCTTTTTTTACTTCTTCTTCTTTTTTACTTCATCTCGGGGTCACACTCTTTTCTAGCGCCATGTGATAACCTCCTCTCTCCCTTTTGTATGAATACTTTCATGGTAATTGTTTAGATGAGCCTTCCTCTTTGGCAACTCTAATTCGTGAATTTTAGCGTATCAATGAGACTCGTTAACGGGAACGTCTGTTGGGAGTCAGGTTCGAACAATATGCAAAGTGGAATAAATCTATAGGATCAATCGCTAAAAATGCCGGAAAATATTCGGTTTTTGCAACAATGTCTAGAATTTAAACAGCTAGATGTAATCGTTATATGCAAATTAACCCTCTAGAGCCATTCGTATCATATTTGATACAGTAGGAAAACAAGCCTTGAAAGAACTATTTTCCTGAAAAATTTTTTAAGAGAAATATTTTTAAAATTTCAAATGAAAGCAGTACTGACTGCTCAGTCAATGAATACCAAATGTTTCCTTATAGGGAAATACCAAATCTTTCCTTATAGGGAAATACTGTATCAAATATGATACGAATGGCCCTAGAGGGTTAATTGTTAATTTATTTCAGTCAGACTTCATTTTTCAAGTTCCAGATCAGATCTTCTTCTTCTTCTATGTACCCTGTCCTTTCAGAACGTAGGCGATCATGGCTTTCCACGTCTCCCTATCCCTGGTGGCTCTTATCACGCCCTCTCCTGTTACACTATGCAACAATCGTTCCATCATCCACCTGATTAGGTCCTTCAAATATGTTTTCCGTTGCTTTCCCCTGTCTCTTTTCCCCATCTATCTGGCCTGTTAGTATCAGGTTTTCCAAGGCCTCTTTCCTTATTGCATGTCCCAGGAACGTCAGCTGTCTCTTCCTGATGCTCAGTTTTAATTTCGTTTTCATTTCCATCATTTCTAAGACCTCGTCATTGCTCACATGTTGGGTCCATGACATCCGCAGCATCCTTCTGTAGAATCACGTTTCTTTGATGATATTTCCCAGCATTCAATGCCATATTGAAGAACTGACATCACATAGCAAACCAGTACTCTATCCTTTCTTTCTAGCGAAATTGCTAGTATTTTATTTATCTTTATTTTAGTTGATTCTTATACAAGAATTATTTTAGATTTTCATTGAATGAGAAATTGTCAAATATTATTAATTCTTGTCTAAAATTTCTTTCATTTTCATTTTAGTTGTTTCTTTGCACTTCTTATCCGTGCACCCGAACTTTAACCCTAAACCCATCCATCGATTATAGCGACTGTGTAAGTCGATTTGGTATGTAAATTACGATTGGTGAACAGAGCTTGAATACCTAATGAGTTATATTCACTCCACATTATGTCATGTATAAATAAAATATATGGCTTACGTTCTTGTTACATTGAAATATTGGTTTCTATAAGCAACGTCGAGCGTAAATCTGTACTTAGATGAGTGAACAATTGAGAATACTAGGTCTCTAAAGTTGCATGTACGTGTGGTGTGATGTATTATGGCTTGGAATTGTAAACCGAAGAGCTGAGTTCAAATTCGAGTTGGGTTTGTCAAATTCAATTTTTACACATAAATAACTTTGAAAAGGCATGAATCCACCACTTCTCACTCCAGCTGTTGATTAATTTTACTCATTTTTAAGTTCAAAGAAAAGAAATTCTTACAAAAAAAAAAAAGACTTGTTTCTGGGTATAAATAACCTGCAAAGGGTTGATACGCGGTAAAAAACAAATCAATGAAAGATATTATTTATAGTAAGGTTTACCTGGATGTGTGTTGTGGTGCAGTGGATGTCGGCTAGGAACGAGAAATTGAGGAGATAAGTTCGAATTCAAGCAGAATTCCTTGCATTCACTAACGCACAAGTACCCTTAGAATAGATATTAATTCGTCTCTTCCCCAACTATGAGTTAAATAACAGGACAGATTGGGTTCTATAGCCTTGGCTGGCAACCAGTCTAACGAAGAATGTAACCTCCTGCGGGAGAATCTTCTAATGATCGCCTAAGCGTGTATAACTTAACTCATTGAGGGTTTACATGTGCAGAGGGTTACGTTAAGGGGCTGTTTGTATGTCTACAATGGAAAGATAACGTTTAACTCTAGTCGAACGGATTATTTTAATTTGTTCGACTATATTATAATAATCGGAGAAACAGCCTCTTAGGAGTCGGTTCCAAAGGGCAGTGTTTTGAGGGAAGAATCTGTTTGAGTGAAATTTGGAATTTATTTCTCTCCGATATATATATATATATAGGATACTGAACTACAGACAGCTTAAAGTTACTCATTTGATAAACTAGCAATTTAAACTATATATATATATATATATATATATATATATATATTCTTTATTACACGACTATATAATTATTGCAAAAAATAAAATAATAAGGCAGTGTTAAAGGGCCAACACGAAGCAAGGGCTTTCAAATTTGGTAGTAAAGTTTAGTAGCTGGTAGTAACGAGAATGAACTGAGCCGGAGGTGTCTCGTTATTGTCTTCCCACCTCACACTCCATGAGCATGACGGAATGGATATATATATATATATATATATATATATATATATATATATATATATATATATATTATCCTACGCCGAAAGCACGACTTGGACAGGTGCATATTACAAACAAACTTTCTGATATGCACCTGATGATTGCATTTATGGATACAATAGCTCTGTTCATACTATATTGAGCACTCTTTTATTAATACCTGAATAATACTATTATACAGTTTCTATGTATACGATGGAAAAGATATCATTTAACTCTAGTTGAACGGATTATTTTAATCTGTTAGACTAGATTTTAATAATAGGATCTTAGGAATCGGTTCCAAGGGACAGTGTTTTGAGGGAAAAATCTGTTTCAGTGGAATTTACTTCTTGCCAATATATATATATATAAGGCAGACACATTATTTCATGGTAAATCGGAAGTATAGGCATCCTTCATTCCTTTGGATTCTTCTATATCCACACCGCATGCTGATATATATATATATATATATATATATATATATATATATATATATATATATATATATATATCACACTCCACCCACGTCTATTGAACAGGTGAAGAGGCTCATACTTTTTTCCCTGGTCAGGATGTGGTTTCTGGCTTTCTCTTTTCCAATCTTTTTACTCTTACGTAGCCCCTTGCGCATCAGTGGCGTTATCGCCTTGCTTGGGGTGATATGATTTAAAAAAAATATATATATATATTGTTCTAGGACGGAAACACGACTCAGAGTTTTATGCGTTATGCAATAATCAGGTGCATATTACATACAATGTTTTTAATATGTAACTGATGATTGCATTAATATATATACAATAGCTCTGTTCATACTATATTGAGCACTCTTTTATTAATATCTGAATAATATTATTATAGGCATGTCTACCTATATATATATATATATATATATATATATATATATATATATATATATATATAATTTACCATTTACATTAGAACATGTAGACAAACACTGTAGTAGTTATTTACATGTTTTAATGTAGATGCTAAATAATTAATATTTATTACTCTATTTTTATATCGAGCTCGTTTTTAACATTTGTATATATATATATACTAATAAATACACAAATATATTTATTATAATAGAGAGGATAATCCTGGGAATTTACTGTGAAAGATTATGTCATTAATGCACAGAAAACTTTTTCTCGTTGGAATCTAACTTGAACAATCATCATTTTTAAATCTAACATTCGTCGGCGCATTGAATAATTTTGACATACCTGTTTGAGTGATCTTATTATTCACCTTTATGTTTTTGACCAAATTCAAAGAAAGATCTAAAATGTAATCGATCCTTACCAGAAATCTCTACTTCAGGTGCTTTCTCACTGACTTGACGTGGCTTCCCTCTGTCTTTTTTACTTGTATTTTCATGGCTAACCGTTCTGTAGAGCTTTTCCTTCTGGTGCCCCGAATACAAAATTTGGATATAGGTCCCGTCGTTTTACTGTTTAAATTGCTAAATCCAAACACCATTTCTACTCTAACAGTTTATTTTCTTGCATTTCCCACCTGTTGAACTCACTTCAGTTTTCTTGCTTCGTGATAACTAAAATTTTCAAAAATTTAAATGCAACTTTAATCGTCGTCTGTCATCTTGAAGTCTGCGCATTTTTCATCCTTTTCTCATTACACCCTATTCTCAGTCATTCAGTTAAGTGCCATACGTGATACACGCTTGGGCGATCATGTCTCGAAAGAGACATGACTGACTGGGCAGAAGATTATCCCGCAGTATGTTGCCATTGCTTTCTGTGGTAGACTGGTTGCCAGCCAAGACTATAAAACCCAATCAGCCTCATTATTTATCCCGTATCTAGAAGGAAGAGACAGATTAATACCTTTACCAAGGGTAATTCTGCGCAAGTGAATGCAAGGAATTCAACTGGAATTCGAACTCTGCTCCCCGATGTGTCGTTCCGAGTCGTTATCCGCTGCACCACAACGCACATCCCTACCCTGAGAGTTAAATGTTTAAAAAAAACTAAAACTAAAATCTTTGCATCTCTTCCTATAGATTAATACCAACGGTGACTGGGCATACTAGTTTCTGATTGACAATAGTCTAGGAGTACAACTCAAATATAAAACAAGACAGAAATTAACGAGAAAATACTCTACTATCTTTCCAAAGATCTTTTGGCGATTTACAGATAATAAAGAAACGAAATCCATAAAAAAACATGATAGTATTCTTTATTTTACTAATGTCAGCCTCAAAAATGTTTTTATATAATTTTAATATTTAGACATTAACTGTGAAACTGCGTTCTTTTATCATTTTGATGAAACAATATTATAGTTTCCTCAAATAATTTTTTAATTTCATTTTTCAAGAGAACTGTTTTTTTTTAATTCCTCTATTACCAGAGGTATTTGTGCAGCTGGAATTGGAACTGGGTTCTCTGTTTTTTAATTCTGGGCCATTATCCATTACATCACCGCAAAAACAAGCTTACAGCACTTGGTATTCTTAAACGGTCACTCATTTTGATACTGACCAGGCTCGACCCTGCTTAACATCGGTGAACTTACGAGAACATTTCAACGTGATATAGACGTAGGAGGATCATCAATATAATCGAACCGGACTCACCTTCAGTCACTTTCTCACCGACCTGATGTGGCTTCCCTCTGTTTCTCTACATATAGACTGCTTTTTTTTTTTTTTTTTTTTTTTTAATCATCTCACCCCAAGCAAGGCATTCCACTGCCACTATTGCGCATGGGGCTACATAGGGGAAGGTAAAGAGAAGGAGTGGATAGACATAGGGAATGTCAGGAGAAAGGTGATAGATGAGTAAGGATAGCAAGGATAAGTGTCGGGCAGATGGGAAGAGTGTTTGATAGAATGGGAGCAGGTTAGTGTGTTAGGAGGTGTCTATTGACCTTACATTTAAACTCCTGGAGATTGTAGCCGTCGGGGAAGCAATCGTTTGGAAGAGAATTCCACAGTTGGGAAGTGCGAGGAAAGAAACTGTTGGAGTAGAAGTTACGGCTGCATTTTATCGATTTCACTGTAAAAGGGTGGGATCTAGTTGCTAATCTAGTATCTCGTGCAAATTCGTATTTAGGAGGCACCAGTGATCTAAGTTCATCGGAGCAGAAGCCGTGAAAGTATTTATAGAAGAGACACAGCGAAGCCACGTCTCGCCGGTGGGAGAGAGACTGCAGGCGGTCTGCCAAGTCGGTATCTATCACATTACAGACCCTCCTCTGAACCTTATCGAGAAGCCCGAGGAGAACAGCAGGGGCACCCGACCAGATATGGCAGCAGTATTCAATGCACGGGCGGATGGTAGATTTGTAAATGTGCAGGATAGATTTAGACGGAAAAAACTTCCGGGCCCTACACAGAGAACCGACTTTCATAGCAGCGGATTTAGCAATGGATTCGATATAGTCATTCCATTTGAGGTCCGCTGAAAGTGTGAGACCAAGGAGGCGTAGTGTTTTACTCTCTGGGAGGCAAGCCTGGTCCATGCTAATGGGAGGTAGGTGAGATTGTCGATGATGGTTAATTGAGAGTAGCTTCGTTTTAGAAGCATTAAAATTTACTAGCCATTTCTTACCCCAGTCCAATATGGATTGGAGGTCTTTTTCAATCTCGGCTGCAAGTTTAGCTTTGACGCCTACACCAGATTTTTGTTGGAGGCGAGAGTAAACTGTGGTGTCATCGGCGTACAAACCTATTTGGGTTCTTATGGAATCAGGGAGATCATTAATATATATCAGGAAGAGTGTAGGACCTAAGATGGAGCCTTGGGGGACACCTGCGTTTGTATGGTAGTTCTGAGAGGCATGTCCGTTTAATACCACTTTCATTGTGCGGTTAGAGAGGAATGACTGGATTAGTTCAAACAAATGTCCAGTTATACCATAGCTCCGCAGTTTACATAGAAGGCCAGCATGCCAAACTCTGTCGAACGCCTTAGATATATCCAATGCAACGGTTCGAGCTTCGCCATTCCTGTCGAGTGCCTGGTATATGTACTCGGTGATGGTCGTTAGCATATCAGCAGTAGACCTGGTGAAGCGGAAACCATATTGCTTGTCCGAGAGGAGCCTGTGTGCTGTGAGATGCTGAACCACCTCGGCGTTGATAATGGCTTCGAACACTTTGCCAAAGATCGGAAGAAGGCTGATAGGGCGGTAATTTGCAGGGTCAGAGGGTTCTCCAGTGTTTTTAAATATGGGAACTATAGAGGAAGATTTCCAACAGGCAGGAAAGCAGGAAGCAGATAGGCAGAGGTTGTAGAGCTTAGAAAGGATAGAGGAGAGTTCAGGGGCACATTTCTTTAAGACTATGGTTGGGATTCCGTCACCACCGCTCGCTTTGTGAGGGTCAAGTTTTAAGATTATCTTAGAGACAAGCGAAGGTGTAATGTGGACATCATTCAGTTGTGCCTCGGTTCTAGGTGAGAAATCGGGTGTAAAGACTCCAGACGAGTCCAGACTCGAATTGTTCGAGAATCTGCGGGCAAAACATTCAGCCTTATCTGCTGGGGAGGTGAGGACCTCAAATTTATTGATTAGCGGGGGTATTGTGGACTTGCTCTTGTTAAGTACTCTTTTACAGAGTCGCCAGTAGTCTTTAGAGCCGAATTTAGAGCATGCTATGCGTTGCTTCATTCTGGCAGCAAACAACATCTTAGCTTCGTTAAGTACCCTTTTACACTTATTACGAGCTGAAGTGAAAAGGCGCCTGTTTTCTTCCGACGCATAGTTACGATAAAGTCGGAAGAAATGATTCCGGTGGGCAATGGCAGCCGAACAAGCAGGTGAGAACCATGGAGACGAATGAGATTTAAGCTGGAATTTCCTAGCAGGGATGAAGGCATCAATGCCAGCCTTAACCCAGGAGGAGACCTCGGATGCACATTCTTCGATGGGAAGACTAAAGACGTTGTTCCAAGGGATGTCACAGAGGAAGTCTCGGAACGAATCCCAGTCTGCTCTTTGATAGCAGTATGATATTCTACTTGTCTGTGTTTCATGGGTCGGGCGGGAGTGGAGTGAAATATTGACGGACACTACAGTGTGGTCAGAGTTTCCAAGAGGGCAGAGTTGTCTGGTAGTGCAAGAGTCTGGGATGGAAGTGAAGCAGAGGTCTAGAAGTGAGTTGCTTCCGTTAGGGTTGTCGGATAAACGCGTGGGGAAGTCCACTACTTGCGTAAGGGATTGGGTGATTGAAAAGTTCATGGTGTGGACACCAGCAGGGTCAGTGACAGCGTTCTTCAGCCACTTGGTGTGGTGGGCGTTAAAGTCACCAAACACGAATACATGGGCAGAGGGATGGGTAGAAATGGCTTTGTCAATATTGTCAGAAATGATGTCAAGTAACGAACAGTCAGGGGAGGAAGGAGAGCGGTACAGAAAGAAGAGATAGCTAATCGAGCTGAGAAGTGAGAGGCGGAAGCACATGAAAGAATGATCTAGGGATTCAAAAGATGACACCCTAGCTAAAGGAAGGTGTTCGCTGACATAGACACCAAGCCCATGCATATGAACATTGGAGTCCTTCCTGAAGAGGGGAAGGTAGCCAGGAACGCAGAACTCAGATGAGGGGATAGAAGGGTTAAGATTAGTTTCACATAGGGCTAATATATCAGGTGAGTTATTATGGAGGAAAGAATCTACGCTGGGGAAGTTGGTGCGGATGCCGCGAATGTTAGTGAAAGAGATGCAGACAGGTTTGGGCGTTTTCAAATGAGCTGGTTTAGTTTTGTTATTATGTTTGCTTTTTTCCATAGTAATTCAGTGAAGGAGTGGTCTTAGAATAGAATCAGTCGGTCAATCATTTGCAACTTGTGAAGGATGGAGACTGGCGCGGCCTACAACATAATGTGGCCTCGGGGTTGCCCACCGAACGTTCATGCAGGGACGCCCGTCCATGCGCGATATGGCACTACAAGAACCCCGGTATTATTCAACTGTTGATCAGAGCAGCCTCTCAAGACGCTACGCAAGAGTTCGGGCTCCTAACTACCAGTCGGAAGCAGCAACCAGGAAACTGCCAACCCGGTACCCTCAGAATGTAAAGACGTTGCCACCATACTCCGTAACTGCAAAGAGCTTCCAGCTGAACTAACACCAAGACCAGAGAAAGGGGATGAACCGGAAACCCCTTCCTAAACAAGAAACAAGGTGATCACCTCTAAACTCATTCAAAAGAAGGGGGTGGAGTGTGAGACCGGGCGATAGTAGAAACTATCTACTCCAATTAAAAAAAAAAAAAAAAAAAAAAAAAAAAAAAAAAAAAAGGAAAAAGTGACTGAGGCTTACAAAGTTTTAACTTAGTAAAAGTCGAAAATACCCTTGAATAGCAAAATTATTTACACAAATTAAGTGACGAAAAAAAAAACAAAAAACAAAGACGGCCAAAAGACGAAATAAATAAATAAAATAATTTCAAGAAATTTCACAAAAACAGACTGAAAAATGGACTGAATCCCAGTTGACTTACCACAAGCAGCTAACACTGTAAAGTTGATTTAATTCAATTTCTGAAGACAAAAATAGAAATTAAACCGTTTTTTACAGAATATAGTCGAGTTATGTTGCTTGCGTTCGCTTGCCAAGCCGTTAAGAATTCAATCTCTCGAAGACAGAAATTTAAATCTTCTACAAGACAAAACTAATGGAAATAATTGAACCGTGATGCTATTTATCATTAGTCGAAAATACCCTTGAATAGCAAAATTATTTACACAAATTAAGTGACGAAAAAAAAAACAAAAAACAAAGACGGCCAAAAGACGAAATAAATAAATAAAATAATTTCAAGAAATTTCACAAAAACAGACTGAAAAATGGACTGAATCCCAGTTGACTTACCACAAGCAGCTAACACTGTAAAGTTGATTTAATTCAATTTCTGAAGACAAAAATAGAAATTAAACCGTTTTTTACAGAATATAGTCGAGTTATGTTGCTTGCGTTCGCTTGCCAAGCCGTTAAGAATTCAATCTCTCGAAGACAGAAATTTAAATCTTCTACAAGACAAAACTAATGGAAATAATTGAACCGTGATGCTATTTATCATTAGTCGAAAATACCCTTGAATAGCAAAATTATTTACACAAATTAAGTGACGAAAAAAAAAAAAAACAAAGACGGCCAAAAGACGAAATAAATAAATAAAATAATTTCAAGAAATTTCACAAAAACAGACTGAAAAATGGACTGAATCCCAGTTGACTTACCACAAGCAGCTAACACTGTAAAGTTGATTTAATTCAATTTCTGAAGACAAAAATAGAAATTAAACCGTTTTTTACAGAATATAGTCGAGTTATGTTGCTTGCGTTCGCTTGCCAAGCCGTTAAGAATTCAATCTCTCGAAGACAGAAATTTAAATCTTCTACAAGACAAAACTAATGGAAATAATTGAACCGTGATGCTATTTATCATTAGTCGAAAATACCCTTGAATAGCAAAATTATTTACACAAATTAAGTGACGAAAAAAAAAAAACAAAAAACAAAGACGGCCAAAAGACGAAATAAATAAATAAAATAATTTCAAGAAATTTCACAAAAACAGACTGAAAAATGGACTGAATCCCAGTTGACTTACCACAAGCAGCTAACACTGTAAAGTTGATTTAATTCAATTTCTGAAGACAAAAATAGAAATTAAACCGTTTTTTACAGAATATATGCTCTGACGGTTTTCACGTTTTCCCGACCACATGTATTTAAATCGTGCTACTAGATTGACATCAAAGTCCTACACTTTTTACTGTTAAAATAGTTAAATATAATCGTCTTTTCTATTCTAACAGTTTCTTTTTTCTCACTTCCTGTTTGTAGAACTCGCTAACATTTGCTTGATTCCGCGACAGCTAAAAGTTTAGATGCAACTTAAGTTGCTGTCTTTTATCTCGTTGAATCCCATCCATCTCTTATTTTTTCTTCAACTTCCCCTGAACCCCCCCTTTTTATCTTTCACTGTAACCCAATGTGCATCAGTGGTGGTCCTGTCTTGCTTGATCCTGTCAAAATGAAACCTCATTACTTTTTATTTTTCATCAAAAAACCTCATTTTTTCTCCATTCGTAGATTAAGATTAAATATTTGTTTTAACTTTTTTAAAGTATTTTTAATTTCTTAATTTCTTAATTTTTAATTTCTATTTTATTAATCTTTAATTTTTAATTTTTTAATTTCAATTTCTAAAATGTTCCTGTTATTCTTAATATATCTGTATTCAACATTCTTTGTTTAATTAAGAAATTATTGTTCTATTTCATGACATTTAAAAATTTTGCTAAATGGGCCGTGATATTTTCATTTGCACTGAGGTGTGCCGTTGCTTTGCTCCGACAAGCTTAGCTCACTGGTTTATTCGAGCAACCAGACTGGCAACAAGGTCCCACCCTTTTACAGTTAATTCTCCTAAATGCAGCCGACACTTCTACTACACAGCTTCTTTACTCGCATTTCTCGTCCGTGGAACTCTCTTCCATATACTTGTTTCCCTGATAGCTACAATCTCCAAGAGTTTAAATGCAATGTCAGTTGCCATCTGTTATCCCCTTGACTCCAGTCCGTCTCTCGTCCTTTCCCAAACACCCATGTATCTTGTTCTCCTCCCTTTTCACCCTACTCTCACAACTCTTTTCACACCAGTATTACTATCCTTCTCTTGCCTTTACTCCAAAACCCCCTATAACCGTTTCCTCTTTCTTCCCGCTCTCCTAAGTAAACTTTCACTCTCTTCTTATGTAGCCCCCTGCGCCCCAAAGGCAGTACTGCCTTGCTTGAGATGAAACGATTAAAAAAAAGATTTTTTTATTTTTAATAATTTCACCCCGAGCAAGGCGGAAATGCCACTGATGTACAGGGGGCTACATAAATGTAAAAAGATTAATTAGAAAAGAGTGAGGAGTACAAACTAGTAAGAAAGGAACAATAGAAAGCTGAGAAAGCAAGTGCGATGACAGATACATAGGTGGAGAGAAAGGGAGGGTTATACGGGGGTGGGGAGAGAGCTAGAGTCCAGTGGTTAGTAGATGAGTATTGACTTTGCATTTAAATTTCTGGAGGTTGTAGCCGTCAGGGAAGCAAGAATACGGGAGCGAGTTCCACAGGCGGGAAGTGCGAGAGAAGAAGCTGCAGGAGTAGAATTGTCGTCTGCATTTGGCTAACCTGACTGTGAATGGATGGAACCAAGTTTTGTAGAAACATTGTATTAATAACATCTAGCAACAAAAAAAGAGAAATATGTAAACATTTTAGTCTATCCTGTAGTGTTCGTAGAAGTAATATTTGTCTTTACTGGTAAACCATATCAACTCTTGAACTAGCGCAACCGGTGTTGATGTGTCAAAATTCACTCCCACTTTTAAGGCGGAAGTCACGCCCGCGAGAGCATTCAGCATGACGAGTCTGCTTCGACCACATCTCTGGGCCCTGGGAATGGGCTAACACTATCAACACGAGATTCATGAGGCCGACACGCCGACCTGAGAAAGAAGAAAATTATCACCGTTTTCACAGCTCTGATCTACCGAAATTGCGAGGTCGCCATCGTTGAATATACTAAGGAGAGAGAAGTTCTTAGTACACTCAAGATAATCAAGGTTAAAAACAACTATTGTATGAATGTCTATTACACCAGTTTACTTTTACAGCGCTCCAATAAAATTAGAAGGTGGATTTAACTTAGACGTTTAGGTATTTTCTCTCTAAATTTCTACGATGTGCAGTTAACATTATTTACACTGTTTATATTTGGACTATTGTCCTCATCTTTGTTTTTTATATCTCCTGATCACTTTCTTTCTGAATTTCTCGGATGAAAAGTTATTATTTACACTATTTATATTTGGACTATTGTCCTCATCTTTGTTTTTTATATCTCCTGATCACTTTCTCTCTGAATTTCTCGGATGAAAAGTTATTATTTACACTATTTATATTTGGACTATTGTCCTCATCTTTGTTTTTTATATCTCCTGATCACTTTCTTTCTGAATTTCTCGGATGAAAAGTTATTATTTACACTATTTATAGTTGGACTATTGTCCTCATCTTTGTTTTTTATATCTCCTGATCACTTTCTTTCTGAATTTCTCGGATGAAAAGTTATTATTTACACTATTTATAGTTGGACTATTGTCCTCATCTTTGTTTTTTATATCTCCTGATCACTTTCTCTCTGAATTTATGGGATGAAAAGTCATTATTTACACTATTTATAGTTGGACTATTGTCCTCATCTTTGTTTTTTATCTCCTGGATCACTTTCTTCTGAATTTCTTGGATGAAAAGTTATTATTTACACTATTTATATTTGGACTATTGTCCTCATCTTTGTTTTTTATATCTCCTGATCACTTTCTTTTTCTGAATTTCTTGGATGAAAAGTTATTATTTACACTATTTATAGTTGGACTATTGTCCTCCATCTTTGTTTTTTATATCTCCAGATCACTTTCTTTCACTTATTGAAAAGTTATTTACACTATTTATAGTTGACTATTGTCCTCATCTTTGCTTTATATCTCCTGATCACTTTCTTCTGAATTTCTCGGATGAAGTTATTATTTACACTATTTATATTTGGACTATTGTCCTCATCTTTGTTTTTACATTCACTGATCACTTTCTTTCTGTCTTCGAGGAAGTGTTATTATTTACACTATTTATATTTGGACTATTGTCTCACCTTGATTTTTATATCTCCTGATCACTTTCTCTGAATTTCCTTTGGATGAAAAGTTATTATTTACACTATTTATATTTGACTATTGTCCTCATCTTTGATTTTTATATCTCCTGATCACTTACTTTTCTGAATTTCTCGGATGAAAAGTTATTATTTACACTACTTATATTTGGACTATTGTCCTCATCTTTGTTTTTTATATCTCTCCTGATCACTTTCTCTTCCTGAATTTTGATGAAAGTTACCATTATTTACACTATTTATATTTGGAGACTATTTGCTCTCATCTTTGTTTTATATCTCCTGGATCATTTTCTCTGAATTTCTGGATGAAAAGTTATTATTTACTATTTATATTTGGACTATTGTCCTCATCTTTTTTTTATATCTCCTGATCACTTTCTCTGAATTTTTAGATGAAAGTTAATATTTACACTATTTATATTGGGACTATTGTCCTCATCTTTGTTTTTTATATCTCCTTGATCACTTTCTTTTCTGAATTTCTCGATGAAAAGTTATTATTTCTTACACTATTTATATTTGGACTATTGTCCTCATCTTTGTTTTTTATATCCTGACTACTCTTATTTCTCAATTTCTTCATTATGCCATTGTTTTAGTATCTCATCACACTGACCATTGTCCTCATCTTGTTTTTTATATCTCCCCCGATCACTTTTCTCTCTGAATTTCTCGGATGAAAAGTTACTATTTACACTATTTATATTTGGACTATTGTCCTCATCTTTTTGTTTTTTATATCTCCTGATCACTTTCTTTCTGAATTTCTCGGATGAAAGGATATTACCACTTATATTTGGACTATTGTCCTCATCTTTGTTTTTTATATCTCCTGATCACTTTCTCTCTGAATTTTCGGATGAAAAGTTATTATTTACACCATTTATACCAATTATTATCTCATCTTTGATTTTTATATCTCCCGATCACTTTCTCTCTGAATTCTTTTGATGAAAAGTTATTATTTACACTATTTATATTTGGACTATTGTCCTCATCTTTGTTTTTTATATCTCCTGATCACTTCCTTTCCCTTCTGAATTTCGACGAAAAGTTATTATTTGGCTAATTATTTATATTTGGACTATTGTCCTCATCTTTGTTTTTATATCTCCTGATCACTTTCTTCTGAATTTTCGGAGGAAAAGTTATTATTTACACTATTTATATTTGGACTATTGTCCTCATCTTTGATTTTTATATCTCCCTGATCACTTTCTTTCTGAATTTCTCGATGAAAAGTTATTACTTACACTATTTATATTTGATCATTATCCTTACCTTGATTTTTATATCTCCTGATCACCATTGAATTTCTTTACGAAAAGTTATTATTTACACTACTTATATTTGACTATTGTCCTACCTTTACTTTTTATATCTCCTGATCACTTTCTCTGAATTTCTCGACGAAAAGTTACTATTTACACTATTTATATTTTGACTATTGTCCTCACCTTTGTTTTTTATATCTCCTGATCACTTTCTTTCTGAATTTCTGGGATGAAAAGTTATTATTTACACTATTTATATTTGGACTATTGTCCTCATCTTTGTTTTTTATATCTCCTGATCACTTTCTCTCTGAATTTCTCGGATGAAAAGTTATTATTTACACTATTTATATTTGGACTATTGTCCTCATCTTTGTTTTTTATATCTCCTGATCACTTTCTCTCTGAATTTCTCGGATGAAAAGTTATTATTTACACTATTTATATTTGGACTATTGTCCTCATCTTTGTTTTTTATATCTCCTGATCACTTTCTCTCTGAATTTCTCGGATGAAAAGTTATTATTTACACTATTTATATTTGGACTATTGTCCTCATCTTTGTTTTTTATATCTCCTGATCACTTTCTTTCTGAATTTCTGGGATGAAAAGTTATTATTTACACTATTTATATTTGGACTATTGTCCTCATCTTTGATTTTTATATATCCTGATCACTTTCTCTCTGGATTTCTCGTATGAAAAGTTATTATTTACACTATTTATATTTGGACTATTGTCCTCATCTTTGTTTTTTATATCTCCTGATCATTTTTCTCTCTGAATTTCTCGGATGAAAAGTTATTATTTACACTATTTATATTTGGACTGTTGTCCTCATCTTTGATTTTTATATCTCCTGATCACTTTCTCTCTGAATTTCTCGGATGAAAAGTTATTATTTACACTATTTATATTTGGACTATTGTCCTCATCTTTGTTTTTTATATCTCCTGATCACTTTCTTTCTGAATTTCTCGGATGAAAAGTTATTATTTACACTATTTATATTTGGACTATTGTCCTCATCTTTGTTTTTTATATCTCCTGATCACTTACTTTCTGAATTTCTCGGATGAAAAGTTATTATTTACACTATTTATATTTGGACTATTGTCCTCATCTTTGTTTTTTATATCTCCTGATCACTTACTTTCTGAATTTCTCGGATGAAAAGTTATTATTTACACTATTTATATTTGGACTATTGTCCTCATCTTTGTTTTTTATATCTCATGATCACTTACTTTCTGAATTTCTCGGATGAAAAGTTATTATTTACACTATTTATATTTGGACTATTGTCCTCATCTTTGTTTTTTATATCTCCTGATCACTTTCTTTCTGAATTTCTGGGATGAAAAGTTATTATTTACACTATTTATATTTGGACTATTGTCCTCATCTTTGATTTTTATATCTCCTGATCACTTTCTCTCTGGATTTCTCGTATGAAAAGTTATTATTTACACTATTTATATTTGGATTATTGTCCTCATCTTTGTTTTTTATATCTCCTGATCATTTTCTCTCTGAATTTCTCGGATGAAAAGTTATTATTTACACTATTTATATTTGGACTATTGTCCTCATCTTTGATTTTTATATCTCCTGATCACTTTCTCTCTGAATTTCTCGGATGAAAAGTTATTATTTACACTATTTATATTTGGACTATTGTCCTCATCTTTGTTTTTTATATCTCCTGATCACTTTCTTTCTGAATTTCTCGGATGAAAAGTTATTATTTACACTATTTATATTTGGACTATTGTCCTCATCTTTGTTTTTTATATCTCCTGATCACTTACTTTCTGAATTTCTCGGATGAAAAGTTATTATTTACACTATTTATATTTGGACTATTGTCCTCATCTTTGTTTTTTATATCTCCTGATCACTTTCTTTCTGAATTTCTCGGATGAAAAGTTATTATTTACACTATTTATATTTGGACTATTGTCCTCATCTTTGTTTTTTATATCTCCTGATCACTTACTTTCTGAATTTCTCGGATGAAAAGTTATTATTTACACTATTTATAGTTGGACTATTGTCCTCATCTTTGTTTTTTATATCTCCTGATCACTTTCTCTCTGAATTTCTCAGATGAAAAGTTATTATTTACACTATTTATATTTGGACTATTGTCCTCATCTTTGTTTTTTATATCTCCTGATCACTTTCTCTCTGAATTTCTCGGATGAAAAGTTATTATTTACACTATTTATATTTGGACTATTGTCCTCATCTTTGTTTTTTATATCTCCTGATCACTTTCTTTCTGAATTTCTCGGATGAAAAGTTATTATTTACACTATTTATAGTTGGACTATTGTCCTCATCTTTGTTTTTTATATCTCCTGATCATTTTCTCTCTGAATTTCTCGGATGAAAAGTTATTATTTACACTATTCATATTTGGACTATTGTCCTCATCTTTGTTTTTTATATCTCCTGATCACTTTCTCTCTGAATTTCTGGGATAAAAAGTAATTATTTACACTATTTATATTTGGACTATTGTCCTCGTCTTTGTTTTTTATATCTCCTGATCACTTTCTTTCTGAATTTCTCGGATGAAAAGTTATTATTTACACTATTTATATTTGGACTATTGTCCTCATCTTTGTTTTTTATATCTCCTGATCACTTTCTCTCTGAATTTCTGGGATAAAAAGTTATTATTTACACTATTTATATTTGGACTATTGTCCTCATCTTTGTTTTTTATATCTCCTGATCACTTTCTTTCTGAATTTCTCGGATGAAAAGTTATTATTTACACTATTTATATTTGGACTATTGTCCTCATCTTTGTTTTTTATATCTCCTGATCATTTTCTCTCTGAATTTCTCGGATGAAAAGTTATTATTTACACTATTCATATTTGGACTATTGTCCTCATCTTTGTTTTTTATATCTCCTGATCACTTTCTCTCTGAATTTCTGGGATAAAAAGTTATTATTTACACTATTTATATTTGGACTATTGTCCTCATCTTTGTTTTTTATATCTCCTGATCACTTTCTCTCTGAATTTCTGGGATAAAAAGTTATTATTTACAGTATTTATATTTGGACTATTGTCCTCATCTTTGTTTTTTATATCTCCTGATCACTTTCTCTCTGAATTTCTCGGATGAAAAGTTATTATTTACACTATTCATATTTGGACTATTGTCCTCATCTTTGTTTTTTATATCTCCTGATCACTTTCTTTCTGAATTTCTCGGATGAAAAGTTATTATTTACACTATTTATATTTGGACTATTGTCCTCATCTTTGTTTTTTATATCTCCTGATCACTTTCTCTCTGAATTTCTCGGATGAAAAGTTATTATTTACACTATTCATATTTGGACTATTGTCCTCATCTTTGTTTTTTATATCTCCTGATCACTTTCTCTCTGAATTTCTGGGATAAAAAGTTATTATTTACACTATTTATATTTGGACTATTGTCCTCATCTTTGTTTTTTATATCTCCTGATCACTTTCTCACTGAATTTCTGGGATAAAAAGTTATTATTTACAGTATTTATATTTGGACTATTGTCCTCATCTTTGTTTTTTATATCTCCTGATCACTTTCTCTCTGAATTTCTCGGATGAAAAGTTATTATTTACACTATTCATATTTGGACTATTGTCCTCATCTTTGTTTTTTATATCTCCTGATCACTTTCTTTCTGAATTTCTCGGATGAAAAGTTATTATTTACACTATTTATATTTGGACTATTGTCCTCATCTTTGTTTTTTATATCTCCTGATCACTTTCTCTCTGAATTTCTCGGATGAAAAGTTATTATTTACACTATTTATATTTGGACTATTGTCCTCATCTTTGTTTTTTATATCTCCTGATCACTTTCTTTCTGAATTTCTCGGATGAAAAGTTATTATTTACACTATTTATATTTGGACTATTGTCCTCATCTTTGTTTTTTATATCTCCTGATCACTTTCTCTCTGAATTTCTCGGATGAAAAGTTATTATTTACACTATTTGTATTTGGACTATTGTCCTCATCTTTGTTTTTTATATCTCCTGATCACTTTCTCTCTGAATTTCTGGGATGAAATGTTATTATTTACACTATAGTTGGACTATTTTCCTCATCTTTGTTTTTTATATCTCCTGATCACTTTCTCTCTGAATTTCTCGGATGAAAAGTTATTATTTACACTATTTATAGTTGGACTATTGTCCTCATCTTTGTTTTTTATATCTCCTGATCACTTTCTCTCTGAATTTCTCGGATGAAAAGTTATTATTTACACTATTTATATTTGGACTATTGTCCTCATCTTTGTTTTTATATCTCCTGATCACTTTCTTTCTGAATTTCTCGGATGAAAAGTTATTATTTACACTATTTATAGTTGGACTATTGTCCTCATCTTTGTTTTTATATCTCCTGATCACTTTCTTTCTGAATTTCTCGGATGAAAAGTTATTATTTACAGTATTTATATTTGGACTATTGTCCTCATCTTTGTTTTTTATATCTCCTGATCATTTTCTTTCTGAATTTCTGGGATGAAAAGTTATTATTTACACTATTTATATTTGGACTATTGTACTCATCTTTGTTTTTTATATCTCCTGATCACATTCTCTCTGAATTTCTGGGATGAAAATCATTATTTACACTATTTATAGTTGGACTATTGTCCTCATCTTTGTTTTTTATATCTCCTGATCACTTTCTTTCTGAATTTCTCGGATGAAAAGTTATTATTTACACTATTTATATTTGGACTATTGTCCTCATTTTTGTTTTTTATATCTCCTGATCACTTTCTCTCTGAATTTCTCGGATGAAAAGTTATTATTTACACTATTTATATTTGGACTATTGTCCTCATCTTTGTTTTTTATATCTCCTGATCACTTTCTCTCTGAATTTCTGGGATGAAAAGTCATTATTTACACTATTTATAGTTGGACTATTGTCCTCATCTTTGTTTTTTATATCTCCTGATCACTTTCTCTCTGAATTTCTCGGATGAAAAGTTATTATTTACACTATTTATAGTTGGACTATTGTCCTCATCTTTGTTTCTTATAACTCCTGATCACATTCTTTCTGAATTTCTCGGATGAAAAGTTAGTTATTTACACTATTTATAGTTGAATTATTGTCCTCATCTTTGTTTCTTATAACTCCTGATCACTTTCTCCCTGAATTTCTGGGATGAAAAGTCATTATTTATGATTTATTTATATTTGGACTATTGTCCTCATTTTTGTTTTTTATATCTCCTGATCACTTTCTCTCTGAATTTCTGGATGAAAAGTTATTATTTACACTATTTATATTTTGACTATTGTCCTCATTTTTGTTTTTTATATCTCCTGATCACTTTCTGAATTTCTGGGATGAAAAGTCATTATTTACACTATTTATATTTGGACTATTGTCCTCATTTTTGTTTTTTATATCTCCTGATCACTTTCTCTCTGAATTTCTCGGATGAAAAGTTATTATTTACACTATTTATATTTGGACTATTTGTCCCCATCTTTGTTTTTATATTCTGACTACTTTTCTCTCTGAATTTCTGGGATGAAAAGTCATTATTTACACTATTTATAGTTGGACTATTGTCCTCATCTTTGTTTTTTTATATCCTGATCACTTTCTTTCTGAATTCTCGGATGAAAGTTATTATTTACACTATTTATATTTGGACTATTGTCCTCATTTTTGTTTTTTATATCTCCTGATCACTTTCTTTCTGAATTTCTCGGATGAAAAGTTATTATTTACACTATTTATATTTGGACTATTGTCCTCATCTTTGTTTTTTATATCTCCTGATCACTTTCTCTCTGAATTTCTGGGATGAAAAGTCATTATTTACACTATTTATATTTGGACTATTGTCCTCATTTTTGTTTTTTATATCTCCTGATCACTTCTCTGAATTTCTTGGATGAAAAGTTATTATTTACACTATTTATATTTGGACTATTGTCCTCATCTTTGTTTTTTATATCTCCTGATCACTTTCTCTGAATTTCTGGGATGAAAAGCCGGCTATTTACACTATTTATATTTGGACTATTGTCCTCATTTTTATTTTTTTATATCTCCTGATCACTTTCTCTCTGAATTTCTCGGATGAAAAGTTATTATTTACACTATTTATATTTGGACTATTGTCCTCATTTTTGTTTTTTATATCTCCTGATCACTTTCTCTCTGAATTTCTGGGATGAAAAGTCATTATTTACACTATTTATATTTGGACTATTGTCCTCATTTTTGTTTTTTATATCTCCTGATCACTTTCTCTCTGAATTTCTCGGATGAAAAGTTATTATTTACACTATTTATATTTGGACTATTGTCCTCATCTTTGTTTTTTATATCTCCTGATCACTTCTTCTCTGAATTTCTGGGATGAAAAGTCATTATTTACACTATTTATAGTTGGACTATTGTCCTCATCTTTGTTTTTTATATCTCCTGATCACTTTCTTTCTGAATTTCTCTGATGAAAAGTTATTATTTACACTATTTATATTTGGACTATTATCTCATTTTTGTTTTTTATATCTCCTGATCACTTTCTCTCTTCTGAATTTCTCGGATGAAAAGTTATTATTTACACTATTTATATTTGGACTATTGTCCTCATCTTTTTGTTTTTTATATCTCCTGATCACTTTCCTCTGAATTTCCTGGGATGAAAAGTCATTATATACACTATTTATAGTTGGACTATTGTCCTCATCTTTGTTTTTTATATCTCCTGATCACTTTCTCTCTGAATTTCTCGGATGAAAAGTTATTATTTACACTATTTATAGTTGGACTATTGTCCTCATCTTTGTTTCTTATAACTCCTGATCACTTTCTTTCTGAATTTCTCGGATGAAAAGTTATTATTTACACTATTTATAGTTGGACTATTGTCCTCATTTTTGTTTCTTATAACTCCTGATCACTTTCTCTCTGAATTTCTGGGATGAAAAGTCATTATTTACACTATTTATATTTGGACTATTGTCCTCATTTTTGTTTTTTATATCTCCTGATCACTTTCTCTCTGAATTTCTCGGATGAAAAGTTGTTATTTACACTATTTATATTTTGACTATTGTCCTCATTTTTAAGCTTTTTTATATCTCCTGATCACTTTTCTGAATTTTCGGATGAAAAGTTATTATTTACACTATTTATAGTTGGACTATTGTCCTCATTTTTGTTTTTGTATCTCCTGATCACTTTCTTTCTGAATTTCTCGATGAAAAGTTATTATTTACACTATTTATATTTGACTCATTGTCCTCATTTTTGTTTTTTATATCTCCTGATCACTTTCTCTCTGAATTTCTCGGATGAAAAGTTATTATTTACACTATTTATAGTTGGACTATTGTCCTCATCTTTGTTTCTTATAACTCCTGATCACTTTCTTTCTGAATTTCTCGATGAAAAGTTATTATTTACACTATTTATATTTGGACTATTGTCCTCATTTTTGTTTTTTATATCTCCTGATCACTTTCTCTCTGAATTTCTCGGATGCGGTTATTATTTACACTATTTATAGTTGGACTATTGTCCTCATTTTTGTTTTTTATATCTCCTGATCACTTTCTTTCTGAATTTCTCGGATGAAAAGTTATTATTTACACTATTTATATTTGGACTATTGTCCTCATCTTTGTTTTTTATATCTCCTGATCACTTTCTCTTCATCTCTTGACAGTTATTATTTACACTATTTATAGTTGGACTATTGTCCTCATCTTTGTTTCTCATAACTCCTGATCACTTTCTTTCTGAATTTCTCGATGAAAAGTTATTATTTACACTATTTATATTTGGATCTATTGTCCTCATCTTTGTTTCTTATAACTCCTGGGATCACTTTCTCTCTGAATTTCTGGGATGAAAAGTCATTATTTACACTATTTATATTTGGACTATTGTCCTCATTTTTGTTTTTTTATATCTCCTGATCATTTTTCTCTCCTGAATTTCTCGGATGAAAAGTTATTATTTACACTATTTATATTTGGACTATTGTCCTCATTTTTGTTTTTTATATCTCCTGATCACTTTCTCTCTGAATTTCTCGGATGAAAAGTTATTATTTACACTATTTATAGTTGGACTATTGTCCTCATTTTGTTTTTTATATCTCCCGATCACTTTCTTTCTGAATTTCTCGGATGAAAAGTTATTATTTACACTATTTATATTTGGACTATTGTCCTCATTTTTGTTTTTTATATCTCCTGATCACTTTCTCTCTGAATTTCTCGGATGAAAAGTTATTATTTACACTATTTATAGTTGGACTATTGTCCTCATTTTTTTGTTTTTTATATCTCCTGATCACTTTCTTTCTGAATTTCTCGGATGAAAAGTTATTATTTACACTATTTATATTTTGGACTATTGTCCTCATTTTTGTTTTTTATATCTCCTGACTACTTTCTCTGAATTTTCGGATGAAAAGTTATTTACACTATTTATATTTGGACTATTGTCCTCATTGTTGTTTTTTATATATCCTGATCACTTTCTTTCTGAATTTCTCGGATGAAAAGTTATTATTTACACTATTTATAGTTGGATTATTGTCCTCATCTTTGTTTCTTATAACTCCTGATCACTTTCTCTCTGAATTTCTTGGGATGAAAAGTCATTATTTACACTATTTATATTTGGACTATTGTCCTCATTTTTGTTTTTTATATCTCCTGATCACTTTCTCTCTGAATTTCTCGGATGAAAAGTTATTATTTACACCATTTATATTTGGACTATTGTCCTCATTTTTGTTTTTTATATCTCCTGATCACTTTCTGAATTTCTCGGATGAAAAGTTATTATTTACACTATTTATAGTTGGACTATTGTCCTCATTTTGTTTTTTATATCTCCTGATCACTTTCTTTCTGAATTTCTGGGATGAAAAGTTATTATTTACACTATTTATATTTGGACTATTGTCCTCATTTTTGTTTTTTATATCTCCTGATCACTTTCTCTTGAATTTCTCGGATGAAAAGTTATTATTTACACTATTTATAGTTGGACTATTGCTTACTTTGTTTTTATATCTCCTGATCACTTTCTTTCTGAATTTCTCGGATGAAAAGAAGTTATTTACACTATTTATATTTGGACTATTGTCCTCATTTTTGTTTTTTATATCTCCTGATCACTTTCTCTCTGAATTCCTCGGATGAAAAGTTATTATTTACACTATTTATAGTTGGACTATTGTCCTCTATTTTTGTTTTTTATATCTCCTGATCACTTTCTTTCTGAATTTCTCGGATGAAAAGTTATTATTTACACTATTTATATTTGGACTATTGTCCTCATCTTTGTTTTTTATATCTCCTGATCACTTTCTCTCTGAATTTCTCGGATGAAAGTTATTATTTACACTATTTATATTTGGACTATTGTCCTCATTTTTGTTTTTTATATCTCCTGATCACTTCTCTTTCTGAATTTCTCGGATGAAAAGTTATTATTTACACCATTTATATTTGGACTATTGTCCTCATCTTTGTTTTTTATATCTCCCGATCAATTTCTCTGAATTTCTCGGATGAAAAGTTATTATTTACACTATTTATATTTGGACTATTGTCCTCATTTTTGTTTTTTATATCTCCTGATCACTTTCTTTCTGAATTTCTCGGATGAAAAGTTATTATTTACACTATTTATATTTGGACTATTGTCCTCATTTTTGTTTTTTATATCTCCTGATCACTTTCTCTCTGAATTTCTCGGATGAAAAGTTATTATTTACACTATTTATATTTGGACTATTGTCCTCATTTTTGTTTTTTATATCTCCTGGATCACTTTCTCTGAATTTCTCGGATGAAAAGTTATTATTTACACTATTTTACTTGACTATTGTCCTCATTTTTGTTTTTTATATCTCCTGATCACTTTCTCTGAATTTCTCGGATGAAAAGTTATTATTTACACTATTTATAGTTGGACTATTGTCCTCATTTGTTTTTTATATCTCCTGATCACTTTCTTTCTGAATTTCTCGGATGAAAAAGTTATTATTTACACTATTTATATTTGGACTATTGTCCTCATTTTTGTTTTATATCTCCTGATCACTTTTCTGAATTTCTCGGATGAAAAGTTATTATTTACACTATTTATAGTTGGACTATTGTCCTCATCTTTGTTTCTTATAACTCCTGATCACTTTCTTTCTGAATTTCTCGGATGAAAAGTTATTTACACTATTTATATTTGGACTATTGTCCTCATTTTTGTTTTTTATATCTCCTGATCACTTTCTCTCTGAATTTCTCGGATGAAAAGTTATTATTTACACTATTTATAGTTGGACTATTGTCCTCATTTTTGTTTTTTATATCTCCTGATCACTTTCTTTCTGAATTTCTGGATGAAAAGTTATTATTTACACTATTTATATTTGGACTATTGTCCTCATCTTTGTTTTTTATATCTCCTGATCACTTTCTCTCTGAATTTCTCGGATGAAAAGTTATTATTTACACTATTTATAGTTGGACTATTGTCCTCATCTTGTTTCTTATAACTCCTGATCATTTTCTTCTGAATTTCTCGGATGAAAATATTATTTACACTATTTATATTTGGACTATTGTCCTCATCTTTTGCTCTTTAAGTAACTCCCGATCACTTTCTCTCTGGAATTTTCGGGATGAAAAGTCATTATTTACACTATTTATATTTGACTATTGTCCTCATTTTTGTTTTTTTATATCTCCTGATCATTTCTCTGAATTTCTCGGATGAAAAGTTATTATTTACACTATTTATATTTGGACTATTGTCCTCATTTTTGTTTTTTATATCTCCTGGATCACTTTCTTCTGAATTTCTTCGGATGAAGTTTATTATTTACACTATTTATAGTTGGACTATTGTCCTCATTTTTGTTTTTTATATCTCCTGATCACTTTCTTTCTGAATTTCTGATAGAAAAGTTATTATTTACACTATTTATATTTGGACTATTGTCCTCATTTTTTGTTTTTTATATCTCCTTATTTTCTCTTCTCTGAATTTCTCGGATGAAAAGTTATTATTTACACTATTTATAGTTGGACTATTGTCCTCTATTTTTTGTTTTTTATATCTCCTGATCACTTTCTTTCTGAATTTCTCGGATGAAAAGTTATTTACACTATTTTATATTTGGACTATTGTCCTCATTTTTGTTTTTTATATCTCCGATCACTTTCTCTGAATTTCTCGATGAAAAGTTATTATTTATACTATTTATATTTGAATTATTGTCCTCATTGTTGTTTTTTATATATCCTGATCACTTTCTTTCTGAATTTCTCGGATGAAAAGTTATTATTTACACTATTTATAGTTGGATCATTGTCCTCATCTTTGTTTCTTATAACTCCTGATCACTTCTCTGAATTTCTGGGATGAAAAGTCATTATTTACACTATTTATATTTGGACTATTGTCCTCATTTTTGTTTTATATCTCCTGATCACTTTCTCTCTGAATTTCTCGGATGAAAAGTTATTATTTACACTATTTATATTTGGACTATTGTCCTCATTTTTGTTTTTTATATCTCCTGATCACTTTCTCTCTGGAATTTCTTTGATGAAAAGTTATTATTTACACTATTTATAGTTGACTATTGGTCTCATTTTTGTTTTTTTATATTCTCATCACTTTCTTCTCTGAATTTCTGGGATGAAAAGTTATTATTTACACTATTTATATTTGGACTATTGTCCTCATTTTGTTTTTTATATCTCCTGATCACTTTCTCTCTGAATTTCTCGGATGAAAAGTTAATATTTACACTATTTATAGTTGGACTATTGTCCTCATTTTTGTTTTTTATATCTCCTGATCACTTTCTTTCTGAATTTCTCGATGAAAAGTTATTATTTACACTATTTATATTTGGACTTATTGTCCTATTTTGTTTTTTATATCTCCTGATCACTTTCTGAATTTCTCGGATGAAAGTTATTATTTACACTATTTATAGCTTGACTATTGTCCTCATTTTTGTTATATCTCCTGATCACTTTCTTCTGAATTTCTCGGATGAAAAGTTATTATTTACACTATTTATATTTGGACTATTGTCCTCATCTTTGTTTTTATATCTCCTATCTTCCATTTTCTCGAATTTCTCAGACAGAAAAGTTATTATTTACACTTATTTATATTTGGACTATTGTCCTCATTTTTGTTTTTTATATCTCCTGATCACTTTCTTCTTGAATTTCTCGGATGAAAAGTTATTATTTACACCATTTATATTTGGACTATTTATCCTGTCTTTGTTTTTTATATCTCCTGATCACTTTCTCTCTGAATTTCTCGGATGAAAAGTTATTATTTACACTATTTATATTTTAATTATTGTCCTCATTTTGTTTTTTATATCTCCTGATCACTTTCTTTCTGAATTTCTCGGATGAAAAGTTATTATTTACACTATTTATATTTTGGACTATTGTCCTCATTTTTGTTTTTTATATCTCCTGATCACTTTCTCTGAATTTCTCGGATGAAAAGTTATTATTTACACTATTTATATTTGGACTATTGTCCTCATTTTTGTTTTTTATATCTCCATCACTTTCTCTGAATTTCTCGGATGAAAAGTTATTATTTACACTATTTATAGTTGGACTATTGTCCTCATTTTTGTTTTTTATATCTCCTGATCACTTTCTTTCTGAATTTCGATGAAAAGTTATTATTTACACTATTTATATTTGGACTATTGTCCTCATTTTGTTTTTTATATCTCCTGATCACTTTCTCTGAATTTCTCGGATGAAAAGTTATTATTTACACTATTTATATTTGGACTATTGTCCTCATTTTTGTTTTTTATATCTCCTGATCACTTTCTTTTTCTGAATTTCTCGGATGAAAAGTTATTATTTACACTATTTATAGTTGGACTATTGTCCTCATCTTTGTTTCTTATAACCTCTGATCACTTTCTCTGAATTTCTGGGATGAAAAGTCATTATTTACACTATTTATATTTGGACTATTGTCCTCATTTTTGTTTTTTATATCTCCTGATCACTTTCTTCTTGAATTTCTCGGATGAAAAGTTATTATTAATTATTTATATTTGGACTATTGTCCTCATTTTTGTTTTTTATATCTCCCTTGATCACTTTCTCTGAATTTCTCGGATGAAAAGTTATTATTTACACTATTTATAGTTGGACTATTGTCCTCATTTTTGTTTTTTATATCTCCTGATCACTTTCTTTCTGAATTTCTGGGATGAAAAGTTATTATTTACACTATTTATATTTGGACTATTGTCCTCATTTTTGTTTTTTATATCTCCTGATCACTTTCTCTCTGAATTCCTCGGATGAAAGTTATTATTTACACTATTTATAGTTGGACTATTGTCCTCATTTTTGTTTTTTATATCTCCTGATCACTTTCTTTCTGAATTTCTCGGATGAAAAGTTATTATTTACACTATTTATATTTGGACTATTGTCCTCATTTTTGTTTTTTATATCTCCTGATCAGCTTCTCTGAATTTCTCGGATGAAAAGTTATTATTTACACTATTTATAGTTGGACTATTGTCCTCATTTTTGTTTTTTATATCTCCTGATCACTTTCTTTCTGAATTTCTCGGATGAAAAGTTATTATTTACACTATTTATATTTGGACTATTGTCCTCATCTTTGTTTTTTATATCTCCTGATCACTTTCTCTCTGAATTTTCTGATGAAAAGTTATTATTTACATCATTTATATTTGGACTATTGTCCTCATTTTTGTTTTTTATATCTCCTGATCACTTTCTTCTGAATTTCTCGATGAAAAGTTATTATTTACACCATTTATATTTGGACTATTGTCCTCATCTTTGTTTTTCATATCTCCTGATCACTTTCTTCTGAATTTCTCGGATGAAAAGTTATTATTTACACTATTTATATTTGGACTATTGTCCTCATTTTTGTTTTTTATATCTCCTGATCACTTTCTTCTGAATTTCTCGGATGAAAAGTTATTATTTACACTATTTATATTTGGACTATTGTCCTCATTTTTGTTTTTTATATCTCCTGATCACTTTCTCTCTGAATTTCTTGATGAAAAGTTATTATTTACACTATTTATATTTGGACTATTGTCCTCATCTTTGTTTTTTATATCTCCTGATCACTTTCTCTCTGAATTTCTCGATGTGAAAAGTTATTATTTACACTATTTATAGTTTGGACTATTGTCCTCATCTTTGTTTTTTATATCTCCTGATCACTTCTTTCTGAATTTCTCGGATGAAAAGTTATTATTTACATTCATATTTGCATTTGGACTATTGTCTCATTTTTGTTTTTTTATATTTCCGAGACTCACTTTTCCTGGAATTTTCGATGAAAGTTATTATTTATTAATTATTTATAGTTGGACTATTGTCCTCATTTTTGTTTTTTATATCTCCTGATCACTTGAATTTCTCGGATGAAAAGTTATTATTTACACTATTTTATATTTGGACTATTGTCCTCATTTTGTTTTTTATATCTCCCGATCACTTTCTCTCTGAATTTCTCGATGAAAAGTTATTATTTACACTATTTATATTTGGACTATTGTCCTCATTTTTGTTTTTATATCTCCTGATCACTTTCTCTGAATTTCTCGATGAAAAGTTATTATTTACACTATTTATAGTTGGACTATTGTCCTCATTTTTGTTTTTTATATCTCCTGATCACTTTTCTGAATTTCTCGGATGAAAAGCTATATTTACATCATTATACTTGGACTATTGTCCTCATTTTTGTTTTTTATATCTCCTGATCACTTTCTCTCTGAATTTCTCGGATGAAAAGTTATTATTTACACTATTTATATTTGGACTATTGTCCTCATTTTTGTTTTTTATATCTCCTGATCACTTCTTCTGAATTTCTCGGATGAAAAGTTATTATTTACACTATTTATAGTTGGACTATTGTCCTCATCTTTGTTTCTTATAACTCCTGATCACTTTCTCTCTGAATTTCTGGGATGAAAAGTCATTATTTACACTATTTATATTTGGACTATTGTCCTCATTTTTGTTTTTTATATCTCCTGATCACTTTCTCTGAATTTCTCGGATGAAAAGTTAATATTTACACTATTTATATTTGACTATTGTCCTCATTTTTGTTTTTTATATCTCCTGATCACTTTCTCTCTGAATTTCTCGGATGAAAGTTATTATTTACACTATTTATAGTTGGACTATTGTCCTCATTTTTGTTTTTTATCTCCCATCACTTGAATTTCTCGGATGAAAAGTTATTATTTACACTATTTATATTTGGACTATTGTCCTCATCTTTGTTTTTTATATCTCCTGATCACTTTCTCTCTGAATTTCTCGATGAAAAGTTATTATTTACACTATTTATATTTGGACTATTGTCCTCATTTTTGTTTTTTATATCTCCTGATCACTTTCTTTCTGAATTTCTCGGATGAAAAGTTATTATTTACACCATTTATATTTGGACTATTGTCCTCATCTTTGTTTTTATATCTCCTGATCACTTTCTCTCTGAATTTCTCGGATGAAAAGTTATTATTTACACTATTTATATTTGACTATTGTCCTCATTTTTGTTTTTTATATCTCCTGATCACTTTCTTCTGAATCTCTCGGATGAAAAGAATATTATTTATAATTATTTATATTTGACTATTGTCCTCATTTTGTTTTTTATATCTCCCGATCACTTTCTCTGAATTTCTCGGATGAAAAGTTATTATTTACACTATTTATATTTGGACTATTGTCCTCATCTTTGTTTTTTATATCTCCTGATCACTTCTCTCTCTTGAATTTCTCGGATGAAAAGTTATTATTTACACTATTTATAGTTGGACTATTGTCCCCATCTTTGTTTTTTATATCTCCTGATCACTTTTCTTTCTGAATTTCTCGGATGAAAAGTTATTATTTACACTATTTATATTTGGACTATTGTCCTCATTTTTGTTTTTTATATCTCCTGATCACTTTCTTTCTGGAATTTTCGATGAAAAGTTTTATTTACACTATTTATAGTTGGACTATTGTCCTCATTTTTGTTTTTTATATCTCCTGATCAATTTCTCTCTGAATTTCTCGGATGAAAAGTTATTATTTACACTATTTATAGTTGGACTATTGTCCTCATCTTTGTTTCTTATAACTCCTGATCACTTTCTTTCTGAATTTCTCGGATGAAAGTTATTATTTACACTATTTATATTTGGACTATTGTCCTCATCTTTGTTTCTTATAACTCCTGATCACTTTTCTTTCTGAATTTCTCGATGAAAAGTTATTATTTACACTATTTATATTTGGACTATTGTCCTCATCTTTGTTTTTTATATCTCCTGATCACTTTCTCTCTTGAATTTCTGGGATGAAAAGTCATTATTTACACTATTTATAGTTGGACTATTGTCCTCATCTTTGTTTTTTATATCCTCCTGATCACTTTTCTCTGAATTTCTCGGATGAAAAGTTATTATTTACACTATTTATATTTGGACTATTGTCCTCATCTTTGTTTTTTATATCTCCTGATCACTTTCTCTCTGAATTTCTGGGATGAAAAGTCATTATTTACACTATTTATAGTTGGACTATTGTCCTCATCTTTGTTTTTTATATTCTGATCACTTTCTCTGAATTTCTCTGGATGAAAAGTTATTATTTCTTACACTATTTATATTTGGACTATTGTCCTCATCTTTGTTTTTTATATCTCCTGATCACTTTCTCTGAATTTCTGGGATGAAAAGTCATTATTTACACTATTTATAGTTGGACTATTGTCCTCATCTTTGTTTTTTATATCTCCTGATCACTTTCTCTCTGAATTTCCTTTGGATGAAAAGTTATTATTTACATTATTTAGCATTTGGACTATTGTCCTCATCTTTGTTTTTTATATCTCCTGATCATTTTCTCTCTGAATTTCTGGGATGAAAAGTCATTATTTACACTATTTATAGTTGGACTATTGTCCTCATCTTTGTTTTTATATCTCCTGATCACTTTCTCTCTGAATTTCTCGGATGAAAAGTTATTATTTACACTATTTATAGTTGGACTATTGTCCTCATCTTTGTTTTTTATATCTCCTGATCACTTTTCTCTCTGAATTTCTCGATGAAAAGTTATTATTTACACTATTTATAGTTGGACTATTGTCCTCATCTTTGTTTCTTATAACTCTGGATCACTTTCTCTCTGAATTTCTCGGATGAAAAGTTATTATTTACACTATTTATATTTGGACTATTGTCCTTCATCTTTGTTTTTTATATCTCCTGATCACTTTCTTTCTGAATTTTCAGGATGAAAAGTTATTATTTACACTATTTATATTTGACTATTTTCCCTCATCTTTGTTTTTTTATATCTCCTGATCACTTTCTCTCTGAATTTCTGGGATAAAAAGTTATTATTTACAGTATTTATATTTGGACTATTGTCCTCATCTTTGTTTTTTATATCTCCTGATCACTTTCTCTTCCTCTGAATTTCTCGGATGAAAAGTTATTATTTACACCATTTATATTTGGACTATTGTCCTCATCTTTGTTTTTTATATCCTGTTCACTTTCTTTCTGAATTTCTCGATGAAAAGTTATTATTTACACTATTTATATTTGGACTATTGTCCTCATCTTTGTTTTTTATATCTCCTGATCACTTTCTTCTGAATTTCTCGGATGAAAAGTTATTATTTACACTATTTATATTTGGACTATTGTCCTCATCTTCCTGTTTTTTATATCTCCTGATCACTTTCTCTCTGAATTTCTGGGATGAAAAGTCATTATTTACACACGAGAGAAGTACTATTGTCCTCATCTTTGTTTTTTATATCTCCTGATCACTTTCTCTCTGAATTTCTCGGATGAAAAGTTATTATTTACACTATTTATATTTGGACTATTGTCCTCATCTTGTTTTTTATATCTCCTTGGATCACTTTCTCTGAATTTCTGGGATGAAAAGTCATTATTTACACTATTTATAGTTGGACTATTGTCCTCATCTTTGTTTTTTATATCTCCTGATCACTTTCTCTCTGAATTTCTCGGATGAAAAGTTATTATTTACACTATTTATAGTTGGACTATTGTCCTCATCTTTGTTTTTTATATCTCCTGATCACTTTCTCTCTGAATTTCTCGATGAAAAGTTATTATTTACACTATTTATAGTTGGACCATTGTCCTCATCTTTGTTTCTTATAACTCCTGATCACTTTCTCTCTGAATTTCTCGGATGAAAAGTTATTATTTACACTATTTATATTTGGACTATTGTCCTCATCTTTGTTTTTTTATATCTCCTGATCACTTTCTTTCTGAATTTCTAGGATGAAAAGTTATTATTTACACTATTTATATTTGGACTATTTTCTCATCTTTGTTTTTTATCTCCTGATCACTTTTCTCTGAATTTCTGGGATAAAAAGTTATTATTTACAGTATTTATATTTGGACTATTGTCCTCATCTTTGCTTTTTATATCTCCTGATCACTTTCTCTCTGAATTTCTCGGATGAAAAGTTATTATTTACACCATTTATATTTGGACTATTGTCCTCATCTTTGTTTTTTATATATCCTGTTCACTTTCTTTCTGAATTTCTCGGATGAAAAGTTATTATTTACACTATTTATATTTGGACTATTGTCCTCATCTTTGTTTTTTATATCTCCTGATCACTTTCTCTCTGAATTTCTCGGATGAAAAGTTATTATTTACACTATTTTATATTTGGACTATTGTCCTCATCTTTGTTTTTATATCTCCTGATCACTTTCTCTGAATTTCTCGGATGAAAAGTTTTTATTTACACTACTTATATTTGGACTATTGTCCTCATCTTTGTTTTTCAGACTTCATCACTTTCTTTCTGAATTTCTTTGGATGAAAAGTTATTATTTACACTATTTATATTTTAATCTGCTGTCCTCATTTTTGTTTTTTATATCTCCTGATCACTTTCTTTCTGAATTTCTCGGATGAAAAGTTATTATTTACACTATTTATAGTTGGATCATATTGTCCTCTACTTTGGTTTTTATCTTCAGATCACTTTCTCTCTGAATTTCTCGATAGAAAGTTATTATTATATACTATTTATAGTTGACTATTGTCCTCATCTTTGTTTCTTATAACTCCTGATCACTTTCTTTCTGAATTTCTCGGATGAAAAGTTATTATTTACACTATTTATATTTGGACTATTGTCCTCATCTTTGTTTCTTATAACTCCTGATCACTTCTTTCTGAATTTGTCGGATGAAAAGTTATTATTTACACTATTTATATTTGGACTATTGTCCTCATCTTTGTTTTTTATATCTCCTGATCACTTTCTCTCTGAATTTATGGGATGAAAAGTCATTATTTACACTATTTATAGTTGGACTATTGTCCTCATCTTTGTTTTTTATATCTCCTGATCACTTTCTTTCTGAATTTCTCGGATGAAAAGTTATTATTTACACTATTTATATTTGGACTATTGTCCTCATTTTTGTTTTTTATATCTCCTGATCACTTTCTCTCTGAATTTCTCGGATGAAAAGTTATTATTTACACTATTTATATTTGGACTATTGTCCTCATCTTTGTTTTTTATATCTCCTGATCACTTTCTCTCTGAATTTCTGGGATGAAAAGTCATTATTTACACTATTTATAGTTGGACTATTGTCCTCATCTTTGTTTTTTATATCTCCTGATCACTTTCTCTCTGAATTTCTCGGATGAAAAGTTATTATTTACACTATTTATATTTGGACTATTGTCCTCATCTTTGTTTTTTATATCTCCTGATCACTTTCTCTCTGAATTTCTGGGATGAAAAGTCATTATTTACACTATTTATAGTTGGACTATTGTCCTCATCTTTGTTTTTTATATCTCCTGATCACTTTCTCTCTGAATTTCTCGGATGAAAAGTTATTATTTACACTATTTATATTTGGACTATTGTCCTCATCTTTGTTTTTTATATCTCCTGATCACTTTCTCTCTGAATTTCTGGGATGAAAAGTCATTATTTACACTATTTATAGTTGGACTATTGTCCTCATCTTTGTTTTTTATATCTCCTGATCACTTTCTCTCTGAATTTCTCGGATGAAAAGTTATTATTTACACTATTTATATTTGGACTATTGTCCTCATCTTTGTTTTTTATATCTCCTGATCACTTTCTCTCTGAATTTCTGGGATGTAAAGTCATTATTTACACTATTTATAGTTGGACTATTGTCCTCATCTTTGTTTTTTATATCTCCTGATCACTTTCTCTCTGAATTTCTCGGATGAAAAGTTATTATTTACACTATTTATATTTGGACTATTGTCCTCATCTTTGTTTTTTATATCTCCTGATCACTTTCTCTCTGAATTTCTGGGATGAAAAGTCATTATTTACACTATTTATAGTTGGACTATTGTCCTCATCTTTGTTTTTTATATCTCCTGATCACTTTCTCTCTGAATTTCTCGGATGAAAAGTTATTATTTACACTATTTATATTTGGACTATTGTCCTCATCTTTGTTTTTTATATCTCCTGATCACTTTGTCTCTGAATTTCTCGGATGAAAAGTTATTATTTACACTATTTATAGTTGGACTATTGTCCTCATCTTTGTTTCTCATAACTCCTGATCACTTTCTCTCTGAATTTCTCGGATGAAAAGTTATTATTTACACTATTTATATTTGGACTATTGTCCTCATCTTTGTTTTTTATATCTCCTGATCACTTTCTTTCTGAATTTCTAGGATGAAAAGTTATTATTTACACTATTTATATTTGGACTATTTTCCTCATCTTTGTTTTTTATATCTCCTGATCACTTTCTCTCTGAATTTCTGGGATAAATAGTTATTATTTACAGTATTTATATTTGGACTATTGTCCTCATCTTTGTTTTTTATATCTCCTGATCACTTTCTCTCTGAATTTCTCGGATGAAAAGTTATTATTTACACCATTTATATTTGGACTATTGTCCTCATCTTTGTTTTTTATATCCTGTTCACTTTCTTTCTGAATTTCTCGGATGAAAAGTTATTATTTACACTATTTTATATTTGGACTATTGTCCCTCCTTGTTTTTTATATCTCCTGATCACTTTCTCTCTGAATTTTCGGATGAAAGTTATTATTTACACTATTTATATTTGGACTATTGTCCTCATCTTTGTTTTTTTATATCTCCTGATCACTTTCTCTGAATTTCTCGGATGAAATGTTTTTATTTACACTACTTATATTTGGACTATTGTCCTCATCTTTGTTTTTTATATCTCCTGATCACTTTCTCTCTGAATTTCTCGGATGAAAAGTTTTTATTTACACTACTTATATTTGGACTATTGTCCTCATCTTTGTTTTTTATATCTCCTGATCACTTTCTCTCTGAATTTCTCGGATGAAAAGTTATTATTTACACTACTTATATTTGGACTACTGTCCTCATCTTTGTTTTTTATATTTCCTGATCACTTTCTTTCTGAATTTCTCGGATGAAAAGTTATTATTTACACTATTTATATTTGGACTATTGTCCTCATCTTTGTTTTTTATATCTCCTGATCACTTTCTCTGAATTTCTCGGATGAAAAGTTATTATTTACACTATTTATATTTGGACTATTGTCCTCATCTTTGTTTTTTATACCTCCTGATCACTTTCTCTCTGAATTTCTGGGATGAAATGTTATTATTTACACTATAGTTGACTATTGTCCCTATCTTTGTTTTTTATATCTCCTGATCACTTCTCTCTGAATTTCTCGGATGAAAAAGTTATTATTTACACTATTTATAGTTGGACTATTGTCCTCATCTTTGTTTTTTATATCTCCTGATCACTTACTTTCTGAATTTCTCGGATGAAAAGTTATTATTTACACTATTTATATTTGGACTATTGTCCTCATCTTTGTTTTTATATCTCCTGATCACTTTCTCGAATTTTCGGATGAAAAGTTATTATTTACACTATTTATATATTTGGACTAGTTTATTCATCTTTGATTTTTATATCTCCTGATCACTTTCTCTCTGAATTTCTGGATGAAAAGTTATTTACACTATTTATATTTGGACTATTGTCCTCATCTTTGTTTTTTATATCTCGTGATTACTTTCTCTCTGAATTTCTCGGATGAAAAGTTATTATTTACACTATTTATATTTGGACTATTGTCCTCATCTTTGTTTTTATATCTCCTGATCACTTTCTTTCTGAATTTCTCGGATGAAAAGTTATTATTTACACTATTTATAGTTGGACTATTGTCCTCATCTTTGTTTTTATATCTCCTGATCACTTTCTTCTGAATTTCGCGGATGAAAAGTTATTATTTACACTATTTATAGGTTGACTATTGTCCTCATCTTTGTTTCTTATATCTCCTGATCACTTACTTTCTGAATTTCTCGGATGAAAAGTTATTATTTACAGTATTTATATTTGGACTATTGTCCTCATCTTTGTTTTTATATCTCCTGATCACTTTCTTTCTGAATTTCGCGGATGAAAAGTTATTATTTACACTATTTATATTTGGACTATTGTCCTCATCTTTGTTTTTTATATCTCTTGATCACTTTCTCTCTGAATTTCTCGGATGAAATGTTTTTATTTACACTACTTATATTTGGACTATTGTCCTCATCTTTGTTTTTTATATCTCCTGATCACTTTCTCTCTGAATTTCTCGGATGAAAGTTTTTATTTACACTACTTATATTTGGACTATTGTCCTCATCTTTGTTTTTTATATCTCCTGATCACTTTCTCTCTGAATTTCTCGGATGAAAAGTTATTATTTACACTACTTATATTTGGACTACTGTCCTCATCTTTGTTTTTTATATCTCCTGATCACTTTCTTTCTGAATTTCTGGATGAAAAGTTATTATTTACACTATTTATATTTGGACTATTGTCCTCATCTTTGTTTTTATATCTCCTGATCACTTTCTCTCTGAATTTCTTGATGAAAAGCATATTTACACTATTTATATTTGGACTATTGTCCTCATCTTTGTTCTTTATACCTCCTGATCACTTTCTCTCTGAATTTCTGGGATGAAATGTTATTATTTACACTATAGTTGGACTATTGTCCTCATCTTTATTTTTATATCTCCTGATCACTTTCTCTCTGAATTTCTCGGATGAAAAGTTATTATTTACACTATTTATAGTTGACCTTATTGTCCTCATCTTTGTTTTTTATATCTCCTGATCACTTGCTTCTCTGAATTTCTCGGATGAAAAGTTATTATTTACACTATTTATATTTGGACTATTGTCCTCATCTTTGTTTTTTATATCTCCTGATCACTTTCTCTCTGAATTTCTCGGATGAAAAGTTGTTATTTACACTATTTATATTTGGACTATTGTCCTCATCTTTGATTTTTATATCTCCTGATCACTTTCTCTCTGAATTTCTCGGATGAAAAGTTATTATTTACACTATTTATATTTGGACTATTGTCCTCATCTTTGTTTTTTATATCTCGTGATTACTTTCTCTGAATTTCTCGGATGAAAAGTTATTATTATTTACACTATTTATATTTGGACTATTGTCCTCATCTTTGTTTTTATATTCTGATCACTTTCTTTCTGAATTTCTGGATGAAAAGTTATACATACACTATTTATAGTTGGACTATTGTCCTCATCTTTGTTTTATATTCTTGGATCACTTTCTTTCTGAATTTCGCGGATGAAAAGTTATTATTTACACTATTTATAGTTGGACTATTGTCCTCATCTTTGTTTCTTATATCTCCTGATCACTTACTTTCTTGAATTTCTGAAAAGTTATTATTTACAGTATTTGGTATTTGGACTATTGTCCTCATCTTTGTTTTTATATCTCCTGATCACTTTCTTTCTGAATTTCGCGGATGAAAAGTTATTATTTACACTATTTATATTTGAATTCATTGTCCTCATCTTTGTTTTTATATTTCCTGATCACTTTCTTTCTGAATTTCTCGGATGAAAAGTTATTATTTACATCATTTGGTAGTTGGACTATTGTCCTCATCTTTGTTTTTATATCTCCTGATCACTTTCTTTCTGAATTTCGCGGATGAAAAGTTATTATTTACACTATTTATAGTTGGACTATTGTCCTCATCTTTGTTTTTATATCTCCTGATCACTTACTTTCTGAATTTCTCGGATGAAAAGTTATTATTTACACTATTTATATTTGGACTATTGTCCGCATCTTTGTTTTTATATCTCCTGATCACTTTCTTTCTGAATTTCGCGGATGAAAAGTTATTATTTACTGTATTTATATTTGGACTATTGTCCTCATCTTTGTTTTTTATATCTCCTGATCATTTTCTTTCTGAATTTTGGGATGAAAGTACTATAGTATTTGTATTTGGACTATTGTCTCTATCTTGTTTTTTATATCTCGTGATTACTTTCTCTCGAATTTCTCGATGAAAAGTTATTATTTACACTTATTTATATTTGGACTATTGTCCTCATCTTTGTTTTTTATATCTCGTGATTACTTTCTCAATTTCTAGGATGAAAAGTTATTATTTACACTATTTATATTTGGACTATTGTCCTCATTCGGTTTTATCCTGATCACTTTCTTTCGAATTTCTCGGATGAAAAGTTATTATTTATAGTATTTATACTTGGACTATTGTCCTCATCTTTGTTTTTATATCTCCTGATCACTTCTCTTTCTGAATTTCGCGGATGAAAAGTTATTATTTTATTAATTATTTATACTTGACCATTGTCCTCATCTTTGTTTTTTTGTTATCTCCTGGATCACTTTCTTTCTGAATTTTTCGCGGATGAAAAAGTTATTATTTACAGTATTTATATTTCTGACTATTGTCCCTATCTTTGTTTTTTATATCTCCTGATCATTTTCTCTGAATTTTCTGGATGAAAAGTTATTATTTACAGTATTTATATTCTGACTATTGTCCTCATCTTTGTTTTTTATATCTCGGATTACTTTTCTCTGAATTTCTCGGATGAAAAGCATATTTACACTATTTATATTTGGACTATTGTCCTCATCTTTGTTTTTTATATTCCGTGATTACTTTCTCTCTGAATTTCGATGAAAAGTTATTATTTACACTATTTTCTACATATTTGGACTATTGTCCTCATCTTTGTTTTTATACCTGATCACTTTCTTTCGAATTTCGCGGATGAAAAGTTATTTACAGTATTTATATTTGGGACTATTGTCCTCACTTGTTTTTCTTTATATCTCCTGATCATTTTCTTCTGAATTTCTGGGATGAAAAGTTATTATTTAAGGTATTTATATTTGGATCATTGTCCTCATCTTTTATGACATTCCGTGATTACTTTTCCGAATTTCTCGGGATGAAAAGTTATTATTTACACTATTTATATTTGGACTATTGTCCTCATCTTTGTTTTTTATATCTCCTGATCACTTTCTTTCGAAATTTCCTGGATGAAAAGTTATTATTTACACTATTTATATTTGGACCACGTCCTCATCTTTGTTTTTTATATTCTGATCACTTTCGGCTCGAATTTCTCGACGAAAAGTTATTATTTACGTACCCATTTCTATATTTGGACTATTTTCCACATCTTTGTTTTTGTATCTCTTGATCACTTTCTGAATTTCTGGGATGAAAAGTTATTATTTACACTATTTTATATTTTGACCATTGTCCTCATCTTTGTTTTTTATATCTCCTGACTACTTGAATTTCTCGGAAGAAAAGTTATTATTTACACTATTTATATTTGGACTATTGTCCTCATCTTTGTTTTTATATCTCCTGATCACTTTCTTTCTGAATTTCGCGGATGAAAAGTTATTATTTACAGTATTTATATTTGGACTATTGTCCTCATCTTTGTTTTTTATATCTCCTGATCATTTTTCTTTCTGAATTTCTGGGATGAAAAGTTATTATTTACAGTATTTTTATATTTCTGACCATTGTCCTCATCTTTGTTTTTTATATCTCGTGATTACTTTCTTCTGAATTTCTCGGATGAAAAGTTATTATTTACACTATTTATATTTGACCATTGTCCTCATCTTTGTTTTTCATATATCCTGATCACTTTCTCTCTGAATTTCTCGGATGAAAAGTTATTATTTACACTATTTACATTTGGACTATTGTCCTCATCTTTGTTTCTTATATCTCCTGATCACTTTCTCTCTGAATTTCTCGGATGAAAAGATATTATTTACACTATTTATATTTGGACTATTGTCCTCATCTTTGTTTTTTATATCTCCTGATCACTTTCTTTCTGAATTTCTAGGATGAAAAGTTATTATTTACACTATTTATATTTGGACTATTGTCCTCATTTTTGTTTTTTATATCTCCTGATCACTTTCTCTCTGAATTTCTCGGAAGAAAAGTTATTATTTACACTATTTATATTTGGACTATTGTCCTCATCTTTGTTTTTTATATCTCCTGATCACTTTCTCTCTGAATTTCTCGGATGAAAAGTTATTATTTACACTATTTATAGTTGGACTATTGTCCTCATCTTTGTTTCTTATATCTCCTGATCACTTTCTCTCTGAATTTCTGGGATGAAAAGTCATTATTTACACTATTTATATTTGGACTATTGTCCTCATCTTTGTTTTTTATATCTCCTGATCACTTTCTCTCTGAATTTCTCGGATGAAAAGTTATTATTTACACTATTTATAGTTGGACTATTGTCCTCATCTTTGTTTCTTATATCTCCTGATCACTTTCTCTCTGAATTTCTCGGATGAAAAGTTATTATTTACACTATTTATATTTGGACTATTGTCCTCATCTTTGTTTTTTATATCTCCTGATCACTTTCTTTCTGAATTTCTAGGATGAAAAGTTATTATTTACACTATTTATATTTGGACTATTGTCCTCATCTTTGTTTTTTATATCTCCTGATCACTTTCTCTCTGAATTTCTCGGATGAAAAGTTATTATTTACAGTATTTGTATTTGACTCATTGTCCTCATCTTTGCCTTTTTTTTTTTTTTTTTTTTTTATATCTCCTTGATCACTTTTCTCTTCTGAATTTCAAAATGTAATTTTTGAAAAGTATTACATAAGTATATTCTATTATATTGGACTATTGTCCTCTTCTTTACCTTTTTTGTATATCTCCTTTGATCACTTTCTTTTCAGAAACCCCCTTCTCTGGATGAAAAGTTGTCATTTTCATGAATTATATATATTTGACTATTGTCCCCTCATCTTTGTTTAGAGACTTGACTACTTTCTGACTTTGGATGAAAAGTCATTATTTACACTATTTATAGTTGGACTATTGTCCTCATCTTTGTTTTTTATATCCTCTGATCACTTTCCTCTGAATTTCTTTGATGAAAAGTTATTATTTACACTATTTACATTTGGACTATTGTCCTCATTTTTGTTTTTTATATCTCCCTTGATCAATTTCTCTCTGAATTTTTGGATGAAAAGTTATTATTTACACTTATTTGTAGTTTTGGACTATTGTCCTCATTTCTGCTTTTATATCTCCTGATCACTTTTCTTGAATTTCTTGATGAAAAGTTATTATTTATACTATTTATATTGGACTATTGTCCTCACTTTACTTTTATATTCCTGATCATTTTCTCTGAATTTCCTGATGAAAAGTCATTATTTACATCATTTATATTTGACTATTGTCCTCATATCTGTTTTTTATATCTCCCTGATCACTTATCTCTGAATTTCTAATGTTATTATTTACACTATTTATATTTGGACTATTGTCCTCATCTTTGTTTCTTATATCTCCTGATCACTTTCTGAATTTCTGGATGAAAGTTATTTATTTAGACTATTTATATTTAACGAAGGTCTCATCTTTGTTTTATATCTCCGACTATTTTCCTTGAATTCTGGGATGTGAAAAGTCATTATTTACATTGAGTTTATTTGACTTGCTGGTTCATCTTTGTTTTTTATATCTCCTGATCACTTTTCTTTCCTTGAATTTCTGACAAGAAAAGTTATTATTTACAATTATTTATATTTGGATTCTATTGTCCCCTCATCTTTGTTTTTTATATTCTGATCACTTTCTCTGAATTCTCAATAAGTTATTATTTATACTATTTATATTTGACTTTATTGTCCTATTGTTTTTATCTCCTGATCACTTTCTCTGAATTTCTCGATGAAAGTTATTATTTACACTATTTATAGTTGGACTATTGTCCTCATTTTTGTTTCTTCTTTTATATCTCCTGATCACTTTCTCTCTGGAATTTCTAAGGAAAAGTTATTATTTACACTATTTTTTATATTTGGACTATTGTCCTTGTCTTTGCTTTTTATATCTGATCACTTTCTCTGAATTTCTATTTAAAAAGTTATTATTTACACTATTTATATTTGGATTATTGTCCACTTTTGTTTCTTATATCTCCTGATCATTTTCTCTCTGAATTCCCTGGGGATGAAAAGTCATTATTTACACTATTTATATTTGGACTATTGTCCTACTCTTGTTTTTTATATCTCCTGATCACTTTCTGAATTTCTCGATGAAAAGTTATTATTTACACTATTTATATTTGGACTATTGTCCTCATCTTTGTTTCTTATATCTCCTGATCACTTTTCTCTGAATTTCTCGGATGAAAAGTTATTATTTATATCATTATTTATATTTGGACTATTGTCCTCATCTTTGTTTCTTATATCTCCTGATCATTTTCTCTGAATTTTCTGGGGATGAAAAGTCATTATTTACACTATTTATATTTGGACTATTGTCCTCATCTTTGTTTTTTATATCTCCTGATCACTTTCTTTTCTGAATTTCTCGGATGAAAAGTTATTATTTACACTATTTATATTTGGACTATTGTCCTCATTTTTGTTTTTATATCTCCTGATCACTTTCTCTCTGAATTTCTCGGAGAAAAGTTATTATTTACACTATTTATATTTGGACTATTGTCCTCATTTTTGTTTTTTATATCTCCTGATCACTTTCTCTGAATTTTTGGATGAAAAGTTATTATTTACACTATTTATAGTTGGACTATTGTCCTCATCTTTGTTTTTTATATCTCCTGACTGTTTTCTCTGAATTTCTCGGATGAAAAGTTATTATTTACACTATTTATATTTGGACTATTGTCCTCATCTTTGTTTCTTATATCTCCTGATCATTTTCTCTCTGAATTTCTGGGATGAAAAGTCATTATTTACACTATTTATATTTGGACTATTGTCCTCATCTTTGTTTTTTATATCTCCTGATCACTTTCTTTTCTGAATTTCTCGGATGAAAAGTTATTATTTACACTATTTATATTTGGACTATTGTCCTCATCTTTGTTTCTTATATCTCCTGATCACTTTCTCTGAATTTCTTCAGATGAAAAGTCATTATTTACACTATTTATATTTGGACTATTGTCCTCATCTTTGTTTTTTATATCTCCCTGATCACTTTCGCTCTGAATTTCCTTTGGATGAAATATTTACACTATTTATATTTGGACTATTGTCCTCATCTTTGTTTTTTATATCTCCTGATCATTTTTCTCTCTGAATTTCTGGGATGAAAAGTCATTATTTAATTATTTATACTTCTGAATTATTGTCCTCATCTTTGTTTCTTATGTCCTCCTGATCATTTTCTCTCTGAATTTCTCGGGATGAAAAGTCATTATTTACACTATTTATATTTGGACTATTGTCCTCATCTTTGTTTTTTATATCTCCTGATCACTTTTGCCTGGAATTTCTCGGATGAAAAGTTATTATTTACACTATTTATATTTGGACTATTGTCCCCTATCTTGTTTCTTATATCTCCTGATCATTTTCTCTGAATTTCTTGGGATGAAAAGTCATTATTTACACTATTTATATTTGGACTATTGTCCTCATCTTTGCTTTTTAAGATCTTAACGCCTTTTCTGAATTTCTCGGATGAAAAGTTATTATTTACACTATTTATATTTGGACTATTGTCCTCATCTTTGTTTCTTATATCTCCCGATCATTTTCTCTCTGAATTTCTGGGATGAAAAGTCATTATTTACACTGTTTATATTTGGACTATTGTCCTTCATCTTTGTTTTTGGTATCTCCTGATCACTTTCTCTGAATTTCTAATAAGTTATTGTACTATTTATATTTGATTCATTGTCCCCTACCTTGTTTTTATACTTCTCCATCACTCTCTTCTCTTGAATTTCTCGATGAAAAGTCATTATTTATACTATTTATATTTGGACTATTGTCTCATCTTTGTTTTTTATATCTCCTGATCACTTTCTGAATTTCTCGGATGAAAAGTCATTATTTACACTATTTATATTTGGACTATTGTCCTCATCTTTGTTTTTTATATCTCCTGATCATTTTTCTCTAAATTTCTGGGATGAAAAGTCATTATTTACACTATTATATTTGACTACGGTCTCATTCTTGTTTTTTATATCTCCTGATCACTTTCTCTCCTGAAAATTTCTGGATGAAAAGTCATTATTTACACTATTTATATTTGGATCATTGTCCTCATCTTTGTTTTTGTCTCCTGATCACTTTCTCTGAATTTCTTGATGAAAGTTATTATTTTTATATTTATTTATATTTCAATTATTGTCCTCATCTTTGTTTCTATATCTCCTGATCATTTTCTCTCTGAATTTCTGGATGAAAAGTCATTATTTATTAATATTTATATTTGGACTATTGTCCTCATCTTTGTTTTTTATATCTCCTGATCACTCTCTTTCTGAATTCGGATGAAAAAGTTATTATTTACATTATTTATATTTTGACTATTGTCTCTCATCTTTGTTTTTATATCTCCTGATCATTTTCCCTGAATTTGGATGAAATGCATTATTTACATTATTTATATTTGGACCATTGTCCTCATTTTGTTTTTTATATCTCTGATCACTTTCTCTGAATTTGATGAAAAGTTATTATTTACACTATTTATAGTTGGACTATTGTCCTCATCTTTACTTTTATATCTCCTGATCACTTTCTCTTGACCTCGATGAAAAGTTATTATTTACATTTATTATATTTGACTACTTTGTCCTCATCTGTTTTTTATATCTCCTGATCACTTTTCTGAATTTCCTTTGTGATGAAAGTTATTATTACACTATTTATATTTGAATTATTGTTTCCAAGCATCTTTTGTTTTTTATATCTCCCCTGATCACTTTCTGAATTTCTCGGATGAAAAGTTATTATTTACAGTATTTATATTTAATTGTCCTCATCTTTGTTTTTATATCTCCCAGATCATTTTCTCTGAATTTTGAGAAAGTTAGTTATTTACAATATTTATATTTGGACTATTGTCCTCATCTTTGTTTTTTACATCTTGATCACTTTCTTTTTCTGAATTTCTCGATGAAAAGTATATTACACTATTTATATTTGGATCATTGTCCTCATCTTTGTTTACACTTGATCACTTTCCTTTCGAATTTCTCGGATGAAAAGTTATTATTTACACTATTCATATTTGGACACAACCATCTTTGTTTATATCTCCTGATCACTTTCTTCAATTTCGGGATAAAAAGTTATTATTTACACTATTTATATTTGACTATTGTCCACATCTTTGTTTTTATATCTCCTGATCATTTCTGAATTTCTTTGACAAAAAGTTATTATTTATTAATTATTTATATTTGGACTATTGTCCACATCTTTGTTTTTTATATCTCCTTGATCACTTTCTCTCTGAATTTCTGGGATGAAAGTTATTATTTGCATTATTTATATTTCTGGATTCATTGTCCATCTTTGTTTTTTATATCTCCTGATCACTTTCTCTGAATTTCTCTGATGAAAAAGTTATTATTTACACTATTTATATTTGGACTATTGTCCACATCTTTGTTTTTTGCCTCCTGATCACTTTCTCTCTCTGGAATTTCTTGGGATGAAGTTATTATTTACACTATTATATTTCTTAATTAAGTTGTCCTCATCTTTGCTTTTTATATCTCCTGATCACTTTCGCTCTGAATTTCTCGGATGAAAAGTTATTATTTACACTATTTATATTTGGACTATTGTCCACATCTTTGTTTTTTATATCTCCTGATCACTTTCTCTCTGAATTTCTGGGATGAAAAGTTATTATTTACACTATTTATAGTTGGACTATTGTCCTCATCTTTGTTTTTTATATCTCCTGATCACTTTCTCTCTGAATTTCTCGGATGAAAAGTTATAATTTACACTATGTATATTTGGACTATTGTCCTCATCTTTGTTTTTTATATCTCCTGATCATTTTCTCTCTGAATTTCTCGGATGAAAAGTTATTATTTACACTATATATATTTGGACTATTGTCCTCATCTTTGTTTTTTATATCTCTTGATCACTTTCTCCCTGAATTTCTAGGATGAAAATTTATTATTTACACTATTTATATTTGGACTATTGTCCTCATCTTTGTTTTTTATATCTCCTGATCACTTTCTCTCTGAATTTCTCGGATGAAAAGTTATTATTTACACTATTTATATTTGGACTATTGTCCTCATCTTTGTTTTTTATATCTCTTGATCACTTTCTCCCTGAATTTCTGGGATGAAAATTTATTATTTACACTATTTATATTTGGACTATTGTCCTCATCTTTGTTTTTTATATCTCTTGATCACTTTCTCCCTGAATTTCTGGGATGAAAATTTATTATTTACACTATTTATATTTGGACTATTGTCCTCATCTTTGTTTTTTATATCTCCTGATCACTTTCTTTCTGAATTTCTCGGATGAAAAGTTATTATTTACACTATTTATATTTGGACTATTGTCCTCATCTTTGTTTTTTATATCTCCTGATCACTTTCTCTCTGAATTTCTGGGATGAAAACTTATTATTTACACTATTTATATTTGGACTATTTTCCTCATCTTTGTTTTTTATATCTCCTGATCACTTTCTCTCTGAATTTCTAGGATGAAAAGTTATTATTTACACTATTTATAGTTGGACTATTGTCCTCATCTTTGTTTTTTATATCTCCTGATCACTTTCTCTCTGAATTTCTAGGATGAAAAGTTATTATTTACACTATTTATATTTGGACTATTGTCCTCATCTTTGTTTTTTATATCTCCTGATCACTTTCTATCTGAATTTCTAGGATAAAAAGTAATTATTTACATTATTTATAGTTGGACTATTGTCCTCATCTTTGTTTTTTATATCTCCTGATCACTTTCTCTCTGAATTTCTCGGATGAAATGTTATTATTTACACTATTTATATTTGGACTATTGTCCTCATCTTTGTTTTTTATATCTCCTGATCACTTTCTCTCTGAATTTCTCGGATGAAAAGTTATTATTTACACTATTTATATTTGGACTATTGTCCTCATCTTTGTTTTTTATATCTCTTGATCACTTTCTGTCTGAATTTCTGGGATGAAAAGTTATTATTTACACTATTTATAGTTGGACTATTGTCCTCATCTTTGTTTTTCATATCTCCTGATCACTTTCTCTCTGAATTTCTCGGATGAAAAGTTATTATTTACACTATTTATATTTGGACTATTTTCCTCATCTTTGTTTTTTATATCTCCTGATCACTTTCTCTCTGAATTTCTGGGATGAAATGTTATTATTTACACTATTTATATTTGGACTATTGTCCTCATCTTTGTTTTTTATATCTCCTGATCACTTTCTCTCTGAATTTCTCGGATGAAAAGTTATTATTTACACTATTTATATTTGGACTATTGTCCTCATCTTTGTTTTTTATATCTCCTGATCACTTTCTCTCTGAATTTCTGGGATGAAATGTTATTATTTACACTATTTATATTTGGACTATTGTCCTCATCTTTGTTTTTTATATCTCCTGATCACTTTCTCTTTGAATTTCTCGGATGAAAAGTTATTATTTACACTATTTATATTTGGACTATTGTCCTCATCTTTGTTTTTATTATCTCCTGTTCACATTCTGTTTGAATTTCTGGGATGAGGAGTTATCATTATTTACACTATATTTGGACTATTATCCTCATCTTTGCTTTTATTTTCTCTTGATTATCTTCTGTCTGAATTTCTGGGATGTGGAGTTACCATTATTTACACTTTTTATATTAGGACTATTGTCCTCATCTTTGTTGTTGTAATTACAACGTTTCGGTGGTTTTTTCGTCAGGCCTCCCTCAGGTGTATTGAGATCTGCAGATGAATACAATAGGAATATAATTAGTGTATGTCGTCTTAGTATTTTTTGTTTTTTATAATGATGTTCTCCCTGTACAAGGCACCAGAGCCACTCGAGATAGGGAGTAAGAGGCACATTTTATGGGGTTATATGGGAAATATAACAGTTGATACTAGACTTGAGGAGGTTAGAATTGCAGCGATCAGGAATTTATTTTTGGGGAGGCTTAAATGGGGGGTCGAGAAGCAGCATTTTTGCATTTTACAGAAAATTCCACAGTATCGTTTTTATTCACACATGATGGATCCAGCTCGTTGTCGAGTATCGACATCACAGGAAATGCTTGTAAAACTTATTCAAGCTTCAAATCCCTTAACCAATTTTTCAAACCTCTGGAACAAATTTGGTATACGAGGTCAGATCAAAATATTAGTCCTAGATATGACGATGAACTACATCCAGTAGCAAGGTTTTCGATCGGGAAATTGTAGGTTTAGAGAAGAGTGGAACTACCTCTTGATTGTTTTTGTTCCCATGTCCACCATGATCCAGGGTGGTAGCACCTGTTAGGGCTCCATCTATGGGCAAATTGTTAATCGCTAAATTGAAGTCCAAACACTATAAAAGTATAAAAAAAGATTTTTAAAGCGAAAATTCCAGTAATACTTTTTGGGAGAAGGTAATATTACCATCAATACATACTACCAGCAATAAATTATTGAATAAAAAATACGATCAATAATACATTTGGAAGAAAATATATATATAACTCTCTCTCTCTCTCTCTCTCTCTCTCTCTCTCTCTCTCTCTGTCTATGTATATGTATATATTTATATATAGTTGAATTGTGATAATATTTGGCACCATTGTTGTTGTTTTTACAGTGGATTTTGCTTTTAAAATATATTTTGGTATATATATATATATGTATATATATATCATCATTTATCCATTACACCCAGTAGTGCATAGGGCAGAAACTTTTTGTTGCTGGTTCTATAACAAACAGTTTTTTTTACGGAGCAGGGTTGTTAGCCCTGCACCCAACCCTAGAGGACCGGTGGACCATTCTTGGTCCTTACGTTTACAGCACCTGGTATTCCCAAATGGTCACCAATTTAAGTACTGACCAGGATCGATGTTGCTTAACTTCGGTCATCAGACGGGAACTGGTGTATTCAACTATATATATATATATATATATATATAGTGAAATTATAAAATATTTGTTATAAATTCTCTCTCTCTCTCTCTCTATATATATATATATATATATAGAGAGAGAGAGAGAGAGAGAGAATTTATAAGTTATCCAGTCATGGTGCTGATTTCAAGTTAAAGATTTTTAAAAGGGGTTTAAAACTAAGTAAACCCCCTCAAAAAGGGAGACATTTTACATACTCTGTAATGACCACTCAAAATACAAGTAATTTCTAATTTTAAGAACAAAAGAACAGACTCTAAAAATAATATATTGGGGCATTAATGTTAATGTTAATATTTGATACAAATATTAAAATAAATGTATTAAAATTTGATTATTCGCTTTACTTAGTACTGAGCTCTTTTTAAAGAATAGTGATTTTTGGATACGGAATTTTATTCCATCTATACTTACCCTATACCGCTCTCTCTCTCTCCCTCCCTCTCTCTCTCTCTCACTCTCTCTCTTTATAGATAGATAGATAGATAGATAGATAGATAGATAGATAGATAGATAGATAGATAGATAGATAGATGTAAATTTATCACTTTACTCGTTTCGAAAAAAACCTCCGAGTATATACGCGGAAGGAAAAAAATGGATGTAAAAAAAGAAAGAGTAAGCACGTGAACATCAGTCAAAGTACGTACCCCAAAGAAAAAAAAACCAGAGACAAGTAATCTATAACAAAAAACGGTTCAAAACGTCAGCAGAGCAGACAAAATAGATAACCTAAAGAGCCAACAAACCCACCTAGTTTTCACCTAACCGGATCTTTATGAAAGGCAGCCTTCCCTGAAGATTTGGTTAGGTGAAACCTAGGTAGGTTTGTTGGCTCTTTAGGTTTTATATATATATATATATATATATATATATATTTTAATTCAGATACTTCAATCCAAAGGAAAAAAGCAGGAAGGTAAATTCCAAAAAACCGATCCTAATTAATATTAAAAATTTATTTTAATATTAAAAAATGATACAGGAAGAGAGCTCCATGTAATAAAATATTACAGAGCAAATATATATATTAAAAAAGGATTAATTCAAAGATGTTGAATGGCCATTTCGATATGACGATAATCCTTTTTTAATATATATATATATATATATATATATATATATATATATTTTATAAGGAATTTATATATTATAAATTTTATATTATATTATTTATAAATTTTATATTATATACTTATAAATTTTATATTATATTATTTATAACTTTCATATTATATTTATATTTTTATATATTATAAATTTTATATTATATTATTTATAAGCAAATTATATAGTAAATTGCTTATAGGGGCAGACTTTTGTAACACCCTGTACATATAATATCATTTCGTAACTTTCCGTAGCATTCCGTGATATATATATATATATATATATATATATATATATATACGGAAAGTTACGAAATGATATTATATTATTATTTCGTAATCTCGTAGCATTCCGTGATATATATATATATATATATATATATCACGGAATGCTACGGAAAGTTACGAAATGATATTATATGTACAGGGTGTTACAAAAGTCTGCCCCTATAAGCAATTTACTATATAACAATTCTACCGTCATCTAAACATTTTATTACTAAGGAGACATGTGATATTTGCATGTTTTTGAGAATAGAGTGATTTCCGCTTATAATTTCAATTTCTTTTGTGGTGTTCTCTTCTAGTGCTTGTCATGTTCTTGCTTAATTATTATACTTAAATTATCAACATTATGCTAAAAATAACAAAAGAATCGTCTCTGTGTCCAGACATCATGAACACTCCATATATATATATATATATATATATATATATATATGAGAATGTACACATATGTATATGTGGAGAGAAGTTAGTATAAGTATGTAGGTTGGCCTAATGGGGTTAAACAGACGTCAACAGTCATGGGAATTAGTTGTTTTTTTTTCAGAGGTCAAACCCTTTCAAGACGGTCTAAACAACTTCAAACAGATCCAATGCCATTATTTGGAATTGGACTCTCTTTTTTATTTATTTCTTCACTCTTTCCTTCTTTCTTCTTTTTTCCCTTATTTTTATTGTTATTTATTTGTTTGTTTGTAATTTTATGTTTATTATTATTATTTTTATTGTTATCCCTCTCTTCATTTTAAGAAAAGACTCATTCCGGCAGAGATTTTGTACCAGATGGAGGAAATATTGTAAGGTCTGATGATATGAGTTAATTAAACTCATTGAAATGAGCTATAGTTTCTAACCACTTGAAATGACGTGTTGAGTTTTCCTTTATATATATATATATATATATATATATATATATATATATATAGCCCGAATAGTGATTTTATTTATGGTTTTATTTTATAGCATTTAAATGTATATATTTTATTATATAGGCCGTGATATTTTGATTTGAACAGAGGTGTGACGTTGCTTAAAAAAGTTAGTAAACGTTGTATTCAAGCTATCTAGTGACAAAAAGAGAAATATCTAAGCATTTTAATCTATCCTGTAGTGTTTGTACAAGTAATATTTGTATTTACTTGTAGACCACATCAACTATTGAGTATATATATACAGGTGTGTGTGTGTGTGTGTGTGTGTGTGTGTGTGTGTGTGTGTGTGTGTGTGTGTTTTATGGGGTTGCTTGTACCTGACATTTCAACGCGCCCCTTGAATATGACTGTTGTGCTGGTCGGTTATTCCCAACTGCAGAAAGCTTTGGCTGCACCACGAAATTGAACCGAGCCTATGCCAGGAATTAATAACGACAACATCTGTGAAATGCTAAGCTCTTCCTCTGCCGATTCGGAAGTTAATAGGCGGTAAGTGACTAGCACCAAACCCGCTAGCCGTCGTTTATAAAATGCGCCAGATTAAAAGGCAGATTCACTCATTATAACGGAAGTTTACAGCGTGCCGCCTCAATTCAAACCAGTGCCGCCAAATCCCTTGACTTTTGACCATCATATATGCATTAAGATTTCCCCTTCTCTTCTACGGCGCCATTACAAAAATTTCTTTTATCTTCCATGTCCCTTCTGGACGTAGGTGATCATGGATCTTTTCTTTCCCCTATCCCTTGTCACTCTTAACACTTTTTTTGGCATCTCTCCCGAATCTTGCTTCACCATCCACTTGCTCAAGCTCATCAAGTATGACTCGCGTTGCTTTCCTCTGTCTCTCCTTCCAGTAAGTATCAGATTCCCCAAGCCCTTTTTCCTCATTACGTGTCCCAGAAATTTCAGCTGTCTCTTCCTGATGTTAAGTAGAATTTCCCTTTTCATTTCCATCCTCTCTAAACATTTTCGTTCTCACATGTTCGGTCTATTTCCCTCTTTCCATCCTGTGAGTATCAGATTTTCCCAGCCCACCGTCCTCATTTCATGCCCAAGAAACTCCAGCTGTCTTTTCTTGATGTTAAGTATAAGTTTCCTTTCCGTTTCCATCCTCTCCAAAACCTCGCCGTTCTCACATGTTCAGTCTCTTGCCCTCTTTCCATCCTGTGAGTATCAGATTCTCCAAGCCCACCTTCCTCATTACATGTCCCAGAAACTCCGACTGTCTGTTTCTAATGTTAAGTATAAACTTCCTTTTCGTTTCCATCCTCTCCAAAACATCGTCGTTTTCACATGTTTGGTCATTTACCTTCTATCCACCTTGTGAGTATCAGATTCTTCAAACCCACTTTCCTCATTACACGTCCCCGAAACTTCAGCTGTTTTTCCTGATATTAAGTTTAAGTTTCCTTTCCGTTTCCTTCCTCTACAAAACATCGTTGTTGATCCCGTATATTCGGGGTCGGCTTCTTGTCTATTTACTACATATAAGACTTTGCCCTTCGGCAAAATCTCGTCTAGGTTCTTCTTCGCTCGAAGGCAACGAATAAAGTCAGAGCTCAATAACAGGCTCAAGAGCAACTCAAGGTAGAGAGTTACATCTTTGATTGGTTGATTCGTTTTCTTCCATAAGCCATAAAATATTTCAGATTGAAATCATCTTTTTTCGTTGTTTTAGATAATGGTTTAATGAAACGCATAGGGCGACATTACAAAACTTCTCTTTTATTCCTTGTCCCTTCTGGACGTAGGTGATCATGGATCTCTTCTTACCCTTATCCCTTGCTGCTCTTAACACTTTTTCTTTTGGCATCTTTCCCAAACCCTGCTTCACCATCCTCTTGCTCAAACCCATCAATCATGTCTCACGTTGCTTTCCCTGCCTTTCCTTCCGTCTACCTGTCTAGTTAGTATCAGATTTTCCCAGCCCTTTTTCCTCATTACGTGTCCCAGAAACTTCAGTTGTCTCTTCCTTATGTTAAATATAAGTTTTCTTTTTGTTTATATCCTCTCCAAACATCGTTATTGACACCGGATACACGGGGTCGGCTTCTTGTTTCTTTACCCCATATGAGACTTTGCCCGTCGGCAAAACCTCGTCTAGGTTCTTCTTCGCTCGAAGGTAGCGAATCCGACAAGGTCAGAGCTCAATCAGTCATGCGTTATACAAGCTTGGGTGATCATGTCTCGAAAGAGACATAACTGACTGAGCAGAAGATATTTACGCAGTAGGTTGCCATTGCTTTCTGCAGTAGAATGTTCACCGACCAAGACCATAGAACCCAATCTGTCCTGTTATTTACCCATAACTAGAGGGAAAAAACGGATTAATACCTTTGCAAAGGTTATTTGCGCGTAAGTGAATGCAAGGAATTTAACTGGAATTCGAACTCGGTTCCCCGATTTCTCATTCCGAGCCGATATCCACTGCAGCAAAACGTAATACCAGGCTCAAAAGCAACTCAAGTTGGAGAGTTACATTTTTGATTGATTCATTCGTTTTCTTCGGCTCTTCAAAGCAATGAAATGTTTTAGATTAATTTTTTTTTTAAGATAATAATGGTTTACTGAAACGCTCATGAAATGGTGATGGGTGGAGAAATGAATTCAAACCCATTTCCAAGGGTTAGTCAGTTAAGTGTCATACGTGATACAAGCTTAGGCAATCATGTCTCGAAAGAGACATGACTGACTGGGCAGAAGATTATTCCGCAGTAGATTGCCATTGCTTTGTGGTAGACTGGTTGCCGAGCAAAACTATAGACCCGAATCTGTCTTGTCACTTGTCTCATAGCTAGCAGGGTAGCAGATGTATTATATTATTAATTAGTAATTAGTGGGGGATCAGTTTATTACTTCATAACAATAGAAAACCGATCCCCTTTTCCTGATTCCTACTATTATATTCAATCAGTCAGTTAAGTGTCATACGTGATACACGCTTTGGATGATCATGTCTCGAAAGAGATATGACTGACGGGGTAGAAGATTATCCCGCAGTAGGTTGCCATTGCTTTCTGAGGTAGACTGGTTGCCGGCCAAGGCTATAGAACCCAATCTATCCTGTTATTTGTCTCATAGCTAGAGGGGGAATAGATTTATTATATTATTAATTAGTAATTAGTGGGGATCAGTTTATTACTTCACAACAATAGAAAATCAATCTCCCAATTTTTGACGAGTAGAAGCCATAATCCTGATTCCAACTATTATATTCAATCAGTCAGTTAAGTGCCATACGTGATACACGCTTGGACAAACATGTCTCAGCAGTAGGTTGGCATTGCTTTTTGCGGTAGACTGGTCGCCGACCACGGCTATAGAACCCAATCTGTCTTTTTATTTAACCCATAACTGGAGGGAAGAGACGGATTAATACCTTTCCCGAGGGTATTTGTACGAAAAGGAATATAACGAAACTAACTGGAAATGTGAACTCAGCTCTTAAATTAACAATTAGGAACTATTATCCATTACACCATCTTCAAACCCAAGTTAACGGAACCTGCAATTCCCAAAATGTCATCCATCTAGAAGAAGACGAAGAAGAAGAAAAAAATGAAGGAGAAGAAGAAGAAATTTAGATAGTGAGTTGGAAGTGAAAGAAAAAGTATCAGAATAGAAACGAGATATGATAGTTAATCATACGGGAGCCAATGTTCCAACATGATATGGCCGTAAACTAGAGGGTAAATGAGGTGAATTGTACTGATGTAAGAGTGGGAACTGCAGATTATAAGGATATAGAGATTAGACAACTATTAAACACTGGAGTTTGATCTTAGTATTCTGGAAAGCATCCACGCAGGATCCAGATTTTTTTTTACTAGCACTTACCCATAACAATCTCCAAATATCCCTTCAAGAAAAGGGTTACGGAATGATGCTGTTGTAAGTGGAGGAGATAAGACGATCAGCTTATGGGCATATGAAGGATAGATAACGGTTTGACCTTGATAAGAAGTTAAGATCCTAGTGTGTAAGAAAGCATAATGCTGAGTGTCTGTTCAACAAAATAGCAGCTCTAGTGAAAATAGCCTTTTTAACAATAGAACACGGTGGGGTTTAGATTACTTCGACCATATAAGCCTTGACTCTAAAGGTCTGAATTGGTTGTCAGTCAGTTAAGTGCCATACGTGATACACGCTTTGGGCGATCATGTCTCTTTCGAGACATGACTGACTGGGCAAAAGATTAACCCTTAGTAGATTGCCATTATTTTCTGAGGTAGACTGGTTGCCAACCAAGGCTTTATAACCGAATCTGTCCTATTATTTAACTCATAACTGGAGGGAAGAGACGTATTAATGACATTCCCAAGGGTATTTGTTCAAAAATGTGTATTTTTCATGTTGACATTTTATAAGGTATTGATTTTTATTTTTCGATTATTTACTAACGTAATAAAAAATTGTTTTCGTATTTGTGTTCGTTTTAATTTGTTTATTATTCAATTTATTTATTTAGTCATTATATCATGGCCGTATCTGAATCTCGGGCACACCGGGCACGTGTCCGGGCCGATCAGTGCAATCATAGTGAAAATTCGGGAAAGGAAAAATGTCTTCTTTTTTTTTTTAATCATTTCACCCCGAGCAAGGCGGAAACGCCACTGATGTGCAGGGGCTACATAAATGTAAAAAGATTAATTAGAAAAGAGTGAGGAGTACAAACTAGTTAGAAAGGAACAATAGAAAGCTGAGAAAGCAGGTGCAATGACAGATACATGGGCGGAGAGAAAGGGAGGGTTATACGGGGGTGGGGAGAGAGCTAGAGTCCAGTGGTTAGTAGATGAGTATTGACTTTGCATTTAAATTTCTGGAGGTTGTAGCCGTCAGGAAAGCAAGAATACGGGAGCGAATTCCACAGGCGGCAAGTGCGAGAGAAGAAGCTGCAGGAGTTTTCGTCAGAAATCGAACTAAACAATTGACGAAGAAAGAAAGAAAGAAAGAAAGAAAGAAAGAAAAACGAAGAAAACAACCGAATGAATGCAGTAAAAATCTGTTTATTTATGAATTTTGGGAGAAAAGACTGGTTATACTCAGAAAGTCCGAACTTTCCTGCTTTCGTTCACGTTCTGTGACTAATTTCCATTGGAATAGACGAAAAAATCTGCAAAAGCGTAGTTTCTGGAAACGGATGACACTGATGACGTCATCATATTGTTAACTAATAAATCCGGGCAATTTTCTCTGTGCCCGGTGTTTTTTTAGCATCAGCTACGTCCCTGGGTGTGTGTGTTTGTGTACGTCACTTGATGCTCCATACTGTCAGATATTTGCCACATCTAAGCTTCGTTTATTTGTGTGAGGCTGCTCTTTTTATTATTTTCCATTTGATGCTAGTGGGGGTATTATTTTATTTTTGGTTGTATATGTATTTTTATAGAGTTGTATTTTTTTATGAAATTTCTGCTTTACCTGACATATCAATTATATATCAATTTTTAAAACTTTTTTCTCTGATGACTATGTAAAATTGTATCAATGTTATGCTATTTTTACGAAATTTGTGTATATTCTTGTCGGTTAGACATGTGTTATTAAGTGGACAGTTTTCTTTGTTTCGATAGTTATTTATTGATTTTGTTTTGTTATTAGTTTTGTTGAGTATTTTTTATTGTGTTTGGTTATTATTTTCTCCATACCAAAAGAAATTATTAAATAAGAAATACGAAATAATGTGTAAATGTAGGCACATAAATAAATACTTACTTTACGAACTAAACATTAACTAAAACAAAACATGTAAATAAAATCAATATAAGAAAAACTCAAAATAAAAAAAATCGAAAATAATAAAATATAACCAAAATTTTATTATAAATATAACTTTCTACATTTTATCCCCACCAAATCTAAATAAAAACTCAAATCTGAAATTGTTACCTCATATAATATCAATACAAAAAATTGTAAATTATACTTAGACAAAGAACTAATTATGATAAGTTCTAAAAAATAAACTCTAAAACAGGAGAAAACAAAATAATAAAACACGGTTACATAAACAAAAAAAAACCTACTTAATTTGCCAGATGTTGCATTAAATAAAATAAACATACAAATATACATAGAATAAATATAACTAACTTCAGACTAATAAACAAAATAAATAATAGCAAAATAGAAAATACATCTATAACATACCTGCATGTATGCATGTTTCATTAAAATGACAATGTAGTTTGGTTAAGTTTATTAAGTATTTTTTCATTTTATCTCATGATTTTTTTTCTTATGAGGACATAAATTATAAAAAAAATATTGAAATGTTTTGTTTATTCGAGCGCTTTCGGCGAAACATTTAGCCATTTTCGAAGACGAATGTCATTTTACGTTTTACGGAATGTGCATGTTTTTATGTATGTTGTAGACTAGATGGTAAACATCTTGTTAGCGTGTTCGTAGTTGATATTATTGAGTCCTGGGTTTTTTCTTTTTCTTTTTATCAATAACGCCTCAATTACTTTTAGACATTTTTTACATATAGATGTTGCTATGATATTTGTCATGTCAACAATATGTTACGGATAGAGTTAACTTAAACAATAAATAAATCATCTGTTATACAAAATTTAAAACGGCTAACCACATCATCAAAAATGACAATTCACACAAGGTCCAAACAATAAACAAATATAATTTAAGTATTCATATATCCCTTGAAGAACTGCGTTCTTGATTCTAATTTCGTAAATAATTATATCGGCCATACAAATACGAAATTGACTCGGAGACTCACGCTGCATATCTCTGAACGGAGCTCAATTCGGTATCATTTAAACACACGGACACCTACCAAACCCTAATTTCTAGAGTCAGGATGCTGATGGTAACATCAGTAAACTAAATGAGAAAGTTATATATATATATATATTGATGCATGTTTCCTTAAATAATATAGATATGTTTTGTCGATTTAATTTATGTAAATGTTTTACATTTCGTCTGAGAAGGTTAATAGCATTATCGTTGAAAGAGGAAAGAAAATCACAATATTGATACATGTTTTTATTTAATCCTTCCGGAGCTATCAGCTTACATCAGCCATTATCAAAGATGAAAATAGTGTTGGTTGTAACTAGCAGTTCCCGGACGAAGGATAGTAGTAGTCGTTTATTTTACTTTATAGAAGATCGGCGAACACGTACGTGCATGCTGGATATATATATATATATATGTGTGTGTGTGTGTGTGTGTGTGTGTGTGTGTGTGTGTGTGTGTGTGTGTGTGTTTGTAATAAGCTAAGTTTTTGCGTATATACATCAATATATGATGTTCCTGTGTGCATCTGTGTAGTGAGTGAACAGACACACACACACACACACACACACACACACACACACACACACACACACACACACATATATATATATATATATATATATATATATATGCATACCCGGTATTACAAATCATCTCTTAACATCAAAAATGGCACGTCAGCAAACTAGTTTACTGACCTCGTTTCTATATATATATATGTACTTATATATGTATTTATATTTATATATATATATATGTGTGTGTGTGTGTGTGTGTGTGTGTGTGTGTGTGTGTAGGCACATACGCGTGTGAGCGTGTGTGTGGGCACGCGCGTCAATGTGTGTTCAATTTACAGCTTATAAACAGAGATATTCGTGTGTGTATTCATATATACGAACATGTCTGTGTCGTTGCGCGCGTTCGCCAGCGGCCTCCTTGCACACAGACGTCGTCATGAAGTCGAATGGAGTCAGCGTTCCGTTGCGTGTAACTGTGTTGGTGATGGCGGTTGCGTCGAGCGGGGGTTGAAGGTGAAACACCAGCCCGAGTCACGTGTTTGAGAAGCGAGTTGATGTCCTGACAGCAAGTCAAGGAGTGGCAAAACTCGGAACAATATTCACCAACGCCAGGATCTGCGAAATTGTGAGCTGGACGCATCAGCATGTTGGCAAGTGGACGAAAGTAGACAGGACGGACTTATTAGAGGAAATATGATGTGCATTAATGGAGGAAGGAAAGTTAAATGGGTAGCAAGAGGTTGGAAGAGGGGGGGGTCCCTCATTGCAAAGGGTATGGAACGAAAAAGAAGGGGAAGAAGAAATAACGGAGTGTTAATTGAAAGAAGGTGAAGAGGGGGAAGTAAGAGAGAAGAAGAAAAGGAGTTTAAAAAGAAGAAGGTTAGAGAAGAAAAATTAGAAGAAGAAGGAGGAGAAGAAGAAGAAGAAGAATAGGTTGTAGAAAACTTTGTTCAAGTAAAGAAGAAACGAACAAGTTGTGGAAAAAGAAATATAATATTAAAGAAGGATTTGATTGAAGAAGAAAATTAGAGCGTGAAGAAGAAGAAAAATAGATTGGATGAAAATTATTTCGTGAAAGAAAGAAGAAACGAACGAATCCTTCTTCAAGAAGTCGTTGAAAAAGAAGAAAAAGTAAAAGATATTAATGAAGAATGGGGTTGAAGAAGAAAGTTAAAGGGTGAAGAAGAAGAAAAATAGATTGGATGAAAATTATTTCGTGAAAGAAAGAAGAAACGAACGAATCCTTCTTCAAGAAGTCGTTGAAGAAGAAGAAAAAGTAAAAGATATTAATGAAGAATGGGGTTGAAGAAGAAAGTTAAAGGGTGAAGAAGAAGAAAATTGGATGAAATTTAGTTTGAGAAAGAAGAAACGAATAAATCCTTCTTCAAGAAGTCGTTGAAGAAGAAGAAAAAGTAAAAGATATTAATGAAGAATGGGGTTGAAGAAGAAAATTAGAGCGTGAAGAAGAAGAAAAATAGATTGGATGAAAATTATTTCGTGAAAGAAAGAAGAAACGAATAAATCCTTCTTCAAGAAGTCGTTGAAGAAGAAGAAAAAGTAAAAGATATTAATGAAGAATGGGGTTGAAGAAGAAAGTTAAAGGGTGAAGAAGAAGAAAAATAGATTGGATGAAAATTAGTTCGAGAAAGAAAGAAGAAACGAACAAATGCTTCAAGAAGTCGTTGAAGAAGAAGAAAAAGAAAAATATATTAATGACGAATGGGGTTAAAAAGAAAGTAAGAGGGTGAAGAAGAAGAAAAATAGGTTGCAGAAATAGTTGTTCTAGGAAAGAAGAAAAAATAACAAGTCGTTGAAGAAGAAGATAAAGAAAAATGATTGAAAGTGGAGTTTGAAGAAAAAACAGAACATTCAGAAGAAGTGGTTTAGGACAAGAAGAATTCGTTGACAAAGAAAAAAAAAAGAAAAACAAAATAAATTGAAGAGGTTGAAGAAGAAAAATTAGGAGCAGAAAAGAATCAAATTTGAAGAGAAAGTAGTTCTAGAAAAGAAAAAAGAAAAGGACATGTTGAAAAAGGAAAAATAGATATTGAAAAAGAGACTGAAAAAAATTGAGGTTGAAGAACAAAATATAAAGGTGATGAAGAAGAGGAAAATGTAATTTTAAGAAAGAAGTGGTTGAAGGAAAGAAGAATAAACGAGCCAGTTGTGGAAGAAGAAAAAAGAGATTAAAGCAAAATGGAGTTGAAGAATGAAAATTAGAGGTTGGAGATGAAGAATAATATGTTGAAGAATTGGTTCTATAAAAGAAGAATAAAGTAAAAAGTCATTGAATGGGAAGGAGAAAGAAAAAAAGAGACTGAAGAATGAGGGTGAAGAAGAAAATTAGAACATGAAGAAAAATTGGTTCAAGCAATAAAAAATGAAAGAACAAAAGTAAAATTAAAGGGTGAAGAAGAAAAAAATCGGTTGGAGATGAAGGGGTTTAAGAAAAGATAAAGAAACGTACATGTTGAAGAAGAAAAAAGTAAAATAAAAAAGAAAAATAAAATGATTGAAGAAGAATTGGATTGAAGAAAAATGTTAGAGGGTGAAGAAGAAAAAATAGGTTGAAGATGAAGGGGTTCAAGAAAAGATAAAGAAACGTACATGTCGAAGAAGAAAAAAGTAAAAGAAAAAAGAAAAAGAAAATGATTGAAGAAGAATTGGATTGAAGAAAAATGTTAGAGGGTGAAGAAGAAAAAATAGGTTGGAGATGAAGGGGTTCAAGAAAAGATAAAGAAACGTACATGTCGAAGAAGAAAAAAGTAAAAGAAAAAAGAAAAAGAAAATGATTGAAGAAGAATTGGATTGAAGAAAAATGTTAGAGGGTGAAGAAGAAAAAATAGGTTGGAGATGAAGGGGTTCAAGAAAAGATAAAGAAACGTACATGTCGAAGAAGAAAAAAGTAAAAGAAAAAAGAAAAAGAAAATGATTGAAGAAGAATTGGATTGAAGAAAAATGTTAGAGGGTGAAGAAGAAAAAATAGGTTGGAGATGAAGGGGTTCAAGAAAAGATAAAGAAACGTACATGTCGAAGAAGAACAAGAAAAAGAAAAAGAAAAAGAAAAAGAAAATGATTGAAGAAGAATTGGATTGAAGAAAAAAGTTAGAGAGTGAAGAAGAAAAAATAGGTTGAAGATGAAGGGGTTCAAGAAAAGATAAAGAAACGCACATGTCGAAGAAGAAAAAAGAAAAAGAAAAAAGAAAAAGAAAATGACTGAAGAAGAATTGGATTGAAGAAAAATGTTAGAGGGTGATGAAGAAGAAAAATATGTTGAAAATGAAGAAGTTATAGAAATGAAGAAGAAAAGAACAAGTTGTTGAAGAAGAAAATTATGTTATAGAGTTTTCTGAAAAAGGAGTTTGAAGAAAAATTAGAGGGTGTAGAAGAAGAAAAATAGATTGAAGAGAAGCGGTTCTAGAATACAAAAGCAGAAAAGGTCAAGTCGCTGAAAAAGAAGAAAAAAAGAGATTCAAGAGGAATGAGATTGAAGAAGAAAAATTAAAGGCGAAGAAAACAAAAATGGTTTGAAGAAAAAGTGCTTCTAAAATAGAAGGAGGAAAAAAGAACTCGTCGAAGAAAAATAAAAAAAAATAAAATGCTATTGAAGATAAAAAGCGTTGAAAAAGAAAATTTAGTGGGTGAAGAAGAAGAAAAATAAGTTGACGAAGAAGTGGTTCTCGGAAATATCAAGAAGGAAAAAACAAGTCGTTGAAGAAGAAAAAAGAAGAAAAAGAAAGCAAGATTAAAGAAAGAAGCTGATGAAGAAAAATTAAAGGGTGAAAATATGAAAAATAGGTTGAAAAAGAAGTGATTCTAGAAATGAAGAAGAAGAAGAAGAAGAAGAAGAAGAAGAAGAAGAAAAGATCAAATAATTGAAAAGAAGAAAAGAGGAAAAGAAAGATTGGAGAAGGAGGAGGTTGAAGAACGAAAATCAGAGGCTGATAATGAAGTGGTTAAAGAAAATAAGAAGAAAAGAAGGAGAAGAAAAAGGGAAAGAAAAAGCGAACGAATAAGAAGGAGATTAACGAAGAAAAATTAGAGGGAGAAGAATGAGATAAATAGGTTAGAAAAATAAGTGGTTGTAGCAAAAAGAACAACTCGTTGAAGGAAAAATAAAAAATAAAAAGTAAAGCGATTAAAGAAGAAGAATGTTGAAAAAGAAAATTAGATGATGAAGTAGAAGAAAACTACGCTGAAGAAGAAGTAATTCAAGAAAATGAAGAAGGAACGAAGAAGTCGTTAAAGAGGAAGAAAAAGAAGAAAAACAAAAAGAGATTGAAGAAGAAGGTTAAAGAAAAAAATTTAGAACGTGAAGAAGAAAAGTAGTTTGAATAAGTAGTTCAAGAAAAAATGAAAGAACGAACAAGTTGTTGAAGAAGAAAAAGAAGAAAAAGAAAAAATAGATTAACGAAGAAAAAGGTTGAAGAATAATTAAAGGGTGAAGAAAAAGAAAAATAGGTTGAAGGAGTGATTCTAGAATTAGTTAAAAAAAGAGGAACAAGAAGAAAAGAAGTCGTTCAAGAAGTAAAAGAAAAAAAGAAAAAGAGATTTGAAGTTGAAAGAATTTGAAAAATAAAAAACAGAGAATTAAAAAGAATAAAATCTCGAAGTTGTTATTTGAGAAAAAAAGAATGAAAGAAAGAATGAAAAACAAGAATGAAAGAAGTCATTCAAGAAAGGAAGAAAGGAGAAAAGGTAAAAACCATTAAAGAAAAAAGAAGTTGAAAAAGAGGAAGTAGAGAGTGAAAAAGAGAAAAATAATTAGAAATGGCGGCGAATTAGAAAAAGAAAGAAAGAAAAGAGTGTTAATTGAAAGAAATGTTTTTTTTTTTCAAATCATTTCACTCCGAGCAAGGCGGAAACGCCACTGATGTGCAGGGGGTTACATAAATGTAACAAGATTAATTAGAAAAGAGTGAGGAGTACAAACTAGTTAGAAAGGAACAATAGAAAGCTGAGAAAGCAGGTGCAATGACAGATACATGGGCGGAGAGAAAGGAAAGGTTATACAGGGGAGGGGAGAGAGCTAGAGTCCAGTGGTTAATAGATGAGTATTGACTTTGCCTTTAAATTTCTGGAGGCTGTAGCCGTCAGGAAAGCAAGAATACGGGTGTGAGTTCCACAGGCGAGAAGTGCGAGAGAGGAAGCTGCAGGAGTAGAATTGTCGTGGAGACGTGTAATAAAAGAGAGAATATAGGCAAAGAAGAAAAAAGAGGCTGTAAATGTAGTTGAAAAAGAAGAAAATGATGAAGAAGAAAAAATTGTTAGGGGGAACAAGTCGTTGAACAGGAAAAGGAAATTGAATAAAAACTGAGATTGAAGAATATTCATTGGTTGATTCGTTTCCTACGACTTATCAACTTTTTTGCAGGTTTTTTTAAAGCCATCATTTTTTTAAATGTTTTTTTTCTCTCGATAATAATAGTGTAATGGTACATGTCTTACTAACTCACAGTTGAGAGGATAAGAGGTGGTTTCATGCCTTTTCCAAGATAATATCCGCGTAGGTGAAATTAACGAACTACAACTCTGCTCTCCGATTAACAATTTCGAGCTATTGTCCAGTTCGTCACCTGCATATCAACGCTTACAGCGTCTGGTATTCTCAAGCAGTCACTCATCTAGGCACGACATTGGTTAGGTTTGGTACTCGTACGGTAACCGGTCAGAATAATAATAATAATAATAATAATAATAATAATAATAAACTTCAAATAATAATAATAATAATAAACATCAAAAGAGGTATATTTCAAGGTGATTCTTTATCTCCCTTACTATTCTGCATATCATTAATAGCACTAACCAGTCAACTTAATAAGACATGAATGTGGTTATAAAATAGGCCAAAAGAAAATAAGCCATCTATTTTACATGGATGACTTAAAGTTATATGCTAAGAATGATAATGAGCTGGAAGGTCTTCTGCAAACTGTAAAATGCTTCAGTGACGACACTGCAATGAAATTCAATTTGAATAAATGAGCTAAAGCTACAGTTTTACGTGGATCAATACAAGAAACATCCTCAATTAGCTTAGACCCTGCTGTAACAATAAAAGAATTGAAACCAGAAGAAGCTTATAAATACCTAGGTGTAAATGAGAGTGAAAACATTCACCATAAAAAAATGAAAGAAATAGTGCGTAAAGAGTACTATAGAAGGCTACGAATGATATTAAAAACTGAATTGAATTCTCAGAACAGAATTATGGCCATTAATAGCCTTGCAATCCCAGTTGTCCAATATAGCTTTAACATCTTAAACTGGACTCTAAACGACATCAGGCGAATGGATGCTAAAACAAGAAAGCTTCTTTCTAAGCATAAGATGCATCATCCAAAGGCTAATGTAGACCGTCTATACATACCCCGTAAAGAAGGTGGAAGAGGTCTTATTCAGCTGGAATTGTCATACAAAACAACAACTATTGGCTTACTAACATACATAGAAACAACAAAGGATTGGATGATACAATTAGTAAGGCAACATGAAGAAAGAAAGAAAAAATATTCAATAATAAAAGAAGGCAGTAAATACAAACAAGATTTACAGTTAGTAGATTCTGTAGAAAAGCAAAACAGAAGCCAAGAACCAACTATTGCGGCAAAAAATATGAAAATGAAAGCCAAAGATAAAGCTCTTGAACAGATGAAACAGCGCTGGCAAGACAAACCTCTGCATGGCCAATATCCAGAACGTGCCAATAAATCTAATGTTGACAAAGTTAATACTCATCGATGGTTACGTGCATCTGGATTAAAGTCTGAAACTGAAGGCTTTATTCTTGCAGCACAAGACCAAAGTCTTTTCACTAGAAACTTTCAGGCAAATATTATGCATAATAATATGGATCCAAAATGCAGGTTTTGTGATAAACACCAAGAAA